>JAYESA010000009.1:89860647-89895647 GCA_036927795.1 Iris macrosiphon | reverse complement strand
TAGGGTAGCGCTCCAATTATCGAAGCAAGGGCAGGGCGCAATAATTAAATAAATTATGGTAGTTAATTACAACCTCCAATAAATTAATTCTAAAATAAAACAATTAACCACATAATCCCATAATTCAGACAGGTGTTCGTCTACTGGGCTTCTAGGTCAAGTCTACCAACTCAATCATAAATGAACACTGTATATAATACTATATTTAATTACACACCTCACATAATTATTTAAATTAAATATACTATCATGCAATTACTTAATTGTAACTACCATAATATTAAATATTATAAAAAAGTCGGAAATACCCCTGTTTTCGGAACGTGGTAGTGACACAACTATCGTACCAACTATCCAACGCGTAAATTATTTCAAGCCACAATCCTACCAAGCCAACGACGTACACTCTATGCACACCTCAGTGTAGTGTTTCCGAATATTTCAGCCCAAGTGTTCAAGCCTTTTAGGTGTTTTCCATATTATTAGGCATGAAGGAGTAGAGAAGAAGGGAAAGAGCCCACTCACTATGTTTGATCCCGTTAGGCATCCTGTCATGCCGATACGGCCAATCCCTTGAACCCGTGGTCCGATGCAAGCGCGATCTACTCAACTGGTATGACCGTGCGAGCAGGTCGTGCTCTACAAATCATCCGACCGATTGGATTAAGGAAGACGGCATTATCGCTTCCATCCAGCTATTCAATACTGTTCTGAACGAACACCTGATTTCCATCGAACCCGCTAGCCCTCTACACATTGAAACCAACTCGATTAATCCTTCTTCCCAAAATCCAACATTTCAAATGTAACCAGCATTTGATTTATTCAATCCGACTCAGCGTAACGCTCCGAGCGGTTGCGGGACGTTACATCGTATGAGGTGCTATATGGATGGAAGTGTCGGTTACCAATTTTCTGGGATAAAGTCGGCGAATGACAAGTACTCGGAACAGAGTTGAGCAGGCCGTCGAGAAGATCCGCATAATTTGAGAGAAGCTAAAAGTGGCACAAAGTCATGAAAGAGTTATGCGAATATTCATCGGCGACTGTTAGAATTCATGGTCGGGGACCATGTGTTTATGAAAGTGTCATTGATATATGGAATCATGCGATTCGGTATGAAGGGAAAGTTGAGCTCGAGATTTGTTGGGCCATTCAAGATCCTTAAACAAGTTGGTCCAGTCGCCTACCAGATCGCGTTACCACCTGCGTTTGCTGAAGTGCATGATACTTTCCACATTTCTTAACTACGGAAGTATGTGCATGATCCAAGTCACGCGATAGACTTCAGTCAGTTGAAACTACAAGATGACTTGACTTATGTTGAGGAGCCTGTCTAAATTTTGGATATGAAGGAAAAGGTGTTGAGGAATCGAGCTGTTACCTTGGTTCACATGATTTGGCGCAACCATTTCATCGAAAATTCGACTTAGGAGCTCGAAGCGGATATGAAGGAAAAGTTTCCTTCGTTATTCGATAGTAGAGGTGGGTTTTGGTTTAAGTTTCGAGAACAATTTTTTTATTAGTGTGTTATTATGTAGTGTCCTGATCCTGTTGTAGAGCACGGTGATCCTGTTGTAGAGTACAGTATGGACTAGCATCTGGAATGACCGAGTCAAAATCAGATAATAGAAAAACCTTGCTGGTATCGATTTATCGGAACAAATGAATGAGGAACCCTTCCTCGTTATGGAACGGAGTCCTTAAAAGTTGTGCCCAAGATGCAATTGTAAACTCCTATATTTTGAATTTATTCTTGGCTAGTATTTTATTGTGGCCAAATTATAATTTGAAATATTTTATGTTTCTTTATGAATAATTATATTCTAGTGCTAATATTATTAGTGTTATAATAATAATAATAATATTATTATTATTAAATAATTTTATGATATTATATCATAGTCTGATATTGCTATATTAAATAATAATAATAATAATTTTAATTTTAATTTTAATTTTATGATTATATCATAGTCTGATATTGTTATATTAAATAATTATTTGTAGTCGTTAATTATTTAGCTCTTACATTAAGTCTTTTACCAAGTTGTTCATTCCCAAAACCTACACAACCCAGATGATCCAAAATCCTATACTTCAAATCAAGCCAAACTTTCTATTGGAGCACCTTGGTCTGGAACTAGCAGACCTGAACCCGACATCACTCACTCCAACATATTTTATCTGGACCATTACACTTGAACCCAAACTCCTTTGGACATCAAATGTAGCCAAACCCTTTGCATGGTACTATTTACTATTTTCCTCCGATCCCAAGCCGACAACCATTCGGCCTCCAGCTCATACACTAGCTTACCTCCTTTATAATCATCTCAACCTTTCCCAGACCTAACCTAGTAACCTAGCCGCCTCTAGCCACTTTTCCTCTCACTCCTTCGTTCTCTTCACTATCACCATTCCTTTCGATGTCGACGGCCTGGGGGAGAAGACGTGAAAGAAAATGGTGATCAAGAACACCATTCTTACTTTACTCCTCGGCTCAACGAGCTAGTTTTAAACGGCAACAGATCCTTCCAACCGATGACCTCCTCTTCGTTAGCTATTATATCCGGCCGATCGATCCCTTCTGCTACAGTGACATAGTCGAGCTCGTCCGCAAAGTAGCCTCCATCAAGAAGACCGAGCCATCTCTCCAACGTGAAAGTGAAACATGTATCTTTCCTGGTAACTTCTCCCACTCTTGTTCACTACTCTATTTATTAAGTTTTCCTTATCATTGCTAGGAATGAGAGTTTTTTTTTTAGTTTGGTAGATATAAACGTTATATAAATTATTGTTGTGTTGAGCATGTGTGTGAGTTCATTTGGAAGAGAAAATGGTTGAAGATTATATGAAAGTGGTAAATTGTGTGATCTTTGTGTTGTTGTTATTATCAACTTTGTAATGTGGTTATTATACAAAAGTTAGTGTACGATAAAATGGAATAAAATAATTGAAGTGGTAGAAATATTTGTTTAAGTGTATAGAAAATATTGAAGATGAGATTGGAATGGACTCATTGTTGCTTTTTGTATAAGTTATGCATGGATGAAAAATTTTAGTGGGTTAGTTTATATATTATTCAAGTGCATGGGAATGTAGTCATGTGTATACGTGGAGTAGAGAGGTCCTGTGTTTGCAAGTAAAGAAAAAACTTTTACTTACCAAAAAATGGGTTATGTTGCAGAGGGAGTAAAAGGAAGGCAAGGTGTCAAATAGTTTACTATGGTTGTTCTTTAAAATATATTTAAGTGTTGATGGAGTTACATGTTGGTGGTTTGTATTATCATTTTTTGGTAGATTGATTCGAAGCTAGTGTCGGAAAGGTTATGTGTGTACTCGATGGAATATGTTGAACGTTTGAGTGTAGGTTTGTAAGAAAACTTCAGGAACACACACACACACACACACACACACACATATATATATATATATATATATATATATATATATATATATATGGTTTGAGTAGCCTTAAATTAACCTGTAATAATTTATTTTATTTTTTTCAAGTGAATAGCTAATCCAGTAATTAATTTCCAATTATTCTCTAGATATTTTTGGTTCTTTGGACTCGGGTTCTATACCATTCTCTCACTCCTTCCGGTTTTTTGGACCCAGACAAGTATACCTTGCCTCTCTTATTTTCAATTTTTAAATACTGCAACTGCATTTATTTTATTTTATTATTCTGATTGAACGATATTGCGCATCAAAGAATAACTTGGGTGCAAGTCGGTGTTGGACTGATTACGCACGACTTAGTACTTAGAGGCCAAATCCCTCATTTGAGAGGTATCCCAATCTCTCTATGACCTTGACACATTTATAACACGGAGTGGTTCATGTGTGGATGTAGACTCTTATACCAGTCGTACACTGGTACAATCGAGATGCATGACGACAACAATTAGATACTTTAATCTTGACTCAGGAGTAGGTGATGGACATGTCATGGTGCACGACAGATACAACAGCATTGGGTGAGAAGAACACTCACTAGACGTATGGGCTTTGTTTACACTTCCTTTTTTAACCTGCAGTCTCCGCCGGAGTACCGGATATGACCACCATGGATTTATTATTATTATGAGAGAGAGAGAGTAGGCCTCTGGTGTCCACGACACTACGATTTTTTTTTAGGCCTCTATTTTTCCTAAAAAATTATGCCGATCCCATTTAGCTTACAGCTTATGCGTCGAACATGGTTCTCATTGCATTTGCACCTAGCTTGGTACACCCTTGTTTATTGCAGTATTTTTGTATCTTTAGTGGCATATTTCTATGTATCTTGTTATGTCCCTCTCAGGACCTGGTTTCTTTCCAGATTTAGCTGAGCCGGAGTACGAGCAGGTTTACGGGCCGGGTCCTAACGCTATCTACGAGGCAGAGGATGTATACCCTGACAAGTATATTTGATTTTGGTATGATACCATATTGGTTGCGGACTTCTACTTGAGTTCGTCGCTATATATCTTACTTTTAACGTACACTTTATTTCATTATAATTATGTAGTGGATTTGTCTCCACCAACTCTAGACTTATTTGGTTCTGTATTGACATATTTTGATTACATGACTATTTCGTATTAATACTAGTTCAATATATTTTGTGGATGAGATTTAGTATGCCTGTGTCTATATTATTCTTTACGTACAACAAAATACGTAGTTGAGGATTCCATTAAATTGGGCAAGTTCATGATTACGTATTGGCTGGCCATTGGCACGTGGCCTAGTCCTGTATATTTTGGGATGGGGGCATGACATGATTTTTGTGGTGGCCCACGCAGGTCCTGATTTAAATCATCTTGGCTACGTTACTGTGCAAAGCGAGCTTGCAGTAGGACTAGATATTAGAATCTCATTCACTTGCTTGATTTTTGTTTTTGATTCCAATTATACTTATCATAAATTCGTTCTTTAAATTTTATCTCGTTTGATTCCACTCTTATCTGATAAACGTCCTTGTTCTTTTAGTCAGGGAGATGAATCTTCGTAGCAGTTGCGTTGTGCAGCCGAGCGATGTTCCCTGGGACACTGGCTCATATGGAGAGTCGAATCCCGAGCAGACACTAGCATTGACACCTGCTCCCCGTCTCTAGCAAGGGCAGTCATCTAGGCAGCCAGAGATGGTGCAGGGGGAGCATCACTATCAGTAGGCAGACCTTGGAGGGCAGCAGGCCTAGGGTCAGGGGGAGGAACCCTTGCCTCCACCACCACCTTTTCCTTCTCAGGGGCCTTTTCGTATACGTTTCCCTTTCTGCCTCAGCCACAACCTGGTCAGCAGGCACCACCGCAGGACAGACAAGAATTCATGTACCAGCTCTTCCAGGACATGATGCAGACCCAATGGCAACAAAATAAGCTCATGAGGAAGAGCATCAAGATTGGACGATCGGGCACTATTGACAAGTTCAGATGGATGCACCCTCCACCATTCAAGGGTACCGAGGATCCCTATGAGGTGAACGAGTGGCTCGTCACCACAGAGAAGATGTTAGAAGCCGCTAATCTACCTAAGGAGAAGTGGGTCACCGCCGTCTGCATGCAGCTTCAGGGTTTGGCCCACTATTGGTGGAAGGGGGAGGAGTAGCATTTTGAGACACCAATTATTCCAGGAGCAGTTCTTTCCGGCTTCTGTCCGATTTGAGCTTCAGGAGAAGTTCACTCATCTCATTTAGGGTACTATTGTAACGTCCCAAACTCCCGCAAGCCCAATAGTCCCCGCTGAACGTGAAATCACTACGTTGCAGCTCTCCCGCGGGACAATCGTTCTATTCGGGACGTGATGCCGTACGAGCCTGGAGTTGCGCTCGTACAAGGCGATGTTGTTAAACACGAAAGTTATCATCGAAACAACCAAGTTACAGCGGAAGCCAATTGTGTACCAAGCACACATCAGAGTATACGCAGCGAAGCTCACGATAGGGTCCAAATGAGATGCCCCGAGTCAATGCCACAAAGGCGATGCCACGGAGACGATGAAATAACTCTTGCTCTTTCTCTAGCCCACAAAGGTACTTACAGTTCATACATCTTGTCCCGTATATCCAAGCAGCGCCACTACGTCTGTGTACCTGAAATATTGTCCACAAAAGTGGGTCAGTACACAACCGTACTGGTGAGCGGGGTAACCCACTCGTCTAAGCCGACACTAAGTAAAGTAGTGAATGCACACAGTTAAATGGTGATCTTTCTAGTTGAATCCTAGATTCTTTTCATGGCATATGGATGACATGTTAAGGAAAACAGTAAAGCAGTTTAAGCATGCTAGCATTCATTCTCAAACCAAACGACAAGCAGTTTATATAAAGCCGACCCGTCTAACTCAATGTCATCGCTTGCATGATAACATATCGAACCATCAGTCTCGCCTCGATATCCATCCAGAACCAAAGTTTATATCCCACTCTCGAGTGCACACTCTTGCCGAGGCAAGGTGGCCGCGCCTACACGATGCACAAACCAACCAAAGTAAAGCAAGCCAACATCTATTCTTATATGAAGTCACTGGCCAAAGGCCATAAAGGACGTTGATCGGACAGATCAATGCGGTTCTATTCGAAACAGCGCTAAGTAGCTAACCCACCTGAATCGCATCCAACCGCTGGTACCGCACCCAAAACACGATACCCAAAATTGTCTCTTCCATGGCCGAACGGTCCCGGTGCCCCGGAGCACCCGTTCGAGGAAACCAAACCCTGCGCCACCCAGGTTGTCCGTGACTATGCAGACACGTAGGTATGACGAGAGGATCGAAACATTCTCGCCCCACCAAGCGATCCTAGACTCGTTCCATCGATATCCAACCGAAATATCCATAACCAATCTTCCAACATGTCCTTCCAAAGAACCCAAATCTCGACCTCAAAACATAGTCCGAGGCATCAAAATATCAAGTGTTTCATAGGCACGAAGCCTCTTCTCAACACAATCCAAATTGGTGCAACACCTATGCTCGAAGCAAAACCCATGGCACAATGTCGTTTCAGTGGCACAATGTCACATTCGTGGCACGATGCCCCATCAAACGACACAACGCCCTCGCCGATACAGTTGTTCGGTTTCGAACCACAACTGCCTGCTTTGCAAGACAAAGCATCCTTGTGATACACGCGCACGGATGCACGTTCGCTCGCCCGAATTCTCGATATTCTCGATATTCCCATTTACCTCAATTGTATCATTCCAACTTGTATATTTTCAACCGTCCAAGCATAATCCCAAGTAATCCAACCGATCGCCTCAAATGAATAATCCAGCTATCGTATCCAACTATCCAACGCGTAAACCATTCAAGCCACAATCCTACCAAGCCAACGACGCACACTCTATGCACGCCTCAGTGTAGTGCTTCCCGATGTTTCAGCCCAAGTGTTCAAGCCTTTACGTGTTTTCCATATTATTAGGCATGAAGGAGTAGAGGAGAAGGGAAAGAGCCCACTCACAATGATTGATCCCGTTAGGCATCCTGTCCTGCCGATACGGCCAATCCCTTAAACCCGTGGTCCGATGCAAGCGCGATCTACTCAACTGGTATGACCGTGCGAGCAGGCCGTGCTCTCCAAATCATCCGACCGATCGGATTAAGGAAGACGGCATTATCGCTTCCATTCAGCTATTCAGTACTGTTCGGAACGAACACCTGATTTCCATCGAACCCGCTAGCCATCTGCACATTGAAACCAACTCGATTAATCCTTCTTCCCGAAATCCGACATTTCAAATGTAACTAGCATTTGATTCATTCGATCCGACTCAGCGTTACGCTCCAAGCGGTTGCGGGGCGTTACATAATATACCACTTAGAATCAGGTTCATCCACGAACCGTGCTGGTACTCATTCCTATCACATGCCACAATCCAATTCCATGGATCTGCTCTAAGCAACTCACATATTCACGATTCTGACTCCGCATCTCGTTCTGCTGAACGCTCGAATAAATTTCACGAATTCCCACATCCTCCTTGCAGCTCAACCCGAATTTCTCGTATCGCTTAGTTTTGGATCGTACATATATTTAAGGCGTCCCTAAAATACATGCATTTCAGCCGAGCTTTGCGATAGCAAATTTGAACAGGTTACAAGGGTATCTTTATGTTCGAGGCGTCCATTTGCTTTGCTCCCAATTGGACCAAATCACGATTTCTATTCCAACACATTCGCTCGAGAACTATTCTCAATTATGCAGATTTTCCACCGACTCAATGAGTTCGCGTTCCAGCTCAAACCATCCCACTATTTCTGAAATCAGTACTAGCAACATCTCCAAATATTATCTCGTGCACCGAACGATTCTCACAACTGATCTACCCCAGCTATGCGACTTATCCAAATATCAACTTGCTTAGATCAGCTCAGTCCAACACATTTCCTGCCATCTCAATATCTCACAGGGTGAACATCTATATTGAGGTTCGTGTGATCCACGAAGATCTCGCCGCCACGCCAAAGGGATAGTGTCGCCACGATTTCAACGTGGACACACTCGCCACAATTCCTAGGTTGCGCATGGAATAGTTCTTCGCGCTGCTTCCACTGCCTCGAAGCATAGGATATCACCTTCGCCTTCCGAATGAGCACGCTTTCCAGACTAAGTTTTGAGACATCTTGTAAATCTGAAGCACGTCTGTCCCTTCCAGTATTCGCAAGGATTTGATCTGAACGAGCCGCCACAGACGTCCATTCATATGAATGTTATTCCCTTCCAGGGCACGATGAGTCAGAGGCGATGCCATCGAGATAAAAAATCTGCGACTCTGAATCTCATCGGTTGACTAGGCTACTTCCACCATTGCTTCGATCTTCTGGCTGCATCCTCAGCTGAAGACTATCCCAAGGATCTCTCGAATCCAACACTCAGTCGATAAGCCAAATCTCATTGCCTCACATCTGCCCTCGACGCATTCCCAAATACGCCGCCTCAAGGGTCGTTCTATGGGTCTACCATATTCATATCCGATTCAGCGGGCAAGGTCGCTTAGGGTCAGATGTCCCGAAGCTACGCTTGATAATTGTAATCATCACGATGGACAGTTATTATGAACCATGCTATATCTCATCTGCAAATCCGAATCAAAATCCAACCATTCATCCGAGCGAACTTCCGAATCCGAGCAATTCATGCACTACCTCTGCTGATCTGTCAACCAATGCTGCTTAACCACCTAGAGTCTTGCTATCTATCCAAGCCACAATTCGAGAACTGTGCTCGTTTGAAATTGTCTTCCATCAATCCGCCGTTTCTGCCCTGAATCCATCAAATTTCCGAATTGCCATGTTCCACAATGCACGTCCAACTTACTCGAGCAGCACAGTGATTTGTTCCGTCGTTGCTATCACATTTAGCTATCTTCAAACGTCCGTCCACGTCTTCCGGAGAATCTGTTTACTATCGTTGCACCATCTTGCCCAAAATTCCATTTTCGCTAAACCTGAGTCAACTTCACGAGAAGCAACATCCAAAATCTTTCAAGTTTGTGTGAATCCATCTCATTGTCCCTCCAGACCAATATCGTGTTTCTTTGCTCAACCAACAGCTCAAATGTGTCGCCCAAAATTGTAGTTCGTGCTCGCTATCATTTGATTCACCCATTGCTCGTTCAAGCGCATCCCAGTTGTTCGTTCCGATCTCGTCCATCACTTAAGCCCAACGATGCTTTCATTTGCATCAGTCCGTTCACGATATGCTCAACTCAATATTCGCTTGCTCCATTTTCATTCTTCCCAACTCAACCGACGTGCACCAACCAACTTGTATTCTCGTTTCACGAGTCCGTTCAGGCAATTTCCATAGATGTCCAACCAAAATATTTCCAATAGCTTGCTTAACACGTTTGATCCCATATACCACTTCGAATCAAGTCACTACTCACATTATGTTTTCCTGCACGAATCCAAGATCCGTTCGAACCATTCTTCATGCATGATCATGCCTTTTCCAATCTGAGTTTGACACAAAACTCAGGCAACGCTTGAATTATCCAACTGTTTCTCAACCCGTCTGATACCTTCTCAACACGAGCAATCATGCAATGATTGTCTTCCAAATAGTCCAACCCAATACCCAACGGTTTCACACTTTTGTTGTACGAGCAACTCGTACCCACTTATCCATATATTCCCGAGCCAAACTCAAACCTGCTCAACCGATGCGCCACAGCCAAAATTCCAACTTCTATCCAACACAATCGCTAGACGAGCAACTCGTGTAAGGATTCATTCTCATCGAATGTTTCTACTCAAAACATGCCGCATAACCAAATCTCGTTAGCCAACCAACTGATCCATTGAGGCAATCAAAAACTCCCGAACGCTAAGCCAAGCCAACCCAACAAAAGCCCACACTTGTTGCACAAATGCAACAACGTCACCCAACTTGCTGCACACAACAACGCCTAACGAGGCTAAGCGATCCTACGAAAACCAACCAAGGCAACCCAACAAAGAATAATATGCAACCACAACTAGCAATAAATAGACTTATTGCATGAAACATCCGATGCGGCACTGAGTAGAGTCAAGAGCTAGACGACACACGGAAGCTATTTAGAGTTTGTGATGAAGCGAAGGACCAAGTCCGAGAAAATGAACCAGGCGCTCTGATACCAATCTGTCACGCCCCAAACTCTCGCAAGCCCAATAGTCCCCGCTGAACGTGAAATCACCACGTTGCAGCTCTCCCGCGGGACAATCGTTCTATTCGGGACGTGATGCCGTACGAGCCTGGAGTTGCGCTCGTACAAGGCGATGTTGTTAAACACGAAAGTTATCATCGAAACAACCAAGTTACAGCGGAAGCCAATTGTGTACCAAGCACACATCAGAGTATACGCAGCGAAGCTCACGATAGGGTCCAAATGAGATGCCCCGAGTCAATGCCACAAAGGCGATGCCACGGAGACGATGAAATAACTCTTGCTCTTTCTCTAGCCCACAAAGGTACTTACAGTTCATACATCTTGTCCCGTATATCCAAGCAGCGCCACTACGTCTGTGTACCTGAAATATTGCCTACAAAAGTGGGTCAGTACACAACCGTACTGGTGAGCGGGGTAACCCACTCGTCTAAGCCGACACTAAGTAAAGTAGTGAATGCACACAGTTAAATGGTGATCTTTCTAGTTGAATCCTAGATTCTTTTCATGGCATATGGATGACATGTTAAGGAAAACAGTAAAGCAGTTTAAGCATGCTAGCATTCATTCTCAAACCAAACGACAAGCAGTTTATATAAAGCCGACCCGTCTAACTCAATGTCATCGCTTGCACGATAACATATCGAACCATCAGTCTCACCTCGATATCCATCCAGAACTAAAGTTTATATCCCACTCTCGAGTGCACACTCTTGCCGAGGCAAGGTGGCCGCGCCTACACGATGCACAAACCAACCAAAGTAAAGCAAGCCAACATCTATTCTTATATGAAGTCACTGGCCAAAGGCCATAAAGGACGTTGATCGGACAAATCAATGCGGTTCTATTCGAAACAGCGCTAAGTAGCTAACCCACCTGAATCGCATCCAACCGCTGGTACCGCGCCCAAAACACGATACCCAAAATTGTCTCCTCCATGGCCGAACGGTCCCGGTGCCCCGGAGCACCCATTCGAGGAAACCAAACCCTGTGCCACCCTGGTTGTCCGTGACTATGCAGACACGTAGGTATGACGAGAGGATCGAAACATTCTCGCCCCACCAAGCGATCCTAGACTCGTTCCATCGATATCCAACCGAAATATCCATAACCAATCTTCCAACATGTCCTTCCAAAGAACCCAAATCTCGACCTCAAAACATAGCCCGAGGCATCAAAATATCAAGTGTTTCATAGGCACGAAGCCTCTTCTCAACACAATCCAAATTGGTGCAACACCTATGCTCGAAGCAAAACCCATGGCACAATGTCGTTTCAGTGGCACAATGTCACATTCGTGGCACGATGCCCCATCAAACGACACAACGCCCTCGCCGATATAGTTGTTCGGTTTCGAACCACAACTGCCTGCTTTGCAAGACAAAGCATCCTTGTGATACACGCGCACGGATCCACGTTCGCTCGCCCGAATTCCCGATATTCTCGATATTCCCATTTACCTCAATTGTATCATTCCAACTTGTATATTTTCAACCGTCCAAGCATAATCCCAAGTAATCCAACCGATCGCCTCAAATGAATAATCCAGCTATCGTATCCAACTATCCAACGCGTAAACCATTCAAGCCACAATCCTACCAAGCCAACGACGCATACTCTATGCACGCCTCAGTGTAGTGCTTCCCGATGTTTCAGCCCAAGTGTTCAAGCCTTTACGTGTTTTTCATATTATTAGGCATGAAGGAGTAGAGGAGAAGGGAAAGAGCCCACTCACAATGATTGATCCAGTTAGGCATCCTGTCCTGCCGATACGGCCAATCCCTTAAACCCGTGGTCCGATGCAAGCGCGATCTACTCAACTGGTATGACCGTGCGAGCAGGCCGTGCTCTCCAAATCATCCGACCGATCGGATTAAGGAAGACGGCATTATCGCTTCCATTCAGCTATTCAGTACTGTTCGGAACGAACACCTGATTTCCATCGAACCACTAGCCATCTGCACATTGAAACCAACTCGATTAATCCTTCTTCCCGAAATTCGACATTTCAAATGTAACCAGCATTTGATTCATTCGATCCGACTCAGCGTTACGCTCCGAGCGGTTGCGGGGTGTTACAACTATGACAGTGAGCGAGTATGATGCAGAGTTTAGCAGACTGAGCTGGTTCGCCCCTTCACTGGTCAAGGATGAGTTAGACAAGGCTCATAGGTTCCATAAGGGCCTCAAATACGAGTTCCAACAGTTCACGGGAAATATGGCCCACACTACCAGAGCAGATGTCCTAAAGGCTGCAAAGATTCAGGAGGCTCTTTCCTTAGAGAGGGCACCTGAGAGGCGTGTTGGCGCTTTAGCCCCGTCCCAGAGAGCAGCATTGAGCTGGTCGATCAGGCGTCCTACGGCGCAACAGCAGCAGTACCGACTTTACCCTTACCAAATGAGGGAGCTTCCTACTTGCCATCACTGCGGCAAGAAGGGACACGTGTAGAGGGACTTTTGCCTTAGATTGGGACAATATCTGAGGTATGGATCAGGGCAACACCAAGCTAGATATTGCACAGCACTACAGCAGGCATAAAGGCCAGCCTTGAGGATAACACCACAGATGCCGAGGGCAACGACATCAGGACCAGGAGCACCGCAACCCCCAGCACCTGGTGGTTATCAGAGGGGTCCACCCTTGGTACCACAGGCAGTACAGTATAACCGAGCGAGGCAGCAGAGGCAAGGGCATGCTTTTACTATGGTAGTTGAGGAGCTTGAGCCAGAGGGGGGAGTCATCGCCGGTACCATATCAGTAGCTTCATTTCCTGTACATGCTTTATTTGATTCTGGCGCTACGCATTCCTTTCTATCTAATAGCTACATAGCCATACATAGTATAGATTCTCAGTCATTGACTAAGGTCATTCAGATACTTATTGGAGGCGGTATAGTGCCTGTCAGTGACACATATTGGGGTTGTTTTGTAGTAGTATGTGGTAGAGAGATGAGGGCACAATTTTTGGTGTTTGATATGCCAAACTTCGATGTCGTCCTTAGGATGGATTGGTTAAGCCAGTATCATGCTACGCTAGATTGCAGGTGAGGATGTATGATATTTAGACCCCTAGGGCAGCCAAAGTTTGAGGTCTGTAGAGGACCCAATGGAGAGGATGACCATCCAGTTGATGGGACCCAGCTAGCGATGGAGGGCATATATTATCCTTCAATCGTCGACGACTTCCAGGATTTGTTTTCCGAGGAGCTGTCAGGACTACCACCAGACAGAGACATAGAGTTCACTATAGATCTAATTCTGGGAGTAAAACTGGTCTCTTCCTATATGTACCAACTGGCACCGAAGGAGCAGCAGGAGTTGAAGGTTCAGATTGATGAGCTTTTAGACAAGGGCTTTATTCGATCTAGTAGATCTCCGTAGAGAGCACCAGTTTTGTTTGTGTCAAAGAAGGATGGATCGGTACGCTTGTGCATTGACTCCAGGGAGTTGAACGCGGTGACGGTGAAGAACAAGTACCCTCTGCTGCAGATCGATGATTTGTTCAATCTGTTGAGTGGAGCATGGGTTTTTTCGAAGATGGATCTCAGGTCCGACTACCACCAGATCAAGGTACGGAAGGAGAATATTCAGAAGACATATTTTCGGATGAGGTACGGACACTACGAGTTCTTGGTGATGCCATTGGGTTTAACCAATGCGCCAGCAATGTTCATAAACCTAATAAACAAGTTGTTCCATCAGTATTTGGACAAGTTCTTAGTAGTTTTTATTGACGATATCTTGGTATATTCCAAGAGCCACGATGAGCATCTTAGGATCGTGCTTGAGACACTGTGACAAGAGATATTATAAGCAAACCTCAACAAGTATGAGTTTTGCTTAGATAGAGTATCTTTTCTTGGTCACATTATTACTGGTGATGGACTATCAGTTGACTCGGAGAAGATCATCGTAGTAGAGTCGTGGCCTACTTCCACTTCAGTTTTAGAGGTTAGGAGTTTCCTCGGACTTGCCAGCTACTATCAGAGGTTCGTGGAAAACTTCTCCAGGATTATAGAGCCTATGACGCGTTTGATGCATAAGGATCAGCAGTTTCTTTGGCCAGAGGAGTGTCAGATGGCATTTGATGAGCTGAAGAAGCGTCTGACGACGGCACCTATCTTGACTCTTCCTTCAGGATCAGAAGGATTTTTGGTTTATATCGATGCATTCGGGAGCAGATTATGGTGTGTTCTGATGCATCATAGCAATGTAGTGGCATATTCATCGAGACAGCTAAGAACTCATGAGAAGAACTACCCGACGTACGAGCTAGAGCTAGTTGCGGTAATATTTGCACTAAATCTATGGAGATACTAACTATATGGAGAGTGAGTCGAGATATACACTAATCACAAGAGCCTGAAGTACATCTTTACTCAGAAGGAGATAAACATGAGGCAAAGGCGTTGGCTGGAGTTGATGACAAACTTCCATATCTACCTATAGTATCACCCTGGCAAGGCGAATGTTGTAGCAGATGAGTTGAGTAGGAGACCGATGGCATAATTCTTGATGATGCAGCGCCACTTATTAGAGGATTTTCAGGAGCTTGGGATAGAGGTCATATTGACAGGCATGGATGGACAGTTGGCCAACCTAGAGGTGTTGTCATCATTGGTAAAGAGGATCAAGGCAGCTCAGCCAACAGATGTTAGATTTTAGAGACTCAGAGAGAAGACCGAGGCTAGTATACAGACTGACTACGGATTCATGAGGATGGGACGTTGAGGTTCGGAGATCGCCTATACCTCATGAATGAAGATTTTTGTCAGGAGATGATGACAAAGGTACACAATTTAGTGTATTTTATTCATCCCAGCGGTAGAAAGATGTACCGAGATCTGAGACAGCACTACTGGTGGCACAAGATGAAGAGGGAGTTTGCTCAGTTTATAGCAAGATATTTGGTCTGTCAGCAAGTTAAGGTCGAACATCATATTACTGCAGAACTATTGCAGCCGTTTTCCATTCCTGAGTGAAAGTGGTAACATATCACGATGGACTTTGTCACTGGATTTCCGAGGAGCCCTAGCGGGAAGGACGTAGTCTAGGTCATCGTGGACTGACTCACCAAGTCAGCACACTTCTTGCCCTTCAGAGTTGGGCAATCGACGAAGGTTTTGGCATATTTGTATATGAGATGGATTGTACGTTTGTATGGTGTGTATGTCAGTATTGTGTCAGATCAAGATTCGAGGTTCACATCACTTTTTAGGAGGAGTATGCAAAAGAGTCTCGAAACTCATTTGAAGTTCACCACTACATACCATCCTCATACAGATGGTCAGTCTGAGTGGACTATTCAGACCCTAGAGGACATGATTAGAGCCTGTATGATTAACTTTGGAGGATCTTGGGAGGACAACCTATCCTTGGTAGAGTTTTCATACAATAACAGTTACCAGGCTAGCATCCAGATAGCACCCTTCGAGGCACTTTATGGGAGAAAGTGTCGCTCGCCCATATGTTGGAGTGATGTCGGAGAGAGACAGATATTGGGGCCAGAGTTAGTGGTTAGTATAGTGGAGAAGGTGAAGAAGAAGATAAAAGGTCACCTTCGAGCAACTCAAAGCAAACAGAAGCATTGGGCAGAAGCACATCGTCGACCTTCAGAGTTCAAGGAAGAAGATTATGTGTTCTTAAAGATCTTGCCTATCCGTGGACTTATCAGATTCGGAGCCAGAGGCAAGCTGAGTTTGAGGTACATCGGACCATTTGATATTGTGGAGCGTGTTGCCCAGATGGCATATCGTCTTGTATTAACTCTGTCACGCCCTGCTCCCAGAATACTGGATAAATATGAGGACTGACATGGCCAACCACACCTTGCAGAATACCGAAATAAGCCACAATATGCTAAGATTGTCTAGAAGACAAATGGGTGGACTCTAACATGCTATGACATCAGTACTAAGGCCGACAATTCCAGGTATCTCAATCCATCAATAATAATTTCAAGAGTATATCATACATGAAACTAAAGAGTAGTCCCAAATTGCTTGTCACATATGATCATGAAGCTAGTGAATACAAAATATTGTACTAGCACACGATAATTATACATGATCAAATATACCAGCCATAGTCTAATATATATATATATCATGTTGACCGAAGTCAGAGGAGTAATCTCAGAACAAAAGGGCCAATACTGGCCCTTACTAAACACCACAGAATGAGATAACACTACAAGGGGTAGAAGAAGAAAGCCTACTCGCAAGTTTTGACTGCAGTCCTACGAGTGTGAGCCATTTAGCTCAAAGTACAGTAGATCATGTGTCTTCTCAGGGTAATCTGGCCAAACAAACCAGTGGGGTCAAAACTCTAAGCAACAAGTAGCATAAAAGAGCACAAGGTGTTAACCAAAATCGCAATCAACAGAAATAAGAGAAATAACTAACTAAATAAATATGGGTCGAGCTTTGTACGGTACCAATGTACTTATCTCGATAAAATAACTATAAGGACCGGTGCACTGATAACAAACTAACTGTAAATAAAGATAAGACGACGAGCGACAAAAGGACATAGGAACTACTCTGGATCAGGACCACAACCCTTAAACCAAACAAGGACCGGAGTTGCAGACCTTCACCCGAGTAAAACTTTGCACTCTAACCACGCGCCGAAAGAAAATAGAATATAACAGGGCGAGCTAATCAGACAAGGGAAACAACATATCAAGGCCAAACATGCCTACAGCTTGCTATAATTAACTAACTAGGGTTATAACAAACCTATTTACTAACAAATGCATGTTTTGAAGAATATCGCTACTATCGGCACTGCAGTCAACCAGGATGGCCAAGGGTATGCTAGTCTAGTACTTATAGTATATATCATAAATAATTATGGATAAAGAACTAAAGTAGATAACTGATAGCATAACACAACATAACGTAGGCATAAACTGATTTTTTTAAATATAAATAAATTTTGTAAATAAGATTGGTGTTGAAAATAAGAAGAGGTTTTATAAATGAAACTGCTTTTGCAAACATAAATTGATTTTGTAAACATAAAGAGGTTTTATACAAATAAACTGGTTTTGTAAACATAAAGAGGGTTTGTAAACATAAACTGGTTTTGTAAACATAACTTATCTATAAATTATCTTGTAACATAAACTGAAACTGAAACATAACTGGAACATATATTGGAGTATAAATACTGAAATACAAAATATTATGAACCGTGGTTCAATAACAACAATTTGTAGTACCGCAGCATATCACAGATATTGTAACCACATTATGCAACAAATCATATGACTACCACGGTATATCACAAAGTCTTGTATGTACCGTATCACGCCCCAGTACCGAAATACGGAGACGAACATGGCCAGATCCCCCATACAAGGTATAGAATGTCTTATGACGGTCTCGACTGTAGAAAGACAAGGGGGTTCTTGCTATAATCAAATCTCATAGGGTCTCAGAACAACTGTCTCAATCATTCAAGCAAGTAACAATAACATAGAACATGTGAGATAAAGCTGTAACGCATACGCATCCCAAATGCTCCATCGGAATGTTCTAGGGATCTAGCCATCAAAATGTTAGGCCAGCAGAATGTCAATAGTTACACAATCGAGATTAGTTATAGTCTGATTATATTAAAGTTATGTAAAAAGAAACTGATGTCCAGACAAGACGGCTAACAAGTGTCGGTGGCTAAACACCCAAAAGAGAAGAATGTACAAGACGAGCAGTGAACAAGAAACCTACTTGTGCCCTTCAGCGACCATCCGTCTGGTACGCAACATCGTAAGGGGGATAAGCTGGATCCTCTAGTGGAGGCTCTAAACCCGGCCACACAAAACCAGTGGGGTTAGACCCCAAATAACAAGTACCACAAGGAAGCACGAATGAAGAAACAAAAACCAGATCAAGCATATATTTCAAGAGCCAATAATCATTGGCGCGTGCCCCATCTTTGGGATAATATGGCACTCCTTCACCAAACAAGGATAGAAAATGCCATGCCATCCAAGATAAGGTACGTCCCATGATTATGGTCAAGCTAGGATTTTGTGTCGTAGTTTGGTCCATATTCCATCATAGCATAATGACCCAACTCCCCAACCAAACAAGTACCAAAGTTGAATACCACACTATGACAGTCCATGTTCCTAAGCTACTAGTAGAATTATAATCACAACAAAGTCAGGTTAGAATGGCCAAACAATATTACGGCTTGTTATTTGGAGTCTGGGTTATTCCAGATATAATAATAATACTAATAAGCATCAACAGATCATGCCATATCGAGCAGGGCTAACCGAGTCAAGATTATACAAGTAGGAAATTATGATTGCATCAGCCCCCGTTGGGCCACCGCGTTAATTGTCGTATCAGTCCCCGTAGGGCCACCGTGCTAATAGATCAGTAACAGTTCCAACTTTCCTATAGAGAAAATATTGGCTTGGTCTTAAATATAAAAAGTCGAATATTGCATTCCACTACATATGGATGATATACAATATCCGTGGCGGCTGTCCTTGCATGCCATAAATATTATCACGGGGCGGCCTATCACGCACGATCTCAGGATGTCATTCCCTCCAAATGTTCTAATTAGCTTTTGTGTTACCTAATTCGCCCTAAAGTGATATGGAATTTCTTGCTTGGCCACAGGAATATTCCCCTTAATGTTGTCGTACAGAGTATGGACATGTTTGATACGAATCTATTTAATATAAAGAGTCAAGTCTGGATTTATCCAAAATTAGATGCAACATTCAAACAAATAATACCCTAGTCGCGCCATGGTTCTGACCCTTTATCATTTTTGTGTCAAAAATTCAGGAATATAATATTATGCATCGAGCAGGAATTATCATGTCACGTTCAGTGTACATGTTGGCAATATCCCATACTCAGGGTACAAAATAGTCGTTATAAAGAGACAAGCAGGACAAGTGTATCAACACGAATACAATAACCAAGCCAGGATACTAAACCTATCAGTTGGTCACAAGAATCATGTTTTGATCAAGTCAGGAGTCATAATTAATTAGGAATCTAATATGTCATATGATCGAGTCATGGTCATGAATGCCTCATTAATTCCTTAATTTCTGGGGTCATAGATCATCAATCATGGTCAAGATCAACTAAGCTAGAATAGGCATAAAGTGCACAACAGGACCCATGTATGGACAATCAATCACAAGAAGTCCTAGATCGACGCACTTTGTAAGTGCCAATATAGGCTAGTTAGAAATAGTGGCGCACTATGCGCAAGAAAGCAACTATAAGGCACACAAACCTATAATACTAGGTTACAAAAGTTATGGCGCAGAAGTCTATAATATGGCGCACAAAATTAATAATAGAGCAGCAGGAAGATGTGGCGCACAAACTAAGAGTTACAAGAATATGCGCATTCTACATATGCAAGCAAACTAGTGCATAAATCAAGAATGACAAAAAAGATAAGTGGCGCACTTTGCGAGTGCAAAACAAATACAAAACAAAACACGAGTCCCTAGGCGGCACAACAATAGAGGACCGCGGGAATCGAGACGTGCTAAAGTTAAGGCTCGCTTATCGAGGCTGAACCGAGTAAGAGTGTGCCAAGACAAGTGCATCGGGTCATTAATCTATTAAAAGTGTGTCGACCGTTGAATGTCCAGAAAGTGCGCCATGGGTTATATGTATAAGAGCGGAGCACTTTTGATAGTTAGCATAATGTGGCAATTGTGCGCCGGTCTATTAATTTGGTTAAAAGTGCGCCAATCAATAAAAATTTGGTCAGAAGTGCGCTGAAAGGTAGACTGGCGCACTTTTGCTTGGTTCGTTCGTTAGTACATCAATTGTGCGCCATAGGCTGAAGTCTTCCAAAAGTGCGTCAAGAAGGATTTTTCCAAAAATTCATCCCCTTGATATACTTTTACAAGAAATTGGCAGTACTATTAAAGTACGCACGAGTATGGAATGCTGGTCATACTCAACATGCGACCAAGGACTAGGGGTCACACTCAACATGCGCCCATAATGCAAATCCACCTGTGTAATTATTATCATTGTTCTTCTTCTCCAACCGACCCACCATTGATGCACTCAGAGCTCAAGCTTGAGACTATGATAGTGCTCCATTCCTCAAGCAACACGAACCAGAAATCAAAAAAAAATCTAAGCTCGAAATCAGAAAACAACTTCTTTTAAAAATATCTCATTTTTTGGGATTATTTCCTAGAAAAATATAGTCATGAAAACCTTCTTAATAAAATCAAAATAAAACCATTAACCACCTCAAATATGAAAACTCCAAGAACTAACTATAATCAGAACACTATAAGAAACTAATTAAAACAACAAATATTTAGAATAAAACTATAGCCGATCATGTTTCTTCATATTTGCAAGATGTACTTGCCCAAGAAGAAAACTAGGAGCAAAATAAGAGAAATGAACAAGTGAGGAGAGAGAATAAGAATAAAGATAGATATATATATATATATATATATATATAGGCAAGGGGTTGATGGTGAACCATCAGATCTCTCCAACAAATCCAAGCCACACGCCCTACCTACCATGATCACACAACCAATACTAGCCAATGTGCGCCAAGCTCCATTCAACCGTGCACTTGAAGCATACCCGAAGTGCGCCAGCTTGAGTATATTCCAAGTATATCAAGATAGGCGAGTGCCATCTTTACCCACCTTAAAAAAATTATGTCCTGAGAATTTCAGGACCAAGACAACTATAGACATCAGGACAAGCACATCTAGCAACAAGCAATCACAGGTAATATACAAGCAAACAAAATAATACACACATAGCAATATTAATATCACTCTAGCAAGGTGACCAATAATCACGGAATTGAAAAAAGACATATGAAGAAATATATCTTGCAAGTCAAATAAGTGCGGATACCGAAATCAAATATCGTCATCGCGTTACCATATTGACTTTCCCAAAGAGTATTGCCCCCAAGCGATACGGACAAGGCGGATAACTTGGTTCTTGAGTACCTTCTCTCTTTGGTCCAAAATAGACACGGGTTGTTCCTCGTAAGACAAGTCAGTACCGACGAATAGCTCAGAATGGTCGAGGATATGACTCGGGTCCGGGATATACCTACCCAACTGAGACACATGAAATATGTCATGCACCTAACGAAGCGAAGGCGAAAGGACAAGGCGATAAGCAATATCCCTAACCCGCTCGAGAATGTTAAACATCCCAACATATCGTGAACTAAGCTTCCCGCGAACCCCGAACCTAATGACTCCACGGATGAAAAAAATTCACAAAAATATCTGGTCGCCGACACAAAACTCTAGAGGCCTACAATGCTGATCTGCCCAATGGCGATGTCGATCCTGCGTAACTCGCAACCGCTCCCTGATCTTCTTGACAACTTCCACAGTCCGAGTAATAAATTCTGGGCCTAACATCTTTCTCTCACTAATGTCATCCGAAGATAACGGTGACCTGCACTTTCATCAATATAATACCTCAAAAGGTGCCATCTGAATGCTGGCCTAATAAATATTGTTATACGAGAATTTTACTAAGTGCAGGTATTTCTCCAATGATCTACCAAACTCTAGGGTACAGGCTCGTGACTTATCCTCCAAGGTCTAGATGGTTCTCTCGGACTTCCCATCTGTCTGAGGGTGGTACGCCATACAAAATTTTAACTTAGTACCCAATCTCTCATGCAAGTTCTTCCAAAAATGAGAAGTGAACCTCGAATCTCGGTCTAATACTATGCTCACGGGTACACCATGTTGCCTCACAATCTTCCGTATATACATATCTACCAATTGTTCTATAGACTGTCCAATTATGAAAGAAAAGAAATGTGCCACTTTAGTGAGACGATCCATAATCACCCAAACTTTATCTCGTCCGGTCGTGGATCTAGGTAAACCGATCAAAAAGTCTATAGTAACATGCTCTCATTTCTACTCCAGGGTGGGGAGAGGGTATAATAATTATATCGGCCTCTGCTGCTCTGTCTTCACTTGTTGACATATCAGGCATCGGGATACAAAACATGCTATCTCTCGCTTTATCCCGTTCCACCAGAAGTGCTGCTTAATATCTTGGTATATCTTTGTACCGCCGGGATGGATAGAATACTGGGAATTGTGGGCCTCAGTCAAGATCTCTTATCGTATATTTGCACTAGGCACACAGAGACGAGTTCCAAATCTCAACATCCCATCGATGTAAATAGTCAACTCTTTCCTGAGTTTCGACGTTTATTCTGCTCTTAACTCCTGGATCCGTGAATCTTCTGCCTGAGCTTCCGTGATCATGTCTACCAAAGTGGTTGTGTTACTATTAACATTTTGTTGGCCTAACATTTTGACAAGGAACTGATGTGCATAAAAGGAACTAACGTCCAGACAAGCCGGCTAACAAGTGTCGGTGGCTAAATGCCCAAAAGAGAAGAATGTACAAGACGAGCAGTGATAAAAAACTCACTCGTGCCCTTCAACGACCATTCATCTGGTGTACATCATCATAAGGGGATAAACTGGATCCTCTGGTGCTGGTTCTAAACCTGGCCATACAAAACCAGTGAGTTTAGACCCCAAATAGCAAGTACCATAAGGAAGCACAAAAGAAGAAATAAAAACCAGATCAAGCATATAGTATAATTGCCAAGAATCATTAGCGCGTGCCCCATCTTTGGGATAACGTGGCACTCCTCAACCAAACAAGGACAAAAAATACCATGCCACCCAAGTTAAGGTACGTCCCATGATTATGGTCATGCTAGAATTCTGTGTCATAGTTCGGTCTATATTCCATCATAGCATAATGATCCAACTCCCTAAATAAAAAAGGATAGAAGTTGAACACCACACTATGACAGTCCATGTCCCTAACCTACTAGTAAAATTATAATCACAACCAAGTCAGGTTAGAACGGACAAACAATGTCATGGCTTATTATATGGATTCTGGGATTATCCCAGATATAATAATAATAATAATAATAATAATAATAATAATAATAATAATAATAATAATAATAAGCATCATCAGATCGTGCCATGTCGAACAGGGCTAACCGAGCCAAGATTATATCGACAGGAAATCATGATCGCACCAGTACCCCATAGGGCCACCGGGCTAATTGTCGCACCAGTCCCCCGTAGGGCCACCATGCTAATTGATCAGTAACATTTCCAACCTTCCTATATGGAAAATGTTGGCTCGATCTTAAATATAAAAAGTCGAATATTACACTCCACTACATGATAATAATAATAATAATAATAATAATAATAATAATAATAATAATAATAATAATAATAATAATAATAATAATAATAATAATAAGCATCATCAGATCGTGCCATGTCGAACAGGGCTAACCGAGCCAAGATTATACCGACAGGAAATCATGATCGCACTAGTACCCCATAGGGCTACCGGGCTAATTGTCGTACCAGTCCCCCGTAGGGCCACCATGCTAATTGATCAGTAACATTTCCAACCTTCCTATATGGAAAATGTTAGCTCGGTCTTAAATATAAAAAGTCGAATATTGTACTCCACATATGTGCATGATATACAATATCTGTAGCGGCCAGCCTTGCACACCATAAAAATTATCACGGGGCGGCCCATCACGCACGATCTCAGGATGTCGTTCCCTTCCCATGTTCTAATCAGCTTTTATGTTACCTAATTAACACTACGGTGATATGGAATTCCCTGTCGTGGCCACAGGAATATTCTCCTTAATGATGGCGTACAGAGTACGGACACATTTGATAGGAATCCATTTAATATAAGGAGTCAATTCTGGATTCACCCAAATATAGATACAATATTCAAACAAATAATACCCTAGCCACGCTATGGTTCTGACACATTATCATTTTCATGCAAAAAATTTAGCAATATAATATTATGCACTGAGCAGGAATTATCATGTCACGTTCAGTGTACATGTTGGCCAATGTCCCATACTCAGTGTATAATATAGTCGTTATAAACAAGCAAACAGGACATGTGTATCAGCACGAATACAATAACCAAGTCAGTATACCAAACCTATCAGTTGGTCATACGAATCATGTTTTGATCAAGTCAGGAGTCATAATTAATTAGGAATCGAATATCTCATATGATCGAGTCATGGTCATGAATGCCTCATTAATTCCTCAATTTTTGGGGTCCTAGATCAGCAATCATAGTCAAGCTCAACTAATATAGAACAGGCATCAAGTGTACAACAAAACCAATGCATGCACAATCAATTACAAGAAGTCCTGGGTTGACGCACTTTGCAAGTGCCAATATAAGCTAGTCAGGAATAGTGGAACACTATGCGCGAGCAAGCAACTATAAAGCGCACAAACCTATAACACTAGGTCACATAAGTCATGGCACATAAGTCTATAATATAGTGCACAAAATCGATAATAGAGCAGCAGGAAGATGTGGCGGACAAATCAAGAGTTAAAAAAATATGCGCATTCTACATATGCAAGCAAACTAGTGCACAAATCAAGAATTACAAGAAAGAGAAGTGGCACACTTTGCGAGTGCAAAATAACTACAAAACAAAATACGAGTCCCCAGTCGGCACGACAGTTGAGGGTACGACAGTCGAGGGCCTCGTGAACCAAGATGTGCCAAGGTCAAGACTCGCTTATCGAGGCTGAACCGAGCAAGAGTGTGCCAAGACAAGTATGTCGCATCATTAATCTATTAAAAGTGTGCCGACCGTTGAACGTCCAGAAAGTACGCTAATGGTTATATGTATAAGAGCGACACACTTTTGAAAGTTAATGCACAATGTGTCAATTGTGTGCCAGTCTGTTAATATGGTTAAAGTGCTCCAATCAATAGAAAGTTGGTCAGAAGTGCTCCAAAAGGTAGACTGACACAATTTTGTTTGGTTCGTTCGTTAGTACATCAATTGTGCGCCAGATCCTGAAGTGAAGTGTTGTCACTACCATATTTTCTAAGAAAAGATATTTTGGTAATTTCATAATTAATTAAATATTATGCATGTTGAATAATTATTTATTATATTATTTAATATTTTTTAGATGTTAGTTTCTTATTTTGGACTTGTGTTAGTGGACCTAACTAGTTTAGTTTAGACCCATGGACCAACATTTACAATTACTTAGAATTGAGCCCAATTAGAATCTCATTCATTAGGAGGAGGATTAATTTAATTAAACCATTAGACTAGAACCTTTTCTCCTTAATTATTTCTTCATGAGAGGCCCCAAGGGATATATTGGACATTACATAGTAGCTTGAGAGAGGGGCTAAGGGGGGCCGGCCTATTTAAAAGAGGGGGGGGGATTTCTCTCTTCTCTTTTTATTTCAAATCTAGATCTAGAATTTCCCTCAACCAAATTCCTTCATTCCCACATCAAATCCCTACCAAATTTCTTCCTAATTCCTTCCCTAATCACTATTGGAGGCTATTAGAGTAAGGATCTAGAAGGAGGAAGCAAGAATCTACAAAGAGGAGCAAGGATCTACAAGTTGAAGGCCAATTTTATCAAATTTGAAGGTTGCATTGGGAATCCATCTCCCAATAGCTACAATTTAGTTTTTTTCCTTTAATTAAATTCTAAATCTTAGATTTAACCATGAGAAACTATCCTACATGCATAGGCTACCCATAGGAATTGGAATTAGGTTCATAGGAGGCCTATTGAGAAAGTTATGGTGTATTTTGTGTCAATTTTGGAAGAATTTCGAAATTGACACATGTTGTGGTTATCAATTGGTCAATTAGACTAAATTGACATGTACTTGATTGTTTGTGACTAGTGTCGTGTCCACAATTGGATACGTGTAGGCCGTATCCCA
The DNA here is from genome assembly GCA_036927795.1 of Iris macrosiphon. Classification (NCBI taxonomy): domain Eukaryota; kingdom Viridiplantae; phylum Streptophyta; class Magnoliopsida; order Asparagales; family Iridaceae; genus Iris; species Iris macrosiphon. Next base: position 89,869,175 of record JAYESA010000009.1, on the reverse strand, counting down.
ACAATTTGGTGATACATGTTGATTTGGAGATTTTTTTCGACACGGGGCTTTGTGCATATCATATTTTGATCCGGACACGTAGATATGTAATTGACTCTTCGTATTATTCATAAATAGTATTCTAGACTTTTTTGTATCCTTCGGGATACGTTTGATTGTGTGGTGGACTCGTATCGCAAGCGTATCATAGATCTAGTGTGATACGGGTGCGATGCACTCCACGTGTTTGTTTCGTTGCTTTTTAATTCGAAGTAACTTGTGTATATATATTAGTATGAGATATATTAGTATGATATATATGTATAAGTGTATGTATCTATAGTATATTATATAGGTATGCATATATATAGCTAGGTGTCTATGTGTTGAGTGTGTTGATATACCTATATGTATATATGTAAGTTGAATATATATGTATATGTGTATGTAATACTATATATATATATATATATATATATATATATATATATGTGTGTGTGTGTGTGTGTGTGTGTGTGTGTGTGTGTGTGTGTGTGTAAGATTATATGTATATTGTATAGATGAGGGTATGTGTATATTGATATCTTGTATCTAGTAGTATATGCTTATGATGTATATGAGTGTATGTTTACTTATGGGAGTCTATGTATATATATATATATATATATATATATATATATATATATATATATATATATATATATATATATATATATATTGATAAGTGTATATCTATGTATATATATAGATGTATCCATATGTATATGTATATAGTTATATATGTATGTATATATATATTTGAGGTTATGTGTGTGCTAAGGGGGGTTCGGAACAGCAACAACAACAATAACAGAAACAACAACATCAACAGGAACAGGAACAGTAAGAGGAACAACAATAACAACAACAGTAACAGCAACAGCAACAGCAAACAATGACAGCAACAACAAACAGCGACATTAATAGCAAACAGCCCGAGCAGCAACAGCAGGTACAACCCAAGGAGCAGCAGCAACGGGTATCGGGGGGGCTAGCAAGGGTGAGTTAGCTAGTTGGGTTTGTGGTTGCTTAGTAGTGAGTTCAGTAAGTTTAATTGGTTAGTAGTTATATGCATTGTTAGTTTGATAAGTTAGTTTCTCTAGTTATCCAGTTAGTTAGTATCTATATATAAATAATTATTGATTAGTTAGTAGTTAGATATATATACATACCTACTTATGTATCTCTAGTTATGTGTGTAGGTATATGGGGGTATATGTATTAGTTGCATTGATGGTTAGTATAGCATGGTGGTTAGTATCTAATATGCATATTAGTATATACTAGTAGTTGGTATTAGTACATACTAGAAGTTATATTAGATTGATATATACATATTAATATATAGTTAGTGGGGTAGTTAACTATATGCTAGAGTGACATACCTTGAGATACCAAGGTAAATGTCAAGGTATTGAGGGATACTCAAGGTATTTGAGTTGTGTATCGAGATGAGTGTTTAGTGGTGCAATACCAAGTTGGTTCAAAGTCAAGGTATCCACATAGAAATAGTAATTAGGATTAATATATTTATTATTGATTGAATATGCATAATATGATATTCTATATCTAATTGTTTGCGTATCTTGTGATACGGTATCTTAGTATCTTAGATTAACTAAGTGTGGCCTAGTTTCATAGTATATGAACCCAATATCCTAGAGATAGACTCATGCAACCTAGAAATAGCTAGTTTGACTGAGTTTGACCAGTTTGACTTTGACCTATTTTGACTAGTTTGACTTAGAGTTGACCTAGCTTGACTGTTTTGACTTAGAAATGGCTCTTTGACCTAGATATTGACTAGTTTAACTTATTTTTTATTCCAAAACCATGTATTGATGTAGTATTCCATATTTAGGTCTTCAAGGCACCGTACCAGACATATGATACTATTCATTGGATTTCAGGTGAGTATATTCTCTGATAGTTTCTTATTTATGATATCATCTATGTCTCTTGTATCTAGTGTAGATATCATTGATTTCTTGACACGATGGTTACACAGATTAGTATATCCGGATCTCGTCATAAGATGTTATTCCTTGGTATATATGGTGTATCTTATGCAAGCCTTGTTCCTTGTTCTTCTTGTACATGTACAGACACTGATTCTCGGGGAGACTTGCTACCTTCCTAGAGAATCACGTGCCATAACGTACCATGGTTGGATCCACTATACCAGTCGGGGTGGGAAGTATTTTAGTGTAGATATGTGACCATACCCTCCTTGTGCATGTCTTGTTCCTTGTGAGTGTTGATCATAAATCGCACGTATGATTAGCCGGGCCCTTATCCTTGTGCAAGTTCCCAAGTTGATCACATGTTAAAGCTAGTACTCACTCACTTAGTCATTAGTATTCTTGTTCATTGCCATATTGTTTATTCTTGTATTTATTTTTAGTATTTCTTTTATTGTATATCTCTTGTATCTATTATTGCATCTTGTATATTTACATCTATTTACTGTTACATAGTTTATATCATTGATTAGAACTACTGTTAGAGATGTACTCTGCTCCTTTCCGGACTGGATTTTTTTTTCCAGATGACACTGAGGAGTGGTACCCTACTCATTACGGGCCTCAGGATGTTGTGGGCTTCGAGCCAGAGACCCTGGCTCAGGAGGGACTCATCCCGAGTGAGATAGATAACACGGGACTTGTAGCTTCTTAGTTATTCTCTTGTACTGGATTTCTCTCCAGCTTACTGTTTAGTATTTTCTCAGACTCATTGATGTTATTATTATTGACTCATGAGTTGTATTATGACTATTCTTTTCTTTTATCATATTCGTGCTATTCTCCATCTTAGATCTTTGATTGAGTATATGTATATTGTTGGTAGCTTATTATATTGATTAGATAGATTACCCAAATAGCGTTCTACCGCCGATGCTGCGGCGTAGGCTGGACATTGTTCCTGACTTGCATCCCTACACCAGGTGCGGGTCATGACACGTACGCCAAGAAGGATTTTTCCAAAAATTCATCCCCTTGACATACTTTTGCAAGAAATTGGCAGTACTCTTAAAGTACGCACGGGCATGGAATACGGGTCACACTCAACATGCGCCTATAGACTGCAGTTCACACTCAATATGCGCCCATAATACAAATCCTTATGTGTACTTCTTTTTACTATTCTTCTTCTCCAATCGACCACCATTGATGCACTTAGAGCTCAAGCTTGAGACTATAACAGTGCTCCATTCTTGAAGCAACAAGAACCAAAAATTAAGGAAAAATTCAAACTCAAAATCAGAAAACATCTTTTAAAAATATCTCATTTTTGGGGGATCATTCCCTAAGAAAATATACTCATGAACACCCTCATAATAAAATCAAGATAAAAGAAAAATAATACCTCAAAAGGCAAGGGGTTGATAGTGAACCGTCGGATCTCTCCAACAAATCTGAATCTGAAATCTCCAAGAACTAACTATAATAAGAATACTACTAGAAACTAATTACAACAACAAATACTAACAATAAAACTATAGCCAATCATGTTTCTTCATATTTGCAAGATGTACTTGCCTATGAAGAAAACTAGGAGCAAAACAAGAAAAATAAACAAATTAGGAGAGAGAATGAGAACAAGGATATATATAGGCAAGGGGTTGATAGTGAACCGTCGGATCTCTCCAACAAATCCAAGCCACACGCTCTACCTACCACCACCATACAATCAATACTAGCCAATGTGCGCCAAGCTCCATTCAACCGTGCACTTGAAGCATACCCAAAGTGTGCCAACTTAAGTATATTCCAAGTATATCGGAATAGGGGAGTGACATACCGTGGCATGCATAAAGTTGGTAGGTTATGGGACCCTTGCCTAGCAGGGTTGGTCCATGCCTCATGGGGCCCTTGGAGATTGGGGTAAACAGTAGCACAATATTCTTTCCTCCCAATGATCTAGTCGAATTTTATTTCATTTAATCATTATTTTAAGTTCTTGGGTCGCGGACACTCGAGAACTCATAGAATGATGAGTTACGAGTACGAGCTATTCGGGATTTATCACTGGCGAACTTATCGTATCCGCGACACACGATACATTGGACAATACTCACACCCAATTTTCTGATGCCAAAATGTAATAGGTTAATGTCATGCCCCAAATCCAGAATACTGGAGAGCGGGAGAATGACTCAGCCAACCACACCAACGTAAATGTTAAACCAAGCAAAGGGCCCAACGTGCACGAAAAATAGTTGGCGCACAAACACACATAAGTAAGGTTGGCGCACAAACTCACAGAAAGTGTGCGAGCTACAAATGGGTAGCGCACTTTATAAAGTTAACCACCACGACGAACTTGACAAAAGTATGCGGGCAAGAATAAGACGTGCTTCAAAGAAATTGCGCGAGCAAGCTAGCTAAAAGATAAAACACACAATCTGAGGTCAATGCTCGACAGTCGAAAAACTCGCCAGTCGAGGAGCACACAAATCAATAACACAGAAATCGAGAAACCAACCAAAGCTTCATCCCAAAGGAAACAAAGAGGGAAGAAAGTGCACGAGCAGACTAAACGTAAGAAAAGTGCGTCCGCTGACGAAACATAGGAAAAATGTGCCAGATTATCAAGCACGAAGAAAGTGCGCTGACTGACTGTGGCCCACTTTCTCTTGGTTTCTCAAGGAGAACTTTGATTGAATACGCACCAAAGTGTGCCAACTCAGTTTTCTCTCGAAAGTGCGCTACTGACTCAAGGTGTGTGACTGATGCACTTTTGCTAGGAGACTGCACGAAGAGTTGGACAGCACACTAATGCGCCCAAAGTAAAGTATACATATTTCTATGCCAAAGGGGTTCTCTTGTATACTCTTCAAAGAGTACTGTTCTTCTTCTCCAGTCAGCCATTTTGGTATACGTATTGTATTAAGTTTCAGCACTGAACTTAGCTGGACTCGAAATCAAGCACGGCCAAAAGCAAAGTTTCATAAAATATAGTCCTCTACACTATGAGATAATTAATTTGGTAAAATACAAAGGTTTGAAAGATCAAGCCCCAGGAAAACAAAAGTGAACCCATGAAAAAGCCAAATTTTGAAACTCAGATCTACTCCAAATCATCTATCAAAACCCAAAACTCGAAGAACTAAATTAGATTAGAACATCAAGGCAAACATTTCTATCAAACATATTTTAAATTTACATAATATAAATAAAATTCAAAAATTCATGGCTTTATCATTTGAGGAAGATGTACTTGCCTGGAGTGGCTTCTTAGCCTCTACCTCTCACGGTCTAAGTGATCACTGTCACGCCCCAAACTATAATACTAGAGAACGGGACTGAAAAGGCCATCAATGTATACTTAGAGCACACCGGTACTCCGCATATACAGTGAAGTTGTAAGACATGAGGGGTCACTACTACAAACTAATAGTCAAGCCTAGGTCTACAAACCATACTGTCTCAAACACAAGAACAACAAAAATAATAACAAGATGTAAGATCAGCTAAAATATAATAGTAAAGTGTCCCAAACTATAATATACAAATGATCATGAAGCTAGTGAACACAAAATGAATAAACTAGCCAGAACCTAAGTCATACATGATCAACCCTAGGATATGTCAATCATGTTATTTTTCGTAGGCTAACTGATCAATCCAAAACATGAGATAAATACATGCTCGGTGGCTAAACGCCAACAAAAGTATAATGTACATCAGAGTAGAAAAGCAAAAAACTCCACTCAAGTGGCCTGGTGCTCCTGGTGGTCACCATCCTCAGGAAAGTACGGAAGATCCTCCGGTGATTCTACTAGATCTGGCCATGCAAAATCAGTAGGGTCGACCCTAAATAGCAAGTACTACAGAGAAAGCCAATCAAGGAACTTAAACCAACAACACAAGCAATACAAATACCGAAAGTAAAGACTAAATATAAATGATCCCAGGAAAATAAAAGAAATACTGTAAAGCTGTAAAAGAGGCATAACCTGAACTGATAAACAAAATGGAATAACAAGTGCAGTAAATAAATATATAATCATGTAAAGCCTAGACTAACCATCATCCATAAATTACGATAAATCATATAAGTACAGCTTGATACTTTAACTAACTAGGGTTATCAAAATCCTAATTACTAACAATTATAATGCAACACGATACTAGAGTTCCTTCTGATCGCATGCCCTTGTAGTCTGTCCGAGATATCCATACGAGCAAACCAGCACCGGATACTCCTTAAGATACTCCACAAGATAAACCACTTGATACTCCACAAGATACTCCACTAGATAACCATATGAATAAACGGGACTGCATGCAATCTAGAAAAATCTCTAGCCATGTACTAAGTGAATCTCTAGTTAATAATCCCTAGTAGTTTCTCATATGAATCTGGATGTGGCATTTTGCAGAATCCATCCTAGACATGATGCAAAAAAAAAATTCTAGTAGTAATATAAACAAGTTTTAATATACATTGCACAAACAGACTCATGTAAGGCACGACAACAACCAAGTTATGTGAATCTAAGTTAAGCTAGGTAAAGCCATGTGAAACCAGGTAAAACAATATACAACCATGTGAAGCCAGGTAAATCTATGTACAACCATGTGAAGCCATGTCCATCCAGATGAAGCCAAGTAAAACTAAGTCAAGCCATGTTCGATGAAGCCATGTAAAGTCATGCCAAGTCAAGTCCAGTCAATCCTGTCATCACGTGTGGCCGGGCAAAGCTAGGTGAAATCGAGTAAAGCCAAGTCAAGTCATCTGAAACCATGTAAGTTCATGTCTAATCAGGTCAAGTCATCATATGTCTAAGCAAAATCCAAAAGAATCAAAAATAAAATCGTAAAAAACCAAGAATTCCTAAAAAAAGAGCGCGGTCGGTATACCGTCGATATAGTCCAGTACACCGTCGATATATTCGTCTAGACAAAAATACAGCAGGTCTGGATTCCAACAAATTATTATAAAGTTCATAAAATCGGCAAGGTATACTTGCCTAAAGTGAGCTCCCAACCTAAACCTTATAGTCCACCACCACGAAGGGGTTCGAAAATCACACTCCAGGTCTCAAGACCAAGCTCCGAGGTCGAAAGAAAAAGGATAAAGAGAAGAGAGAGAAAGAGAAAGAAATAAATAAAATGAAACTCAAGTACTATATACAGAGAGATTCACGAAAATATCTCGAAAAGTAAAACAAATATCTGCCGGAAAGTATACCGTTGGTATACTGTAGTACATCGGCAGTATACCAGTCAGGTACTAAAGTTTCCATTTTGAGAAATTTTGAGCTTCCTCGAGAACCAATAAATACAATAAATAGCACAAAAATACGTATCCGCATAAAATATGATTATTGTGAGACGAGTCTCACAACTTTTCTCTCCTTAGAAAAATTTTGTCCTGAAAATTTCTATAAGGGTCATAAATCAACTAACAAGAAAATCCAAGAAGGCAAGCACGGAACTAAAACAAGCAAGAAACTCATGTGAGCATAAAAATTCCTGGGCAACAACAAGAAATCAGAAAAAAAATAATAACAGACATAACAGATAAGCTAACAATCAATTACATGCATAGGCTAAGATAGGACATGGGAATACGAATAAGTATACCTCCTGAGTCGAAGAGAAATAGATAATGAGTACGCATATCATCCTCACACTACCATATCGACTCGTCCAGTAAGTGATGCCCCCAAGCAACTCGAACTAATATGATAGTTCGGTCCTTGAGAACCTTCTCCCTCTCTTCCAAAATAGACACGGGCCTCTCCTCATATGATAGGCTAGTACCAACGACCAACTCAGAATAATCCAGGATATGGCTCAGGTCTGGAATATACCGGCGCAACTGAGAGACGTGAAAGACGTCATGTACCTCATGAAGCGATGGTGGAAGAGCTAGATGAAATAATACGTCTCCAACTCGATCGAGAATATCGAACGAGCCTATATATCTGGGATAAAGCTTTCCTCATACTCTAAATCTGATAACTCCGTGGGTAGGCAAAATCCTCAGAAATACATGATCGCCGACAGAGAACTCAAGATGACGACGGTGCTGATCTGCCCAATGACGCAGGCGATGCTAAGCCACTTTGAGATGCTCTCTGATCTTCCTGATCACTCAAACCGACTGACTAATCATCTCTGGACCAAACATCTGCCTCTCACCAATGTCATCCCAAGCTAACAGTAATCTGCATCTCCTACCATACAAAGCCTCGAGGGGTACCATCTGAATGCTCGCCAAGAAGCTTTTGTTATAAGAGAACTCTACTAAATGTAAGTGATCCTCCCAAGATCCACTGAAGTCAAGAATACAAGCTCGAAGCTTATCCTCCAAAGTCTGAATAGTATGCTCTGACTAACCGTCTTTCTGCGGATGGTAGGCTGAAATAAACTTTAACCTAGTACCCAGACTCTATTGCAGGCTCTGTCAGAAATGAGACGTGAACCGTGAATCTTTATCTGAGACTATGCTAACTGATACGCCATGCAATCTGACCATTTGCCTCATGTACATCTCAG
>JAYESA010000009.1:89523147-89855647 GCA_036927795.1 Iris macrosiphon | reverse complement strand
GATTCGTGCTCGCATTCGATTCCACAAAACTGATCGTCCTCGCTGGACGTGATGCCGTACAAGTCTGGGGTTGTACTTGTACAAGACAGAAACGTGCTCAATGTGTCAAAATCTTTTGTAAATAGTTCCACAACACAGCAACAAATTATAAAGCACACATTTGTATATGAAAAAAATAATTCTTTTATTGATTCATTGCAACAAAGTATAATTTTCTCAACACCAAAATGGAAATACCTGAACGGCTTACATAGCTTTGCATAAAAGAAAGACTGATAGGCTGACATAAAATAATATTCTTATCCCAAATATTATGCCCCTTTATTACATTCTTGGAAACTTGAAAGCAGTAACTAAAAATCTTTAAAATACTTTGAAATAGGAAATTTTTTGAAAAGATTGCAACAAAAGCTTTCTCCCTTGAGTGCTCTTGGAATCTCGGTCACCTGGTTTGCCCACAGAGACGTGGGTCAGCACTTAACTTGTAATGGTGAGCAGAACTGGCCCACTCACCTAAACCAACACTTCTAAGTTAAGGCATCAGTTTAATAGGAAATATTATATATATGCAACATTTTAATAGGTAACAGTTTATAAGCAACAGTTCATGTAGTGAGATATATATAAGCTTTGCACATATAGAATCCTTACCCGGCCAAAAAAAATTCCTGTATAATTTATAGGATTGTTCTTACCGCCCCTTTATAAGACATCATTATTATGCAACTCATTTCCACTGGATCATTTTTGGTGTAGCACCACAATGGACATACCGTATAGGACTTTGATGGACGTACGATGCACCATTCAAAGCAGGTAGCAAGCCTTAATGAATATCTCGCTTATATTCAGCGCTACCAAAGCACTACTATTTACCCCGGGCCGAACAGTTCTCAGTGCCCAAGGTCCCGATCGAAAAAAATTATTACCTTGTGCACAAGTTGTACATGACCATACAATGCATCTACGACTATATGATAAGCATAAATAGCAGTGTAAGGTATTGAAATATTTAGAGCAGCAATGCACATTTCTCCATTCTCATTTCAGCATACTTATTAATTGATTCGATTGGTAGTCTGTAGACTCCAATTTACCGCTAAGGCATGGCACCAAACCATGACATTATAATTATATCCTTCCTTGTATTACATAATTGAACTTTTCTATTATCAATGCAATTGCATTGATTTATAATAGTGGCATAAAACTTGTGACATTAGTGGCTTTATCGATCATTGGACTTAGCAAAGTTACAAGAGAACATTATTGATTATTAGCATAGAGGAGTAGAGAAGAAGGGACATAACCGCTCACCAAATAGAGAAAAGGACGCTTGCTCGCTCAGGCTCCGGTCACGTGCCTATCTGCATTGGCACCAACATTTGGTTAGACTACCGTCTTTATTTCTCTCAGAGTTATCTAGAATGAATGCATGCAGTCGATAAAAATAGGCTAAACAATCAATTATCGAAAACCAACCAGGAAAGTCAACCAAAAATCCAACAAAAACTATTATAATTCCAACATAAGCTGATTTATCAATTGGAAAGGTTCATTGCATTATCCGTGATCGATTCAGCCGTAAAGTTTATCCAACTCAATTTTGATTGAGTCAATCGAACCACAAGCCTTATATAGTACACCGCTAGGATCGGGGCACTACAAAGATGGCTTAGTGTCCTACAGCCAAGTATTGGACAAAATTGCGTCATCGGTGCCATAGAAGTACAGAGGACTGAGACGCCTGAAGCTGGTCGCAAAATTATGAAACTGAGAACCACCTCGCTCCAATGATGTCTGGACCGAATGAGTGAGTACGTCACTCTGGTGTTGCTGGGTCGTCATGAAACCTCGAAGGACATCCATAAAGGATCAAACTTCACCCTATGGCTGCTCGGGCTGAACTGGGTGGTGCACCAGTGCTGCCTGCTGGTCCGGTACTATCGGCTGATCTTCCTCAGGATCTACTCTAGACTCTACCCCTGAATGCTGAAGCCGATCTCAAGGAATATGTTGGGCTCCCTAATGTTGTCCTTTCTCGAGCTGCACTCGATCCATCTGGCTGATAGTAACAGGAATAGTGCCCCCGAAAGTTAAGGACACAAGAGTAAATCAAAGCACATGATGGATCAACGAATAAGCAGATATCATATCAAGAATCAGAGATGAATAAAAATGACTAGGGATCAAGGGGAACAGTTTAGGATTGAGACATCTAGCAACAGCAACAACCCTCATATATTTGTAAATAAATTAGACCTGCATGGGCCACCACTAAAACTATGCCACGCCCCAAATTAGAATACTGAAGAGCGGGACTGACAAGGAAAGCTAAGTATACTTAGAGCACACCGGCAAACCGTATATTCTGTGAAGCTATAAGACATGAGGGGTCACTACTATAAGCCAACAGTCAAGCCTAGGTCTACATACCCTAGTGTCTCAATCACAAAAACAACATAAATAATAACAAGATGTAAGATCAGCTAAAATATAATAGTAAAGCGTCACAAACTATAATATACAAATGTCATGAAGCTAGTGAACACAAAATGAATAAACTAGCCAGAATCTAAGTCATACATGATTAACCATAGGATATGTCAATCATGCTATTGCCCGTAGGCTAACTGATCAATCCAAAATACGAGCTAAATACGTGCTCGGTGGCTAAACGCCAACAAAAGTAGAATGTACATAATAGTGAAAAAGCAATAAAATCCACTCAAGTGGTCTGGTGATCTTGGTGGTCACCATCCTCAGGAAAGTACGAAAGATCCTCTGGTGCTGCTACTAGACCTGGCCATACAAAATCAGTGGAGTCAGACCCTAAATAGCAAGTACCACAAAGATAGCTAATCTAGGAACTTAAACCAACCACACAAGCAATACAAATACTGAAAGTAAAGACTGAATGTAAATGATCCCAGGAAAATAAAAGAAATACTGTAAACCTGCAAAAGAGACATAACCTGAACTGATAAACAAAATGGAATAACTAGTACAGTAAATAAAGGTATGACCATGCAAAGCCTAGGCTAACCATCATCCATAAATTATGACAAATCATATAAGTACGGCTTGATATTTTAACTAACTAGGGTTATCACAATCCTAATTAACAATTATAATGTAACGCGATACTAGAGTTCCTTCTGAACGCATGCCCCTACAGTCTATCCGGGATATCCATACGCACAAACCAGTACCGGATACCCCTCAAGATATTCCATAAGATAAACCACTAGATACTCCACAAGATACTCAACAAGATAAACATATGAATAACCGGGACTGCATGCAATCTAGGAAAATCTTTAGCCATGTACTAAGTGAATCTCCAGTTAATAATCCCTAGCAGTTTCTTGTATGAATCTGGGTGTGGCATTCCGCAGAATCCATCATAAACATGACGCAACAAAACAAGTTCTAATAGTAATTTAAACAAGTTTTAATATACATTGCACAAACGGATTAATGTAAGCCACGACAACCACCAAGCCATGTGAATCAAAGCAAATCCAGGTAAAGCCATGTACAACCATGTGAAGACATGTCCATCCAGATAAAGCCAAGTGAAACCAAGTCAAGCCATGTCCGATGAAGCCATGTAACATCATGCCAAGTCAAGTCTAATCAATTATGTCATCACGTGTAGCCGGACAAAGCCGGGTAAAATCGCGTAAAGCCAAGTCAAGTCATCTGAAGCCATGTAAGTTTATGTCTAGTCAGGTCAAGTCATCGCATGTCCAAGCAAAATCCAGAAGAATCAAAATAAAATCATTAAAAACCAAAAATTCCTAAAGAAAGAGCACGATCAGTATACCGTCGGTACAGTCCAGTACACCGTCGGTATACCGGTCCATAGATAGGAAAAATACAACAAGTCTGGATTCCAACAAATCGGTATACCATCGGTACACTGTAGTATACCGTCGGCATGTCGTTCCTAGTAGGCGAAAAAGGTTATGGAAAATAAGGTTCTATAAATCGGTATACCATCGGTATACTGTAGTATGTCGTCGGTATGCCGGCCAAGACAAATATCCTGAAGTCGATTAACAATGTCGGCAAGGATCGGTATATCGTCGGTACACTATAATACACCGTCGGTAATAACAATCACTTTTAGGGTGAGGGTTCGGTCTAGGAAGAGAGGAAGGAGAAAGAGGAGAAAAAAGTAGAAATGAAGAAGAAAGAAGGAGAAGAGAGAAAACTCTTATGTATATATAAGGGGAGAGGGGGATAGTTTAGCCATGGATTCAACCAAGATGAACCAAACCAGGTGTCCAGTCTACATGCGGGTCCTAAACATGGTCTATGGCAATGCCAATGGGTATTCTAATGGTCTCGGGTAGTCTCTCCAGACAACAGAAAAAATATAAATGAAAGGAACCATCATGCAATTACAACAGAAATACAATATCAGAAAAATTGAATTCTAAAAATTCAAGAAATACAAAATCTGAAAATGGGTGTGACATCCTCCCTCACTAGAGGACATGCATGACGTATTTCACATATCGCAGTTGAGGATATATATAGCTGATCTGAGTCATGTGCTGGATCATTCCGAGATTACAGTAGGGCCGAGTCTATCTTATGAGGAGCAACACGTTGAGATTCTCGACCGTAGTGAGAAGGTGTTGAGAGGGCAGACGATTCGGCTAGTCCGGGTAGAATAGAAGCATCATTCACCGGACGAGTCTACTTTGGAGTGCGAGGACACCATCCAAGAGCGTTTTCCTCACTTGTTTGAGGATCTAGGTACGTACTTATGTACCGCATTTAATTGCCCAAAATATTTTAATTCTTGTTTCTATACTCGTGCCTTTATTCTAATTTCGGGGACAAAAATTTTCTAAGTTGGGAAGGATGTAAACTCCCATATTTCAAATTTATTCTTGGCTAGTATTTTATTGTGGACAAATTAAAATTTGAAATATTTTATGTTTCTTTAAAAATAATTATATTCTAGTGCTAATATTATTAATGTTAGGAATCATTACTTTTATTATTCATTAACAAAATAATAATAATAATAATAATTTTATGTTTATATCATATTCTGATATTGCTATATTAAATAATTAGTTATTTTCGTTAGTTATTTAGATCTTACATTAAGTATTTTACCAAGTTGTTCATTCCCAAAACCTAAACAACCCAACTGATCCAAAATCCTATACTTCAAATCAAGCCAAACTTTCTATTAGAGCACCTTAGTCCTGGAACCAGTAGACCCGAAGCCGACATCACTCACTCCAACATATTTCATCCGGACCATTACACTTGAACGCAAACTCCTTTGGACATCAAATGTAGCCAAAGGTTATGTGTGTACTCGATGGAATATGTTAAACGTTTGAGTGTAGGTTTGTAAGAAACCTTCAGGAACATAGATATATGGTTTGAGAAGCCTTTTCATAACCTGTAATGATTTATTTATTTTATTTTAAGTGAATAGCTAGTCCAGTAATTAGTTTCCAATTTATTCTCTAGATATCATTGGTTATTTGGACTCGGGTTATATACTGTCCTCTTACTCCTTCCAGTTCCCGGACCCAGGCAAGTACACCTTGTCTCTCTTGTTTACAATTTTTAAATACTACAACTGTATTTATTTTATTTTATTATTCTGATTGAACGATATTGTACGTTCAAGAATAACTTGGGTGCAAGTCGGTGTTGGACCGATTACGAGCGACTTAGTACTTAGAATCCAAACCCCTTATTTGAGAGGCGCCCCAATCTCTCTATGACCTTGACACATTTATGACATGGAGTGGTTCATGTGTGGGCGGAGACTCTTATACCAGTCGTACACTAGTATAATCGAGATGCATGATGGCAACATTTGGATACTTTAACCTTGAATCAGGAGTAGGAGCTAGACATGTCATGGTGCATGACAGATACAGCAATATTGGGTGGGGAGAACACTCACTAGATGTATAGGCTATGTTTACACTTTCTTTTGTAATCCGTCGTCTCCACCGGAATACCGGGTATGACGACCATGGATTTATTATTATGAGAGAGAGAGAGTAGGCCTCTGGTGTCTACGACACAGTGCTATATTTAGACCTCTGTTTCCTCCAGGAAATTATTTTGATCCCTTTTAGCCAACAGCTCATGCGTCGAACGTGGTTCTCATTGCATTTACACTTAGCTTGGTACATCCTTATTTATTGCAACATTTTTGTATCTTTAGTGTCATGTTTCTATGTATCTTGTTATGTCTCTCTGAGGACCTGCTTACGGGCCGGATCCTGACGCTATCTACGAGGCAGAGGAGGTGTACCCCGACGAGTACATTTGATCTTGGGTATGATACCATCTTGGTTGCGGACTTCTACTTAAGTTTGTAGCTATCTATCTTACTTACAACACTTTATTTCAGCATATTTATATAGTGGATTTGTCTCCGCCAACTCTACACTTATTTGGTTCTGTATTGACATATTCTGATTACATGACTATTTAGTATTCATACTAGTTCACTATATTATGTGGATGAGATTTAGTATGCATGTGACTATATCATTCTTTAGGTACAACAAAATACGTAGTTGAGGATTATATTAAATTGGACAAGTCATTGATTACGTATTGGCTGGCCATTGCCATGTGGTATAGTCCCGTGTATTTTGGGACTGGGGCGTGATAGCAATATATCGTGTCTTGGGGAATGAACTCTATATAAGGGTCTTTGCCTCAAGACCTTTGCACTGTTGGTTTTGGATGTGTTCTCTATTGGTTTTATGATGTATTTTCGTGAATATTTTCGATGAACAATTTTTATTGCTTTTTATTGTCTCACATTCATATCTAATTACTGAGAGAAAGAGAAAAAGAATTATGAATCGTTGTTGGTGCAAATGTAGGTGAGCCAGTGAGCAGACATGAAGTCCCATGGAAGATCTCTCTTTCTCAATAATTAATCAACTAGTGAGTGACTTCGATCATTCGATGAATCCTTTAGTCTTCAAGCTTAACAAAATGAATCAATGATACCTAGCAAGAGCCCAAAAAGGGAAGAAAGATAAATAATAATATTTCTTTTAACCGGTGTAGTTATAGAAGGACGGGTTATAACAAGTCCTGGAATTGACGGTAAGTATGGTGAACTACGGCTCGAGGCAATAAAATGAGAACTATGGCATGTCTTATCAAGTTAGTTGTACGTGCACGGTATGTTATTTTATTAGTAAGGTTGTATATGCTTGCATAATCGGTCATAGACAATTTGTGTACAAGAGATAGGTTATTCGAAGAGGTGCACCGGGGCCATGGGGTCGCTTCGTCCTGGGGGGAACAATGGTGCTGATATACTAGTATCAAAATTTTGGGATAGGCTAGCTCCCTGCACTGAAAGGGTGCCAAAACTCCAGGAATGTCATGATGGCTCGGCCAATGACCTTAATATAAATAGGTGTCATAGTTAACAATGTCTTGTGTAGACTGAGTAAGTTATTACTCAATTACAGGGATGACTAATCGACCGTGGGTAAGAATCACCGAATTGTTATAAAATGGCATTGATTATGAAGAGACCTTCTCGTTGGTTGTCAAATTCGGTACTGTTCAAGTTTGACTCTCCCTCACTAGGGAATGCAGTGAGATACGGGAGGAAGGTGGGGATGACGTCAAGTCCGCATGGCCCTTATAGGCTGGGCCATACACCGTGGAGTGAACGACCTAACGGTCGCCTTCGCCTACCAATCACTGGTAGGTAAGAAAAGCAATTATAGCTCTTTTCTGTGGCATCTGTAACCTTTCTCGCGGAGTCCGCGCCTTCCGTACCACCGCAGGTCGTTCTTGGACGGATCCCGCTCCTAAACATAAGGGAGGGATATGGGGAAGAGGGTCAGGCCCAATTTGCACATAATGGATGCATACCCCCAAAAAAATGTCGTGTTTTATGTTTTCTTAAGTTCCTATCATAAAAATTGTCAATTGAACTTAAGACAACATAGCAAGTTACTATTATAAAATGTTGCTTTCACATATTTACTTAGTAATAATTTTAGGTGATATTGGTTATGGCCATTCACCAGTACACGACAATGTACTGAACCACGTTTATTGACATCCTAAGGTACTGAGGACTTAGTTACTACTCAACGACGCTGAAGGTTTGAGTCCGACTCTTTAGAAGCCTTATACTTGAAGCTTTCAAGTGAAGAAGAAGACTTTTGCCGAAGGTATTTTTTAAGTTTTCTTTACTTAATTATAAACACTTATTCAAAATCTCACTTATCAGAGTCCATTGTGGAAGAATCTTCTGAGTAATTGGTCATGATATATCTGATCCATACATAATATCATGAAAGATATGATGTATGAAGCAACATTGTATCTTATTTTAATATTTCTACAAGTTGTAAGCCAAGTATGGCCTTTCTACTCGGCCGTTTGAGGGTCTTATGTTTCCGCAAGAAAAGTTATCAATAAAAGAATATTTTTCTTTCAATGTGTGTATTCAATTTCTCTATGATTGTCGCAACTCTCTCTGAAAATATTCTTTTATAAAATGAGCACGAACACGTCTTGTAAAAGTGCAAATTCAAGCTTGTACAATATCACCCAAAGTGACAACCTTCGGTTTTACGGAATCGGAACGTGACACGAAACATCCCATTACGCCATGCTCGAGGATCCGCAACCCGATGATGCTGACACGTCCTATCTGATAGGTTTAGGGAAGTGCACATTATTTGCATGGCAGGAGCAGACTATACATGATGCAAGTGAGTCTCCTTTTTCCCTACCAGTGACTCCATCTCTACATATGGTGCAGTCGAAGGAAGCACACCCTAGTCATGTGATGCTTCCCCAACACACACACACACACACACATATATATATATATATATATATTGTGATGGGCCATTATCAACTTGTGAAATTGATGGTCACATATGTTGGCAGTCTATGTTACTTGCATTTAAAGTGGTTTCATCACACTTCTTGTTGTACTACTTACTACTACGGACAATTAGTTTGTTCTTTAGTGCATATTATTATTATTATTATTATTATTATTATTATTATTATTATTATTAAAATAATTAATACTATTATAACAGAAAATTTAGGTGAGGAGATGGATTTTAGAAGAATTGTGTGAGAGGAAAAGAATTTGGCAAATATTTTAGGTGGGATAGAACACCAACTTCATTAGTCCATTCTGGAAAATCAGAAATGTGACAACAGAGATGGCATATTTTTCTTAGGAATACGTCGTCTTTGGGCACATTCGAGAATGCATCAATGGAATTGGTGCATTACCTATTAAAAATAACAGAATATTTTGATTGTGTGGGGGGCAGAGGATTCCGATTGCGAGTGTGGGGATTCGGATTTAGATGGGGGAGGGGTGTAGGGAAAGGATGGAAAGAGAGAAAGAAAAGAAGAAAGGGGGAGAGAAGAGTGATAACAAGAAGCAAACAAAAAGAGAGAAGAAGAAGTAAGCAAGCAAGAGCATTGGAGAACGTTAGTATAGTAATTTTTAGCAAATAATCTCTTATTTAGTTTTGTAAAATTAGCTGCTTTATTATTAATTTTCATATATTTTGATGGATGACCTCATCAAGATTTGATAATATTTGGATTAAATTTTGACTACATTACGAAAATATGAAAATATTTGAATATTAAATATATTTTCTAATATTTAAATTTTATGTTTAAATTCTATTAGAACCTAACATTTAAATAAATAAGAGAATATTATCATATTTGAATAATAATCATCGACATATCCATTTGAAACAGAACAGTTGATAAAAAAATTATATTATAACAAAAGATGATACATATTTGAATTAGAATATTAACCGATTGCAAGACAGAAACCATATCTATAAGCAAATGTGTTGGACAAAAGAAAGAACCGGTTAGATATTCAATCGGTTGTTCAATTTTTGTTTCCAACCAGTTTGGTTAAATTGCAACTTGATACCCTCAATTATTTAAGTTTTTTTACTTAATATCCTAAACGTTTTTTATCAACAACTTAATACCTTCAACTATCAAATTTTTTAACTTAATATTCCAATTTTTTTCCTAAACTATATCCTTTCCCCAGCCGCCACCCCTCACCTACCCCCGCCGACCCCCCCTACCCTGACCCAGTCCGCGCCTCTGCGGCTGACCTCCCACCTGTGACCCCCACAGTCGACCTCTCGTCCTTCCCCTCCGACCGGCCCCTCCCCCACCCCATACCTCTCCCCCTCCTTCCCTCCCCAGCTGACGTTGGCAGCAGCAGCAGGGCACAGGGAGGTGAGGGGGTAGGTGCGGACAGAGGGGGGGCCGCCAGAGAGGCGGGGGAGGGGGGGGGGGGGGTAGGGGAAGAGTGGAGGGAACATTTTGGAATTTTTTTCTTTTCCGGATATCAAGTTAGCTATTTTGAAAATTTAGAGTATCAAGTTGACAAACATGGACAGTTAAGGATATCAAATTACAATTTAGCCTAAAATAAATGACATATATATCCTTTAATAATTATATCTTTTAAATTCTTTCCTTTGAAAAATTGTGATTTTTATTATTTTATTTTTTCCCGTTGTTTGAAAAGGTTCGACAAATTGGCAAGTAAATCCATAGGGTGAGTGGATGAACCATTTTTTTTTTTTTTTTGTATTTATCTTTCTCTTGTGAATCATTTTTTTTTCCTGCTCATTTTCTGTTGCATACAAACACACAAAATAAATAACTTTTTTTTTTTCAAAGTTCTGATATGTGAATAATGAATCAGACGTAGCCTAGGTGGAAGAGGGAAGGTAAATTCAATTCTAGATAGAACGTAATTTTCTACTCTTTAATTTTCTTATTGATATAGTTCCGTGTGGATTTATGTAAAATTTTCACTAAAATTTATTTACACACATAGAAGTGTCCACATTGAACTTTTGTGGCAGGTGGGATCCGTGGGAGTTCCGGGATGAAGGAAAGATGGTTAGTCTCATTATTAACAACAATGATATCATTTTCAACATTTTAATGCCAAAAGCAATACCCAAATAATATATATTACAGCATGCACAAAATTTCGTAAGTTGCGTCAGACATCGGATAAAAAAAAAATTTTTGCCGAAAGCAGTCAACTTTCCCATTAGTGGTGTTTCTTTCAATATTTACAAACCCCACCCTTTCTAACATATATTAGGGTCGCAATCCTTAACTACTATGGCTCATTTTTGTACTCACGTGTCTGCATACTTTACTCTCCTCTACTCGTCCACCATATAATTTGAATCAATAAATTTTTGTAATATTTTGTAACAAATCACAAAATTAAGTAAATAACGATCCTCCGTGTAAACAACATCACCATTAAAATATTGGCTAGATCATGGCCACAACAAGAAAAGAAGAAGGACAGGAAAGAGAAGAAGCAAAGAGAAGGGGAAAAAAAAAATGAGGCTGTCAAATAGTGATGTCCCCTTCATTGAAGTCAATCAACCACCAATGGACCCAACACAAGGATTAATCTAATCCTCGGCACCTAACTATAGGTCTTTGCATTCATTGTGCCGGTTCATGGTTGGTCTCCGGAGGCTTTTTGAAGCTTTTAGAAAAGGGATAATTTTAATTGTTAAAAACTCTTTGTGGGAAAAATTGTGGCTACCATGCACCTTGATTTCTTTTTTTTTCTGAGATGAGAGTTCATTGATTGATTAGTTTTTGTAGGACAGTTACATTGAAACAATCAAGATCGGTGCAAATGTAAGTCTGATCAGATTTTGGATTTGGACAACTTTTCTTTGCTGAAATTTTTTTTTAATCATTTGTATTTTTTTTTTAGAATTGGTCCAATCTAAATACGAGTTAAATTTTTTTTTTCTAATAAAAATAAAAGAACAATCAAAATTAGATCTGACTAGTACAATTCTCCGAAGCACCCTAGGCAACAACCAGCGGACCACATAGGCAACAATAGATTTATAAACGAAAAATTTCGTTCAGAGCAACGAAATTCATACAAATCTCACTCAGAGCATAAAAGTTTTAAAATTGTCAAAAAAAACATCATAACGCCCATAGGAAGGACGTTTTACAATTTTTAAAAAAAATTCGTCGGTTGCCGTTGTCTCTCCGTTAATTTTTTTTTAATAATAATAATATAAGAAAAACGTTCTTTGGAAGGACATTTTTTCTAGGAAAAACGTCCTTCCAAAGGACGTTTTCCTTTTTTTTTTTTTTTTTACCACTCTCTCTCTCTCTCTCTCTCTCTCTCTCTCACTCAATCACTCTTTTCTCTCTCACTCTCTCTCTCTCACTCACCCGCTCACTCACTCAACCGTAACTCTCTCTCTCTCTCTCTCTCTCTCTTCTCTCTCTGCTCACTCTCTCACTCACTCACTCACTTCACTCACCCGCTAACTCTCTCTCACTCACTCACTCACTCACACTCTCTCTTCTCTCCCTCCCTCACTCTCTCACTCACTCTCTTCTCTTTCTCTCTCACTCTCGCTCTCTCTCTCTCTCTCTCTCTCACCCTCGCTCTCTCTCTACTCTCTGTTCTCTCACTCTCTCTCCTCTTTTGTTCCCGCTCGTCCCTCTCTATCCTCTCCTGTTAACTACAATCGAAAAAATTTACATCATTAAGGATTGGAGCTTTTTTTTAAATGTTTTATAAAAGAGAAATAATTTTATAAAAGATTTTTTATTTTATTTCACGTCACCGTTGATAGAATTCAAAACTCCATGACTGTTTAGTTCACTCAAGTGGAACGATGGTTGCCGACATGAACAACCACCACGTAACCCAATCAAGAAGGACACATGTCTGCTAGATTCAATGCGCGTCAACTGCATGCTTGAGAGTGAGTGAGAGAGTGAGAGAAGAGACAGAGAGTGAGTGAGTGAGCAGAGAGAGAAGAGAGTTAGCAGGTGAGTGAGAGTGAGTGAGTGAGAGAGAGAGTGAGCAGAGAGAGAAGAGAGAAGGGAGAGAGTGTGAGTGAGAGAGAGAAGAGAGAGAGAGCGATAGCGGAGTTAGCGTAGTTAGCGGGTGAGTGAGAGAGAGAGGAGTGATTGAGTGAGAGAGAGAGAGAGAGAGGTAAAAAAAAAAATTTAATAATATAGAAAAACGTCCTTTGGATGGACATTTTTTTTTCAAAAAAAACGTCCTTCCAAAAAACGTTTTACTTATATTATTATTTTTTATTTAACGGATTTTTTTTTTTAAACGACAACCGACGGAATTTTTTTAAAAATTGTAAAACGTCCTTTCGATGGACATTATGATATTTTTTTTTGAAAATTTTAAAATTTTTATGTTCTGAGTAAAATTTGTATGAATTTTGTTGCTCTGAACAAAACTTTCCAATTTATAAATCCTGCAGACAACATTATATTACAAATTTACAGCTGCTGACAGTCCAATGATGTTTCAACAACACAACTTATAACAATAAATGATTCATGCAGGCTGCAGCAAATGTTGCATGCTGCTTCCATATATAGAGAAGACGATAGCAATACTTCCAACTTTTACATCATGTCTCAGTATGTACTTCACCTTCATGAAAGGTGTGCACAATTGACATAGATGACAGAGAGCTGATTTTCTTTCTACATGCAAGAAATATGTTGCAAGGGTTATATACATATTTTTATCAAGAGGAGTTAATTGTATTTTCCCTCCTCAACCCACTCCAAACCACCAACCCCCACTTCCCCCCCCCCCCCCCCCCCACACACACACACACACACACACACACACACACACACACCATTTCATTTTCATATTTCCACAATCCCCCACTTTTAAATTTATTAGAGTTATTTCTCTAATTAGTGATAAATAATGGGGGATAAGTACAATTTCTTTTTGGCTAAATATATGAAATGAGAGGGTAACACTAATAAAATTAAAAATGATGAGTTGTAGAGATATAAATATAAAATAGAGGAGGATAAATACAATTAACTCTTTTTATCAAAGATCATAGTCCACATCAACTTCAATGCCATAGATTAAAAAAAAAGTTTTTATCGGAATACTTCATTTCTTACTCGGGACTAGTCCAAACAATGTTTGTTTTAATTAAAATTTGTTATAACAAAAACTTACTTTTGACTAACCCACTAAAAATATAAAAGCTAAAATTTTTCTTTTCTGTCTTGTTATTCCCCTTTTCTCCCCCATTTGTGTATCTGCAAATTTGTATTTCATTTCATTTTAAAGTTTGTACGTTGCATCAGCTTCTTCTGAGAACGGAAAAGAAAGAAGCAGTCCAACCTTCCATCGTCCAGATTGTTCTTGATTCACCCTCATCTCGTCGCTCCGTCGACCAGAGGCACCAACAGGCTACTGAGAAGGAAACCCATTGATATCCTCGCAAGGAAGAAATTCAGGACTGTCAAACATTTTGAAAATCCAGGCTTTGGTTTGGACTGTCAAAATCTTTCACAGTCCTGGCTTTAATTTGGACTGTCAAATTTTTTTTTTTGGGCTTTATTTTGACTGTGATAATTTTTTACAGTCCTAATAAAAACATACTTGAAAGTTAGGACTGTCAACAATTTTGACAGTCCTGGCTTTAGTTTTGACATCTAAAAATTTTGATAGTCCTGACTTCAGTTAGTACTATCTAATTTTTTTTTACAGTCCTGCATTCTTTCAACCCGTGACTGTGGCAAATTTCATTACTTTGAATCCTTAAAATGGATTCGAATGTTCAAAAAATCTCCCGTAGTTGACCTAAAATATATTTTATATTATTAGACTATAATATTTTTTAGGCATTAACAAGAATTTGAAAGAAAATTAGAATTTTGTAGAAGAAGTTTAGGAATTTGAAGAGAGAGAGAGAGAGAGAGAGAGAGAGAGAGAGAGAAAGTTAGAATAATTTGGTTTGGAAGGGTTTGTGTGGTGGTAGGGGGAGCCCCTAGTAAAAAAAAAAATATGGTTGTCTCGAGTAAAAGTTTCTCTAAACTAGGCTAGACCCAATCCTAACTAGCCCCTAGTAAGAAATGAGGTTTCCGATAAAAACTCATAAAAAAGCAATAAAAACACAAGCTTGCCATACTTGTACATTAGGGTGTGTATTGGGCTGGTCCGGGCCGGTCTGCGGCCCGAGTCAATCGGGTTTGACCGGGTCCGGTTCGAGCCGGGCTCAACCCGAGTGGAGAGGCCGGGCCCGGTCATAAACAACTCCGACCCAGCCCAGACCCATGACCCGGACAAGGGATGACCGGGCTTAACCGGTCTGGGTCCGAACCGGTTCACGGTCGGACCGGGCCGGCCCAATTTTTTTAATTTTTATTTAGTTTATTTATATATATTTTAGAATGGATATTTTGGTCATTTTACAAAAAATGATCAAAATACCCCTAAAAAGAACAAAAACTGCCACTAAAACGAAAATATTTTGGTAAAAATACCCCCCAACGGATATATTCTCAAGAAAACAATAATAATAAAAAACCGACCGGGCCTGAATCGGACCGGTCTGGGCCGGACCAACCGGGTCGGCCGAATCCGAACCGGTCCGAACGGTGCAGAAATCGAGCCGGACCGGACCGGGTTAGCGGGTCGGCTCCACCGACCCAGTCCGGACCCATGGAGGCTAGTGGGCATGGACAGACCGGTCCGTTGACCGGGTCCGAACCAGCCAGGACCAGATTTGACCGAATCAGACCCGGGCCGAATTTCGGACCGCCCGTCCATTTAGACACCTTGACACACGAAAACAATGAATTCACTCCATCTGTAACCATTAAGTGATAGCCATACCTCCAGCAATGCATCAATGTAACCTGGTGACCAATGGCAAAATCCCCTGTAACAACCACACGCAGCAGTTTGAATTTGCAAGTCATCGACATGTTCAGGAGTGCCATCGCCTATCCTTTGTTCCTCAAGAAGTTTCCACAGAGTGATCAGTATAATAATAAATTTCTACTGTTAACAATCGTACTTAGGACAAAAGCACTTCTCTTGCAGTAAGATTGTAGGGAAAACACAATTCCGTATAATAAACAGGATTTCGTGTCCGCAAGTAAATAATAAAAAAAAAACAAAAACAAGGTTTCTTCAATTTACTAATAGTGACATAATTTACTTGGGGGAATTAAGAAATTTGTTCAAGACAAAGTAATCCTCAAGAAAAAGCCGTCTTAATGCTATTACATGAGAAACGAGATAAACAACAGGTTTATGCTCAAATACGAGGATTTTGAATTTGAAAACTAATGGTAATTTATTTTACAAAAAATTGCGTATAGAACATTAAAATTTTATAAAATTACATCCAGAATATTGAAGTTTCGTAAATTTCAAGTAGAACATAAAAAACGCCATTAAAAAAGACATTTTTAGACAATTGCTCGAAAACACTCTCTTCTTTAAGGATGTCTTTGGACAATTGCTCAAAAACGCTCTTTTTTTAAGGACGTTTTTGGACAATTTGGCTTACTATAAATACTCCATTGGATTTAAATAACGATTAGCGTATGAAAAATCATATTAATCATATGTAGTTAACGAGTCCGGACAGTAATTAAAAATAGATATACATAAAGAACGTTTCTATGCTCTCCTCGCAATTTGTAAAACTTTAATGTTCTGTACACAATTTTTCAAAGTTTCAATGGTCTATACGCATTTTTTAAGATACATACAAATAGAAACTTTTCATTCAGTCCAATGAGAAAAATACTGATCTGCTGATTGAATTTCTATTGCACATATATCAACAAAATTCACTAAATGTCGACGGCGTAAATATATCTCAACAGAGGCTAGAATAGAAATCGGACGAGTTCTTAAAGGAATCAACTTCTTGGATAACGTTGCCATTGAACTTTCCTGGTGTCTGAGCTTCCTTGTGCATATTTGTATTACAGCCCCATACATAAATAGCAAGTTGCCGGCACTTTTGTGATGGAGATCTCATATAAGTATTGTACCAGATTATAACGTCATTCTTTGAAATTGTTTTGAGCTCTTCTGCTTCCACTTTCATCATATCAAACAAATACCTGGGACCAAATTTTTTTTCATGTCAGTGAAAGATTATTTTTTCAAGTGGTCAGCACAGAATTATAACAGAAGTCAGATTAAAAGGGAAAACAAACAAAAAAGATTTACACCCTTAAAGAGTCCTACAGCCATGCATAACTGTTCGTCTTTTGATTTATCAAAATGATAAAAAGATATCATGGTACATAAATTTAACTTCAATAAAAATTAATCCTCGCTTAGTGCTGGGCACGTCTGACTCGAGGACTTCCCAATGCTTAGCTCTATATCGGATTATTCATATAAAGAATGTGCATAAAGAGTCTATCCATAACACGAAGAAGAGGTAAGGATGTAAAACTTTAGTCCTTGATGTAAGCCTATTATGATGGAAATGGAGATTGCCCTAACAATAGTTACAAATTACAATCCATTGCATTGTGCCTATAATAATCTCAATATAGCTACTAAATACTCACTCTAAAATTCATCACACAATATCCATGTGGGCTGCTCACTCTAAAAATTAAACTACGGCTCTGATTTAAATATAGTATTTGCTGTAGAAAACCATATTAGTTTATACCCATATACACATGCATGCAAGCCCTACTAAATTAAGAGTACAAATTTCCAGGGAAGATGAGGAAATCAAGGCTTAAGCTAACTCCCTAAAAAAAATGCTAGAATATACACAAATCCACTTTGTGCTGATCGAAATACTAGTCAAACAAGCCTTAAAAGGAAGAAACCTACGACCATAGTTTGCAGGCCGATACCGATTTGATACGGCCGATACCGATACGGTTCTGCATGTCCCACGACCGATATCGATACCAATCGATACCGACATCGGGAGTCTTTCTAAGTCAATTTGACAAAAAAAACTTGAATGAAAAAAAAACAATCAGCAATGGTGTAAAAGGATAGTAAGTTTGTAAAAGCATGTAAAAGAAAAAAACTTATCTTTCGCAGGTAATCCAATCAGCAAAGATAACTACCATTTCATTCAATTCCAAAATTAGTAAGAAACAACACATGAAATACTTAAAATTATGCCTAAAAGTATAAAATATTTTTTTTCCTAAAAGTTTAATAATTTATTAATAATTATTTGCTTTTCGATAACCAAAAATCTGATATTATGATCCGAAACTACTGATACTGTTGAAACTGATACTCATAGAAAGTATCCAATACCGATACTGCGAACCTTGCCTACTAATGCATCTTTTACATATCACAAATGTCAATTGCCCATTGGCAACCCAATTTACACGGACCAACACAAATTATTGTCACTTATGTGCCATTCTGGGCTGCTCAAGTCTTCCGGCCTTCCAATTCTCTTTGTTCCTTCATGCATGGACATGCCCAATGGCTCATAACATACTATTGCACTGTTCACAGAAGAAACTTACCCTGAAAGTCTTGTGCTACATTGTACTTCTTGGGGTCACAAGACTACATTGCTCCCCAAAGTGACCACAGTTGTTAAAAAGGAAGAAGAACTTATGCCCCCTTGAGACAACCGTCGAGTAGAAATCGATTAATACATATTTGCATTTATTATATACAACAGAGAGGAACAATAAATTATACAATGGTGGCCCCATGTTACATTGGAATGCATATGGCAATATGTTTTGTATTTTTGACCTCTCTAATAGAATAAGTCAACAAAGGATTGCTTTTTTGTTGTATTATGCATGGGAAGTTTCTTATATTCAATGATAAAAGTAACATACTGAGGAAGTTTTCTATATTCAATGATAAAATTAACATTCTGATTGGTAAACAAATTGTCTAAACCTCTTTGTAGGTTCAATATATGAAACAGTGAATATATAATATTAACAATTTTTAGGTTATTTTGCCCCATAAAAAGTATAATGGAGTAGTTATTTACCTATTTGGATGCTCAAAATAGATGCTACTTAAGTAAAATATATTTGAGCATTTTCATCTTTCACATGTAAGATTTCGGTTACTTTAGATTTTTTGCATGAGTAGTAAGTGGAAGAAAATTACTTCAAACTAAGGTTTAAAGTATCGGTATCAGACATTTTGTATGAGTATCGGTATCGATAGTTTCGATGGTATCGAATCGGAGTATTGAATTTTTTGGTATCGAAAGTGTCAGCAATATTAAATAATTATTAATATGTTACATCGGGGGGGATCCAAGCTTGGGGTGGGGTGGCTGGAACCCAACCCAAATTTTTTTTTACTCTTTTTTCCATGTAATTTATTTTTTATATAGATTAGCCTAGCTCTAGCCCACTCCAATCTATTGTAGCCCATCTTATCTTCAATTCCTGGATTCGTCCCTATGTTACATACAATAATAAAAAACGTTACATACAATAATATTACACTTATAAAATTATTACATACAATAATATTAAATTTATAAAAAATGTTACACACAATAATAATAAAAAGTTAGATACAATAATAATAAATGCTACATACAATAATATTACACTTATAAACAACGTTACAAAAATATTATAACAAAAAAGATACAAACAATAATAAATAGTGTATAATATATATACAAACTTAAAATTATATATATATATATATATATATATATATATATATATATATATATATAATGAAAAACTTGTCTTATCTCGTGTATAATATACAAAAGTCCAAGAGGAACTCATGAGTTCTTATTTTTTAAATTCGGGCCGTTGGATTACATGAATCAGATCCTTGAATATTTTTCTAAGGCCTAAAAACCGCCACGTGTCATCTTCCTCACCACAAATACACTTACTATCTTCCTCACCCCATATATACACTCAGTTAATTCCCCGCTCTCTTCCCTCCGCCTCCGGTCCCCAGAAGAAGGGGAAAAAAAATATACCCAAACCTTAACACTAGTTACTCAATGGAGGACAGAGGAACCACCGACAGTGTTCAAAATATCGCTAGGCGGACTCGGTGCGACAAATGGCCATCTAGCGCCTAGGCGGCCGAACAGATTTTTTTTTTAATTTGAAATCCATAAAATAAATTTGAAATCCAAACACGTTCTTACTTCTAAATTCATAGTACAATTCATAATTTTTTTTTTGAAATTTGAAATTTTAATGTTCTAAATCCAAATTCAAACTTAAAACCCAAACAACATATCCAAAATACAATTAAGCATAAAAAATTTAAAAAATCGTACAACTGCACAGGGCCGAAGAGGCCCGCTTAGACGCCGAATAGGGCCAAACAGGCACTAAGGACCGCCGAGCATAGGATTTTTCAGTGTTCTAAATTTCGGCATAGGCGGCACTATTCGGACCTATTCGGCGTCTAGGCGGATCTATTCGGTTTTCAAAAACTTTCAAAAAAAATTTAGATTTAAAATTTCAAACTTGAAATTTCAAACAAAAATCTAGATTTCAAAAAAAAAATTCACATTTCAAAAATAAATTCAAAAATTTCCTAAATTCAAAAAAAAAACAAATTTCTAAAAAAAAATTTATGTGCGGCTGCCTAGGTGGTCCTTCGCCGCGCCGATTCCGCCTAGCAAAATTTAGAACGTTGGAATTTTCGGTGCGACGGGCGTCCGCCTAACGCCTAGGCAACGTCTAGGCCAATTTTTATAACACTACCATCGGCGACCGCAGAGGCTTCGGACGTGACCTCGGCCGAGACGACCGTGGAGACCGAGGACACAATGAGACGAAGTGGGTCCCTGTGACCAAGTACGGCCGCCTCGTGGCCGCCGGGACCATCAAGTCAATCGAGCATATCTACCTCCACTTGCTACCGATCAAGTAGCACCAGATCGTCAACGCGCTCCTCCTAGGCTCCTTCAAGGATGAGGTGATGGAAGATCTACCTCCAATAATTTCTACAATTCCTAGTTTTGCTGCTTTATTGAAGTTTCGTATTTTTTAATTGCTAAACTGAATTAACGTTGAATATCGGTTCATATCGGTCCGTATCGGATATTTATCGGCCGACACCAACCGATACAATAGAATTTTACTGTGTATCGGTCGATACAGATATTTTGTTCGAGTATCGGATCAGACACCTTCAAATCTGATCCGATACGGCCGACACCGATACATATCGGCCGAAACTTTGAACCTTGCTTCAAACTGATCTTCCAAACACACCAAAGCAATCCAAGAGATAAAACTGAAGTATTTCAGTTTTAACTAAAATTGCCATCAGGATTAACATCGTAATCCATACAGACAAGGCCATAGAGTTAAAATGGTACAGAAGCTAAGGGACCTTTGTCAGATGAAAACCAATGCAGAAAAGTTTTAGGGGTTGTTTGGCTGACTGTAAATAGAAATCCCATTTAACATTTGTTGCATGTGGAAAGTTGTTGTAAGTGGTACTGCAAATATATTGTTTTGTTGTATGTAATTGCTAGATTTACAAATCCATTGTCTGTAATAACATAATTAGGATGTTAGGTCGCAACTTTTATTGCTGTCAATATAAATCTATTGTTTGGTCGTGCTTTTATGACATAGAATGAAGATATAATGATAGGAAATAGTGCAAGTATTGTAATAAATATTGTTGTAAGTAGTGTTGTAGCCATTTTGGTTACAAAAAATGTTGTGGTAGTTGAAGGAATTGATGCAACATTTGTTGCACCAATTCCACGATTTACAACCAACCAAACAAATGGTGCTACAAATGTTGCATGTAACTCCATTTACAGCCAATCAAACACCCCCTCGTATAATTTTGAATTTAACACAAAAAAGATAACCCTTTTATAATTTTAAATTTCGTATAATTTAACACAAGTGTGAAAGCATACAAGGGACCACATCTATGAGAAATGCCCATGTCGTATGGATTACGATGTTAATCCTGATGGCAATTTTAGTTAAAACTGTCCACTTGCCAAAATAATTATAAGCTTGATCTGAACTAAATATACAACACGGCATATATGAATTAATGAAATGGTTACCTCTTGTCTGTTATTTGAGCCCAGTGGTTCCCAGTTTCATATGTAAGAGAAGGGTCTTTTTCCAATTTCTCTGCTATCAAACCATTTCTATGGTTTTCAAAAGTTTCATCATCCAGTGTATCCTACAATGAGAAAGAAGTAATTATGTTATACATGCATTTCTTTGATACAAAATTCATGCCAAACAAGTAGAGCGTGTTCCAAAAATATGTAGAGGTACCTGATGACGGGAAATACAATCCATTACCTTCAGAATCTCTTCAAAAAGTGAGGTTATGCGATATGCTATGTTACCTGAACTCGGGTACGGATGTCAGGTACGGGTACATATCCAAGAGTTGAATCCTTCAAACTCATAATTAAAGGACACACGGACTCGGATAAAAAAGATCCAAATTTTGGATACGGGTACGGAGATGTGACTATTAAAATATATATATTTGAACATGGTTTCATAAAAAGACACATCATATAAGTAAATTTGCATGGCTTCATAAAAGACATGTAATTAAATTTGTATGGTTTCATAAAAAGACATACTCTCTAATTAAATTTGCATGATTTCATAAAAAGTTGTAATTAAGTTTGCATAGTTTCATATATTTAAGCTTATAATTAAATTTGCATTGTTTCATAAAAAGACATCATGTAATTAAATTTGTAAGGTTTCATAACTTTACTACCGGTCTACCATATTAAAATAAACTATCTACTTCTCTACCACATCAAAATAAACTATCTACTTCACTACCAGTCTTTTGATTGTCGCCATAAAAGATCCGATTGTCACCATGGAAGATCGGATACGGATTTCATACACATACCTGTGTCATATCGGGTGGACACGGATACTTCTCCCTAAAGTGGAGAGTCCGGGTAACATAGGCGAAATGTAATATGCATATAAAAGGGATTTTGGTAATGGGATATGACAATAAATTACATTATTCAAAAGAAAAGAAATCTTCCAGGCAAAGAAGAGTAGACTAATAGACAAATTAAAATTATGTATTTTGTGATTTGGTAAAAATATGTTATTAGTTGGTACAACTTCAACAAATCCTACAATTTCATCGTATATATACACTACTAATATATTGGTAATGTGGTGCAAAATTTTATTCATAAACCTCTACTGAATGGTTTCAGTCTAGACTGACACGGACAAGTATTGAAACTCAGTTTCAAGGAAAAACCAGTTCAAAACAAAAAGAATGATACAAATCTTCTAACCAAGGTTATCAACATAATGGGATAGTTCCAACGGGGAAGCGGATTATTCCTTCCAATTATGGTGGAAGTTTATCAACATATATATATATATATATATATATATATATATATATATATATAAACTCTCTCACACAACATGTATGTTTTGTGATACAACCATACGATACGAAAGAAAAGCTTTTCAGACTGGATCACATAGGTGCATCTGATGGGATAAAAATTTGTATGACACGTTCTGTATCATCCAGTTTGATCGGGTGTGTCCAATACAATAACTTGTTATGTTTTTCTTTTCCTTTCAGTGTTTGTACCGTTTCTATTTTCTTCATCTATCTACTGATCTTTCTTCTTTTCTTTTTCTTTTTCTTTCGTCCTTTCTTCTACTATGGACCTTATGGCGCAGAATGGATAAAATTTTGTATCGTGATTTGACACACACACACACACACACCATATATATATATATATATATATATTGCTTTGCCAAATTAGGAAGAGGAATCAAGAACTAGGGTCTAATTGCCAAGTGAATTTTTTTGCACACTACAAGTATAATTTTCATTTTTGGTCGAACCTGCTTTAACTCCTTGTCCTTTTATGCTTTTTGCTAATTATCTGATTGCTTGCCAATCTTTGCCAAACTTTATTTTGCACACCCAGGAACTATAATTCCTAGGTTCTGGTCAAACCATTCCTAATTCCTGATCTTTTTGGTTGTTGGGCTAATTTCTTGGTTCTTCATGAAGAGTGGAATAAAGGAAATCCCTACTAATGATTTATTCCAATATACCTAGATGCCAAACTAACATTTGGTTGACGAATTTAGGAACTAAGGAATTAGGCCTAATTCCTATTTTTAGGAATCAAGGAATCCTTGATTCCCAGATTCTTCAATTCCCACCATGCAGTTGAGAGAGAGGCAGAGAGCTAACGGTCTCGGATTAGAACTTAAATCCAATCATTTGAAAGATACATATTAGTGCATTAAAATTAACATGCATCCCATTAAAACGATCAACATAATCATCAGTATAGCCTAAGAACAAACAATGCATCATTTGATTCTGTTTTAAAGAACTCATGTCCCTGTGGAAGTTATTACTAGCAAAACAACATAAACAAGTTTTCAAGTATCCATCCAGGAACGTAGAATATTTTTGGGTCCAAAAGCATATATAAAGCTACGAAGTGTTAAATTTAAAAGGAAAAGGAAAGGCATTTTGCTAGTAGAATGTGTATTCTCTAAAAGATTCTCATTATATATAAAAAAAGGAAACTTGGTTAGATTCAAATATGGATATTCCTCGTGTTATTCAAGCAATAATAATGGAAACATGAAAATACCTTGTCTAATATAGAAAAGTCAAACATAAATAAATCTATAAAATGATTGCGGCTGATATAAGCAAAATCATTTCGCTTTTCATACTGGAATCTTGTGCTTCCAACTGGGTTAATAATCAACAAGATGTCGCTTATCCTATGCAAATCTATCCTATTGAAGAATGAGCAGACCTTGTATGGTACAGAAGTATGATTCTCGACAAGATTAAGCTAAGTACTGACAGCAAGGTACAGCAATTGAAGTATCTCTTCTTGCAATATGAAAGCTTACCAGCAACTCATGGAGACCATTGTTGAAATTGTTAATTCTACTACGCAGGTACAGGGGGTCATATTTTGATGATTGAACGCGAAAACAAAATCCTAATACACGATATGTCATCCGTGGGCCACATTCAACAATATAACCAAGTTGTTCCTTTGTCCTACAGTTCAGCATAAGAAGAAAGTTTGTCAATATATTAGAAGGGTATAAGAACCTGACCAAGCCAAGCATTTACTGGATAACAATAGTAGCTCACCAGTAACCACTTAAACTAAGAGAAAATGGAGGGGCATACCATAACAAGTTCTAAACAGAGAAATAATTCTTGATAACAAACAAGGATTACCAACCAACATTAGCTTTTAATAGAATATTTTCTACCTTAGCTGATTGAAACATGGTTCTTGAACAATATTGCTGAAGAGATCAGTAATTGCTCTCAATCTGCTTGCTTTTATCCCAATGTCTTGTTCTATTTGAAAGTATAGCTGCAAGAGTAATTCCATAAATAAGAATTCACTGAAGTCCAGGACAGTCAACACTGAAAATGAAACACTTAGAAACTAAGAATGAAACACTTAGAAACCAATTATTGGCTGACTAATCATAGAAGAAACCATCCAATATAGGGGAGCAGTTCAGATTTTCATGCATTGACTCTTGCAAAAAAGGCTTGTAATCCCAATATCACCAACAGAAAATGGGAGGATCAAGGAGGGCATAGCGATAAAACCACATAGGTTATGCATTCAGGAGAAGGAAACCAGAAATGGCTTAGAAAAATGTGCTGACAAGACCTCTCCATAACTGCCCCTTCCTCTGTGCCTCCATGATATTCACACACAGACGTACTATCTCATGAACCACATCAAGGACCATTTCGCAGAAATCATGGAACTTAAAGCATCAGGTGAGGGACCATGTTTTCTTGCCGCATCTTAGTCAATAATGTGTTGACATGATTGAAGACAATCCTGTCTGCTAACTGGGCCCTGATATCGGGGGAAAAGTTGTTGCTGTTTAATAACACTGCTGAGACGGCCACCATCATTAAGGAATTGCCAAAAATAGGGTCGGCTATGGTGTAAGAAAGCTCCATAAAAGACTTTGACAGTTTTTTGACAGCCTGTAAACCTGGTGTCAACCTTCTATATTGGTGCCAAATTCCTACAAAACCTAAACGGCCAGTTGGCAGGTAGGATGACCTACCATTTGGCTGTGTAGTTTATCCAAACAAGAAGACAGCCACCAATATAGATCTATGTAAACATAAAGTATATGCAGCTGGCACACAAAATAAAGATAAATACCATATAAATATTAGCAAGGTTTTTTATAGCTAGATAAGGAGAACAGTTAGAAATTGGTCACCTCAACCACAGAGTTCACTTCTAGCTCGTTTTTCACAGAGAAACTTCTGACAAGGCTTCCGCTTGAAGGAAGTCTAAGAACACGGACTTGGTGTCTTAATTCCACAGGCAATGGTTGTACAGGAAAAATATTGGTAAATAAATCTGATATATTAATTGCCTCTTCTTCTGATAGATTCCCATGACAGAGGCCCTCTATATGAACCTACAAGTTTGTAGACAAAGAAACAGATCTTCAGCTAAAAACAGAGACTACATGTTAACATAAATACAACATATTCATCTAAAGACCAGAAATTTGTAGTTAGAATGGCAGAACTAAGCAAGTGTTCAGCTGATGATATAATGGCATACACCAATATACAAAAAACTAATCGTTGTATATAAGCAAGATTAGACAATACGTAGAGACAGTATTATTCATGTACCTGAGATAGCAGATTTGGAATAAAGGCCTTCAAATCAGAAAGTGATAGGTTGAGTAAGCAGGACAATTTATCATCTACATCGAAGAAGGTTTCACGCAACAGTTGTAATCTCAAGTAGGAAGAATGATTCAAAGGCTTCATATTAGCATTTCTGAAGGTTCTCTCCATGACCTCCTTGATAACCTGGCAAATTTTTACACGTCAAAAGTTAAAATTATTGAGTGGGAGATACTTATCTTTCAGTCATAAAACCCAGAGGTTCTACGCCAAATACTGACATAGAGATGATGTAACAACTAAATTTAGAAACATCAAAGAAAATCTTATTCTGAAACAGTGGTCAAACATGGCATATTTGTACGTTGATGAGTTTGCTGGCTTCCTATATAGCACAGATAAGGACATACAAATTTCAGTTCCTTTTACTTCCTAACTAACATCTTTATATGAAGCTAATAACAAGTATTCAACACCATATTACTTGGTTTGCTCATCACAAGTATTTAACACCATATTACTTGGTTTCACACTGATACATGATAGGCTGGTAATCTGTAGGGTTGGGGGTAGTAGGCTTAACCTGTATCCTATTTGCGATGGTCCACTTATAAGAGGAACAAGAAAGGAAGCAAGTGATGCATAACTTAAAAAATGAAGTTAAGTAGGATAAAAAGGATCCACCAAATAAGACCCCGAGGGGCGTTTGGTACGCAGTAATATGGATGGGAATAAGTTATTCTTTGTTGCCTTTGGCATAAGCCCAATGTAGAATTCCTGGGAATAATGTATTCCCTTGGACATCATATTCCCACCTTACCGGGTTGTAGAATGAGAATCATGGAGTGATTATTATTGAAGATGTGATTACGTATATATAGGAGAGAAGTCAGCCTCTCTCTATTATTCTACCCGATGTTGGACTAAAGCCTAATACACTAATACTACTAATACTTAACACCCTCCCTCAAGCTGGAGCATAGATGTCTATCATACCCAGCTTGTTACAAAGAAACTGAACTCAAGCCAAAAGAGATTTTGTAAGTATATCAGCTATCTGATCTCCAGTTCTCATATGGTGAAATGTGATCATTCCCTTCTGATATTCATTAGGGACAGTGAACGTCAACCCTAATATGTTTTGTCCGCTCATGAAATACGAGATTGGTAGCAATATTGATAGCGGACTGATTATCATACCACATATCTGCTACTTCTGATCCTGTTTTTTCTCTCAGCTCTTGTAGAAGATGCTGCAGATATAACACTTTCGCGGTACCATGAGCAATGACTCAATATTCCGCTTCTGAACTTGATCGTGAGACCACACTCAGCTTTTTGCTCTTCCACGATACTAAGTTGTCACCAATTAATACGGAATAGCCAGATGTAGACCATTTATCAGTAAGACTTGCACCCTAGTCCCCATATGTAAAACATTCAAGATGAGTATGCCTCTGATTCTTCATTCGAATTTTTTTTCCCGAATTTTGGACTAGATAGCGGAGGATTCTGAGAACTGTCTGCCAATGTAGAACTCGTGGAGAAGCCATGAATCTAATCGCGACACTTACGACAGAAAATGTCTGGACAAGTCATGATTGCCAAATAGTTAAGTTTTCCAACCAATAGACGATACTGATCCGGATTGCTCATCAGTATCCCCTCGCCGGGGAGTAACTTTATCCCTGAATCCATGGATGAGGTTGCTCTCTTCGCTTGCATCATTACTGCATCGGTTAGGATGTCCAACACATACTTACTCTGAGACATTACAATGTTCCGCTTGTCCCGTGTGACTTCAATGTCCAAGAAGTATTTCAATGATCCCATGTCTTTAGTTTGGAATTGTTCACCAAAACACTTCTTTAGCCCTCTAATTCTCTGACTGTCGCCTCCCGTTATCACAATGCCATCAATATAGACACCAAGTAGTATTCATCCGGCTGATGTCTGTCGATAGAATACCGAATGATCCTTATTCGATTGACACATGTCAAACTTAGTAACAACATGTATAAATCGTCTGAACCAAGCACGATGTGATTACTTATGGTGAACTTAGTAACAACATATAGACCGTAAAGGATCTTTCGTAGATGACATACTTTATCCTCCTTTGCAACGAATCCAGAAGGTTGCACCACATAAACTTACTGTTCAAGACCCCCATGAAGAAATGCATTATTCATGTCAAACTGAAGTAGGGGTCAGTCATAGCGAACAGATAAGACTATGAGCACTCGCACAAAAGTCATCCAGACAACTGGGAAGAATGTCTAAAAATAATCCTCGCCTATGTTACCTGGACACGGGTACGGGTGTCGAATATGGATACATATACAATAGTCGGGCCATTCAAACTCATAATTGAAGGACACACAAACTCGACTAAAAATGATCCAAATTTTGGATACGGGTACGAGGATATGACTATTAAAATAAATACATTTGGATATGGTTTCGTAAAAAGACACCATGTAATTAAATTTGTACGGCTTCATAAAAGATATGTAATTAAATTTGCACAATGTCATAAAAAGACACTCTCTAATTAAATTTGTATGATTTCATAAAAAGACAGTTGTAATAAAGTTTGCATTGTTTCATATATTTAAGCCTTAGAAGCCAGAAATGTAGCGCCCCGCTCCGCGTCGGCGCTATGTACAAGTGGGATCGACTTGCTTGCTCGAACGGAAGTCTTCTCGGAGAGTTCCCGACCGATTAATCAAGGTGAGTGGGCAGAACTGCATTCTCTGATTCTTGCACGACTTAATAATGAATCTCAGTTTTTGAATGCTTGTTTGCTTAAGAAGAATGATTTTCATAGAAGAAATGATAGAACTGACTCAGCATGCTAATAAGAGAACTCACATAGCTTGTCATCAAAACGAATCTGCTGCCTAACTAAGAGAATATGAATGCTTGTCAGAATAAGATAGAACCATTGCCATGCTAAAGAGAGATAGAATGTAGCATGCTTAGTTACACCGACACAGCTCAAACGAACTCTTGCCATGCTAAGAAGATAAGTAAACGAATCGCCTGAAATGTGTTCCTTGAATATGCTAGAAAGAAAGAGATAGTTTTTGCATGTTATATAAGAATCAATCGTGCTTATCAAAAATATGTTTTGCTTGTCTGTTTTGCTATATCGAACTGCTGCCTTTGATTCGTATATGCATAGACTAATAGTGCACCCTGATGTTCCGTGCCTTCGGGTTCCAGGGGGGGTGTGCTATTAGATATGTGAAAAGATGTGTTTGCTTGAATAAGAAGAAGAGTATAGTCTAATAGTCCGCCCTGATGTTCCGTGCCTTCGGGTTCCAGGGGGGTGTGGCTATTAGATTGTTATGTGCTTGTGAATGTGAATGTGATTGTTGCATTGGTCTCGGACAACTTGTGCACAAGGTAATAGTCTCTCGGTCGATTCCTGGGGCACTGGGAATCGGTCGGTCCGGAAGGGATTGTAGAGCACCCTGATGTTCCGTTCCGAAAGGATCTAGGGGGGTGTTGTTGTTGTCCATCAATGAGTTTCTCAGGACCGTCATATAGATAGGGCGCATGCTAGGTTTACCTTCTTGCATACCTATCATTGTGACACCAGAAGATGGATTCATAAGTTTGTTCATAAGGTGCATATTGTGACTAACTTGTGTGTCTGCTGCAGGGATAACCGTTCGGCTATGGGGTAAGAAATATGAGTTTATGCATGAGCACGCATGTTCATTTTGTCTGCATCGTAGAATTTATCTGATAGTGTTGCATGCATTCGCATCGGTCGGACAATGACTATTAGTGCAGAGCTGAACCTTGGTTACGACTGCTTCGGCAGTAATGTGCAGCCATGAGTCACAGCTGCTAATAGGATCAGAATGTGAGTCATTGGTTAGCTGGATTACCGCTACCGATCCTGAGTTTCTCGGGGACCGACCTCTGATTTATAGTTAAAACTTGTGTGCTTGTTATGTTTGCCTCAATTCGTTATGCTCAGTCTGCTAAATAAGCTTTGCCCCTAAGAGTTAGACTTGTGTTGCACAATACATGCTGCGCACTACACGATAGAGCACTGTCCCGATTCGTATGCTTATAGTTTCGATATGCAAACCGTTTTCAAGTTATGTTTTCAAAGATGTAATCTGACTATAGTTCTGAACTGCATGAAAATGAACTTAGGTAAAACTAGCAAGATCACTAGTAATGCAATGTTTTGCCACATGATTACTTAGTGTGGGTTTCAGGGGGTGTAGCTTCTGTTCAGTTGTTTTATCTCACCAGTACTTGCATAAAGTGCTGACCCACCAACAGTCTGCTTGTTCTCAGGTGCCCGTTCGTCCGTGGAAGCGATAGCCGTGCCTCATCCCAAGGAACCGGAAATCTGGAGACGATGCCTGGAGCTGCATCGAGTTTGTGCCTGCTTTGAGCTGCTTTCAAATAGAGGGACATAATGTATGGAACGGTATCATTGTAATCGAGAGAAGAGTGCTTGAGCGAATTGTAACCTCGGCCATGCGCCGCTTGTAACATTTGTGAATATCAATAAAAGAGCTTGTTTCATGTGCCATTGTGTCCTTTACTTTTCTGCAATATATGTGTGCCGCTGCTTCAGATATTGAATAGCATACTTGCCCTTGTTTCAAAGCTTTGGCCTTGTGCAAGCGCACTTTAGGCTTGCACGGCATCACGCCCGAGCGAGGACGGTCGGTTCCGTAGGGACCAAAGCGAGGACGAACGGCCCTGCGGGACCGGGGCGTGACAAGAAACTCCTAGGAGGTCAACGAATCTCAGTAAGAACCTTCGATTCGGCGTTTCTTACTTGGGAGCTCGTTTGGAGCTCGTTTCCCTGATGAAGGGAGCTTCGTTTCTCCGGAGACGGAAGCTCGTTTCTCCGACGACATGATCGCTTCCCATAATATGACCATAATTTTAGAAGATGACATACATTTTGTGAGAGAAATTGTAATATTTTAAATACACATTTATCAAAGTACCAAGAAACTAAAGATTTCTTACTTTGACGTCATAAAAAATTAACATGCGAAAGATCTCTCTATAACTTTGAACTGAACTTTATAAATTCTAATAAATTTTAAGATATTTATAAGTTTTAATAACAATAATTAATAAACATTAAAAAATTATTAGCGCACGCTCCCATCATGCTCCCAAATTTAGAATCTTCTAAGTAGTCGAACTTCCCCGCCCCCGCTCCCTCCCCCGCTCCCGCTTCTGGCTTCTAAGATTTAAGCTCATAATTAAATTTGCATGATTTCATAAAAAGACATGTAATTAAATTTGTATTCATAACTTTACTACCAATCCACCATATTAAAATAAACTATCTACTTCAGTACCACATTAAAATAAACTATCTATTTCACTATCAGTCTTTCGATTGTCACCATAAAGGACCATGAAGGATCCGATTGTCACTATGGAGGATCAGATACTGATTCCATATCCATACAAGTTCCTTATTACTTATGGTGTGTATTATGTGACTTCCTTAAAGAATTGTAACAAGTTCTATCTGACAAAGTTAAAAAAATTAAGAATTATTTTTATAGAATAATAAATTTTAGAAAATTTGGTTGAAAAAAAATTCTGGAAATAAAATTTCTAAGAAATATTTTGCCAAACAGTCTTGCGGAATACATACATATTATTATTTTTATTTAACAAACTAATGGTTTTTGAATAATGGTAGCATGTTTGATTCCGGATGAGAAGGTTGCGTATTCGAATCACATAGGGTCTAAATAATAGATTTGTTAGTTTTATTTTTGATTCTTTTGAGAATATATATTTTTATTTTAATTATAATAATATGTTATTTGTGACAATATTGTGTGTCCTACCCAGTGGACATGGGTACTTCTCCTAAAGTGGAGAGTCTAGGTAACATAGATCCTCACCATAGGTCTGAGAATATCCTTTAACCACCAGACGAGCTTTCAGACGATCAAGAATGTCATCCAGTTTCACCTTGACTGTCAACACCCATTTGC
Source organism: Iris macrosiphon (assembly GCA_036927795.1). Lineage (NCBI taxonomy): Eukaryota > Viridiplantae > Streptophyta > Magnoliopsida > Asparagales > Iridaceae > Iris > Iris macrosiphon. The sequence goes on along the minus strand of JAYESA010000009.1, from coordinate 89,823,070 downwards.
AGTATACCACCTTTTTACCAGTAGGCAAATCCATCAAGTCCCAAGTATGATTCTCCCGAAGCGCATACATCTCCTCTTTCATTGCGCTATGCCAACCAAAATGTTTGAGCCATTCCTCTACGGAACTGGAAATCTGAATCCCGACAATAGTAGCTACCAAGGACTGAGTCTGACTCGCGACCCCTTTGTAGTTGTCGACATATAAAGAATGGTCGCGACATGCACGACGGGGGCGAGCCGATATATCAGATGGTGGTGAATCAGTGGAGCTGGAGAAGGACGACGACTCTACCATTGGTGATGCTTGTTCTGTCTAGGCTGGTGAGGTTGGCGATGTCGGTTCTGACTGAGCCGGTGTTTACGGACCGTCGGACCGGGAGACTAGCTCGGCAGGGAAGGAGACCCTTACAGGGAGCTGTTGTATTTGAACTGGATACAACATGAAATCTTCTTCTGGGTAAACTTTGGGAACGAAATCTGTAGTTGATGGGAATGGAGGAAACTCAGTTTCAACAAAGGTACATCCCAAGGCATAAAATATCTCGTCAAAGTTGGAGAAAAACGATACATTTTCTGATCTTTTGGATACCCCAAAAAAAATACTTGATTGCCTTTGGATCCAACTTAGAATATGTCGTGTATCCCGAATATAACACAACCAGTCAAAAAATTTGAGACGTAGAGGAAACGACACACGATTGAAATATAACAAAAAAAATGAAGTATTGCTATTGAAAACAAAAGATGACATATGATTGATCAGATAGCAGGCTTAAGTACCGCATCGGACCAAAATTTACTGGGGGTACATGAATGGAACATAAGTGCATGTGTTGTCTCCAAAAGGTGACGGTTCTTGCGTTCAGCCACACCGTTCTATTGTGGTGTGTAGGGACAGAAAATTTGGTGTATGACGCCATGTCGAGCAAGATGAGAATTAAACTCACGAGACATACTCACGACCATTGCCATTTCGAAAATACTTAATAGGAACCCCAAATTGGGTTTTAATTTCCGCATAGAAATTACACCAAATATTAAATAAATCGGAGTAATTTTTTTATCAAGTAGACAAAGGTGACGTGTGAGTAGACATCACCAAAGGAAACAAAATACTTAAAATCCATCACATATTCAATTGGACAAGGTCCCATACATCAGAATGCACCAACTCAAAAGGAGCTGATGCAGCTTTATTTAGACTCACCGGATAGGGTACCCGGTGATGTTTAGCCAAACTACATGGCTCACAATGAAAAAGAACTTGAAAATTCAAAGATGGACATATTTTCTGGAAAACTTGGATAGATGGGTGACCTAATCGACAGTGCAACTCAAATGGATCGAGTGACACGTCGGCACAATCAAAGAAATATTTCATGTCAAACAGGTAAAAGCCTCCAGCCACATGTCTCATACTGATAGTTTTCTCAGTCTTTAGGTCCAGAAAAAACACCACCATACGGAAAGAATATTACCGAGCATTGCAAGTCACAAGTAATACTACTAATAGATAAGAGACTGAATGGATTGCCAAGTGTATGTACGACTAATGCGTTTTGACTCCTCAACTGGGGCTCACTGAATTGAATGGCAGATCAGAAGAAAGACGGAAACTTCCTTTTCCACGAACTTGCAAGGAACTGCCATTCACAACAATAATATCGAAAAGCCAGCCAACAGATACGTAATTACACAACATACCTACATCATCTGTCATGTGATCAAACACACATGAGTCGATCACACATTGCTTCGACCTTACCATACACGCCTTTGAGTATCAGGATATGGATCCAGATGTGGAAGCGTCACTACGACGTTGAGTTTGGAAAGTCAATGAATTATGCACGTCTCTTCAGTCATCTGTACGGATCGCCCTCCACCATCACGACCAGTATTCCGGCAACCACGTCTACCACCACGGCCCCTCACGAAATCCACCACGAGTAGTACCCAGAGAAGATCTATCAGTAGGTGCATCACTCGTAGTAGTCTCAACAATTTTTGTTGCTCGTAGGACACGAAAATGAACTTCCATCAAGGATGGCACCTCGACCCCAGTGATAATCTAAGACAGTGCTGAGTCTGCATCAGAACAGAGAGAAGCAAGATACGCCATGACATAAAGTTGCTGACATTGTGTCATTGCCTCATTAATATCCATCGTTAGAGGTAACACGCAATCAACCTCATCAGTCAGGGCCTTAAAGACACGAAAATGGTCCTATGTGATGTCTCCCTGATCAGCTCGGTAGACACCAACAACGAAGTCATAGAAACGAGACATCTTTTTTGCCATAAAACGTAATCGCTAGGACCTCTCACAACTCCTTACCGAGTCAATGTTCTGAACCATGTCCTCAACCGATGGTTCCATTGAGTTCATCAGCTATGTAAATAATCTGCTATCATCAGTCTCCCACTGCTCATAGGTGGGATCAGTCTCCTTCGGAGGGTTGTCAGTCAGATGCTTGGACAACCGCATTCCCGGAAGCGTCTTTTCAACCTTCTTGCTCTAAGTAGAGTAGCTGTCTGGACCATCCAGCCTCTGATCACTAGTCGAATCGAAGAAATCGTAGTACCAGTGATCGGTGTTCCCGCCTGTGTTTCCTATACTGGTGCTACCAGCACTGCTATTCAACGCCTATGCTATCCGGACTCTCCACTTTAGGAGAAGTACTCGTCTCCACCGCGTAGGAGATGGGTATGGGTATGGAATCCGTATTCGATCCTTCGTGGTCCTTAATGATGACAATCGGAAGACTGTTAGTGAAGTAGATATTTTATTTTAATGTGGTAGTAAAATAGATAGTTTATTTTAATATGGTGGATTAGTAGTAAAGATATAAAACCTTACAAATTTAATTACATTATGTCTTTTTATGATACCATGCAAATTTAATTATAAGCTTAAATATATGAAACAATACAAACTTTATTACAACTGTCTTTTTATGAAATCATACAAATTTAATTAGAGAGTTTGTCTTTTATGAAATCGTGCAAATTTAGTTACATGTCTTTTATGAAGCCGTACAAATTTAATTACATGGTGTCTTTTTACGAAACCATATTCAAATGTATTTATTTTAATTGTCATATTCCCGTATCCGTATCCAAAATTTAGATTCTTTTTAGCCGAGTCCGTGTGTCATTCAATTATGTGTTTGAAGGACCAAACTCTTGGATATGTACCCATATCCTACATCCGTACCCGAGTCTAGGTAACATAGTTCGCCGCAGTGTTTGTCATCTTTCAATGTTCTCGATGCGACTGTCGTGAATCATCCTGACTCAATATTCACATCAACCCTGTCAATGCGCGATCGTCGCTAGACCTGGCTCGCGCAATATTTTGCAGAGATCGAATGTGGATCACACAAGCCATGACAGAGATGCAATCCAGGTTGCGCTCTATTAGATCTTGATATGGATACTGGACCAGGACAGAGATGTAACCCAGGTTACACCCGGTTAACTCCTGATGCCGTTGTCGAGGTTCAGCGTTTTACGCAAACAGTCTACCCTATGAAGATCTTAACGCCGACCTTTTTTTTGGAGGAAGCTAGATTAGGGTTTTAGTTAGGAGGCTGTTGTGCAGAAAACTAGGGTTAGGGTTTGAAGGGGGTGGTCATGTGGAAGAGGCAAGGGTTAGGGTTTGGTGGGGATTGTACCGACGGAGGGGGGACTGTGCAGGCGAAGCAGTGGGTGGGGTGGTGGGGGTTGTACAGGCGGAGGGGGGGATGTGCAAGAGGAAGAAGGGGGCGGAAGGGAGCAATATCGGTTGTCGGAGTAGCAGCAGCAGATCGCAGCACGGCAGCAGCAACAACTACGCCGCACAAAAGTAGCGTAGTGCAGCCGCAACAGCGCTGTCGTGCGCGAGAGAGAAAGAGAGGCTAGAAGGAATGTGGATCACACAAGGACAGAGATGCAACCCAGGTTACACCATGTTAACTCCTAATGCCATTGTCGAGGTTTAGAGGTTTACGCAAACTAACATAGTCTACCCTATGAATATCTCAATGCCGACCATTTTTTTGGAGGAAGCTAGATTAGGGTTTTAGTTTGGCGGTTGTAGTGCAGGAAACTAGGGTTAGGTTTTGAAGGGGCGGTCATGAGGAAGAGGCAAGGGTTAGGGTTTGGGGCGGCCGGGAGGCTATGCAGGCGGAGGGGGGTGTGTGGTAGGGGTTGTACCGGCAGAGGGGGAGAGCTGTGCAGGCGGAGGGGTGGTGGGGGTTGTGAAGGCAGAGGGAGGGTGTGCAAGAGTTAGAAGGGGGCGGAAGGGAGCAACAACGGCTGTAGGAGCAACAGCAGCAGCAGATCACAGCGCAGCAGCACCACCACCACCAACAACAACGCACACGAGTAGCGTAGTGCAGCCGCAAGAGTGCTTTGTCGCATGCGAGAGAGAGAAAGAAGGAAGGGGGAATAGAGTTTAGGTTCTGATACCACGTAGAATGAGAATCATGGAGTGATTATTATTAAAGAGGTGATTACATATATATAGGAGAGGAGTCAGCCTCTCTCTATTATTCTACCCTATGTGGGACAAAAGTTCAATACACTAATACTTAATACTTAACACTTAATACGGGTTATACTATCCCATGGTGAGAGGTGCGTATTTGTTATAACGATAATTTTGAATCACCCAAACTACCACTGATCAATACATGGACCCAAATTTAAATTGAACCTCGACCCGACTTGACCAAACCTGAGTTGGTCATGACTCAGACCCGACTAGACCCAAAGTTACCCGGATCCAAACTCAACTTAAACCTTAGTGAACCAAATCCAAAACCTGGGCCCAACAAAAAGTTACCCAACTCATCTGTCCCAACTCGAACAAACCAGGACACTGACCAAAACCCAATACGAACTTGAGCAACACCCAGACTCAACTAGACCCAAACTCTACCAGACTTGATTAGGTAATTATAATATTATTTTTTAGACGGACAATTTAGGAAAAATATGCCCTAAAGTATTACATATCAATTTACTTGTAATAAGAATAAGAATTATACATTCCCAAGAATATTCTGTTATACCAAATGCAGTATCATTAAATACCTAGGAATTTGATGCCAAGAAATATTATTCCCAGGAATATGAAATTCCTGGGAACATCATAATCCGCATACCAAACAGACCCTAAGGGGCTGCTGCAACAGAAAACAGTAAGGGGGGTTGAGGCTGATGCAGTGAAGTGGAAGGGATGTTGGAGTTCTACGTCGTAGCAGTAAAACAACGAAGTTCTTTCAGGTTCTGCAATAACGCAGGCAACACAGCAGCAAGTAGAAGGGAAGGACTGGGTCCTCAGTTGCTGGGAGCAGGTCAGTTGGCCTGGCAATTTTGCACCATGTCAGTTATGAAAAGGGGCGGCCAGGTGGCTGTGGGGGCTCCGATGGCTTGGTGGCTGGATGGCAGGAGGTCAAAGGCAATAAAAGAAGAAAGGTCTACCTTGGAGTCTGGTTTAGCAAGGGCAACAGCAATAAAGAAGAAAGAAAAACCTAATCTAAATAGGCATCTCACCATGACTCGATTACATTTCCCAAATTCTTCATTCCTTCATTGAATAGTAATTCTGCAATACAAGCCCTTATATTGGCATAGAAGTTGAAACCTAAGTAGCACGGACTCTCCAAAAATCTATGTCGGTTTGTATCCCAATGTGTTGGACACATCATGGACACCAAAAAATCATTAGAACACAACAAAATAGGTGTCGAATACACGTGCCGTGTTGTATTCGTGTCCGTGCAACATAGCTAAAACCCTAAAGCACATAATAATCCAAATAAATCATGTCTCATAACTAAACCTACACAAATAAATATAAACTTAACTAACAAATAGAACCCAAAGTATCAAATCAGTCCCAAATGGACCAAGTCTCCAAATAAAACTTATCCAATGCGACTGGTCCTCCATCATTGTCCTTCTGAAATGTTTATTTATTTCATAAATCATTCACAAGATGTACAAAGTACAGATGTCACCCTCAAAAACCACACTAAAGAAACAAACAGCAGAAAGCCAGCTTATTGCCAATTTCAGTTTAGGTTTAGTCAATATAAGATCATGATCTCATGCTAAATTAATTAAATTGTAAATTTTAGATAATGTAAAGATAATTGTAGCAAGATGGAGATACTGCTCCTAGGCTAGCATTCTCAAGAATTAGTACCATATGACTGTTGTACAACTGATAATTGAAGGCATGTTTCGCAAAGGGCTTTCAGGTGTAACTGAATAAAAACTTATTCATATACAAATCATCATATTTGAACTACAAATACATAAATACCTCAAAGCGGTCGGTAGCTGGTGAGAAGGATTTTAAAAGCTTCAATATTTTCAACAGCAATGTAGACAATTTATCATTGAAACCATTAAGCTTCAGTTCAAGCTTGTCACCAATGATAGAAATAGATGTCTGTAGCTTAGCAATATCAGCCTGCAAATGAAATAAAATAAAAAAAGAATTGACTAAAGACCCACACCAAAAAGGGTAAGGACACATGATAATGACTAGAATTACAATAGCTACAGGAAAAAGCATTGAACCTTACATTATATCAATCCCGTAAATATATACAGTACTTGTGATTGTAAAAGAGTTGGATATATGTATAATTCGTTATATACATGATTCTTTGTATTATACTGAGATACTTCTAATGTAAGTATAAATATTCATCTTGGGCAAATTGTGAAGATATATATACACGAAAGAAACAATAAAAAAGTTGATCTGTAGAAAATAATAAACCTCTCAACTCTTTAGAGAGGATTTAGACTCATATATATAGAGATGGGATGTCACATTTACATATAGGTCCACACTTATTGAGATATTGTGTAATCGTACTAATATCTTGATTCTTAACACCATCCTTCAAGCTGAAGCATATATGTCAATTATGTCCAGCTTGTTACAAAGAAAACGAACACGAGGGCCTAAAAGAGACTTCCTAAAGATATCTGCTATCTGATATCCGATTCTCACATAGTGAAATATTATCACCTTATATTGGTATTCATTACGGACGAAGTGGATGTTGATCTCAATGTGTTCTACACCACATATCGGCTGCTTCCGATCATGCTTCTTCTTTCAGCTCCTTTAGAAGATGTTACAAATCTAACACCTATGTTGTGCCATGAGCAATGACTCGGTATTCCGCTTCTGGACTCGATCGTGTGGCCACGCTATGTTTCTTGTTCTTCCACGGTACTAAGTTCCCGTCAATAAATACTGAATAGCCAGATGTAGACCGTCGATCTGTAAGACTTGCATCCTAGTCAGCATCTATAAAACACTCAAGACGAATATACCCCTAATTTTCCATATGAATCCCTTTTTTCGGATTCTGAACTAGATAGGACAAGATCCTGAAAACTGCCTGTTAATACGGAACTCGTGGAGAAGTCATAAATCTACTCACTACACTTACTACAAAAAAATGTCCGGACGAGTCATAACTGCCAAGTAATTGAGTTTCCCAACCAACCGACGATACTGATCAGGATTTGTCACCAGTATTCCCTCATTGGTGAGTAACTTTATCCTCGGATCCATGGATGAGATTGCTCTCTTAGTTTGCATCATCCCTACTTCAGTTAGTATGTCAAAAACATACTTCCTCTGAGACATTACAATGCCTTGTTCATCATGTGTGACTTTGATGTCCAAGAAGTACTTTAATACTCCCATATCTTTAGTCTGAAACTGCTCGTCCAGAAACTTTTTCAACTTTGCAATACCCTGACTGTTATTTCCTGTAATCACGACATCATCAACATAGACACCAAGTAGTATTCGTTCGGCTGATGTCCGTAGATAAAATACTGAATAATCTTTCTTCGATTGGCACATGCCAAACTAGATAACAACATGGGTAAATCAACCAAACCAAACACGAGATGATTGTTTAAGGCCGTAGAGTGCCTTACGCAGATAATACACTTTAACCTCCCTTGCAACAAACTCAGGAGGTTGCATCACATAAACTTCCTCTTCAAGGTCTCCATGGAGAAAGGCATTCTTCATATCCAACTGAAGTAAGGGCCAATCATATCGGAGAGCTAACGACAGGAGCAATCGAGAGAGGTCATCCCGACAATCGGGGAGAAAATCTCAAAATAATCCACATCATAAGTCTAAGAATATCCTTTTGCCACAAGACGAGCCTTCAGGCGATCAAGAGTGTCATCCGATTTCAACTTGATGGTGAATACTCATTTGCAACCTACTTCCTTCTTGCCGGAAGGCAAATCCACCAAGTCTCATATAGGGTTCTCCCGTAGAGGCCGCATCTCCTCTTCCATATCGGCACGCCAATCAGGATATTGGAGTCCCTCCTCGGCATATTGTGGAATCTGAATTCCATCAATAGTAGCCACCAAAGACTGAGTGTGACTTGTGAGCCCTTTGTAGTTGTCAACATACAATGGATTGTCATAACATGCACTAGGGCGAGTCGATAGATCATGCGGTGGTGAATCTGTGGATCTGGAGGAGGATTCTGATGACGACACCGGCTCTACGGGTTTAGGCATGTTTGGTGATTCTTGTTTCGCGGGCCGTGGGACAGTGAGACTGGATCGATAGGGAAGGACACCATTACGAGCGGCCGCTGTGTTTGAACCGGATACAGAAAAAAATTCTCAGCTGGGTAAATTTTGGGAACAGATTCTTTAATTGGAGAGGACGAGGAAAACTTAGCCTCGACAAAGGTAATATCCCGAGACACAATATACCTCTTCAAAGTTGAAAAATAATAACGATACCCTTTGTAATCCTTAGGATACCCAAGAAAAATACACTTGAGTGCCTTCGGATCCAATTTAGAAAGTGTAATGCAAGTATCACGAACGTAAAACAAGCACCCAAATTTTTTGAGAGGTAGAGGAAATGATATACGATTGGGTATATAACTTGAAAAAATGAGTGTCATTGAAGACAACATATGGCATATGATTGATCAGATAACAAACCGTAAGAACAACATCCGACCAAAAAATTTTGTGTGTACTGGCATACTAATATCTTAACATGATGAATGAATAAAGAAATGCAAAATAGAGAAAAATCTTAGTTCAATATGGAGGCATTTTTAGAGAAAATAATAGAGCCAAAATTGTTTAAGATTGGAACTTATAATCTTTACTAAAACTATTTATTTTCCTTTCTTTCTACAAAAAAGTTCCAGCTACATTTGGACTCTACAGTAAGTTTCCAGCTATGTGAAGAGCACTTTAAGAATGCTATTAGACTGCTACTTCTCAATATTGCACATTGTCAACAATAAAAAATGGACATAGTACAAGTAATAAAAGCTCACAAGAAAAAAAAAAAGCACTTAAAAGAGACGATAGAAACAGAAACCTTTTTCTGAGACTGAAATTGATCAATATAAGCCGTAAAATGCTAGATAGACAAATGAAGAAAGACAGACGAGAAGGTTCAAGAAAATATCGTGATGCCAAACAAACTCAGAAATAGTAAAGGTATTTACGATGCTTCACATGATTAGTTGAATGCCTATAAAACTATATTCTACTTTAAGCTCAAACTAATGACATAAATTATGAATTACAAACAGTCAGGTTCGCAATATCGTGTCGGAATTGGTTTCGGACCCTTTCTATAAGTATCGGTTGTGCGTAAGTTACGGAACGGAGTATTGGGTTCTTCGTGTCAGAAAGCCAAAAAAGAAATATAAAGTAATTTATAAAAACTAGAAAAATATTTCATACATTTCGACAATTTTTTTTTTTCATATGTTGTTTCTCATTAGTTTAAAATGGAATAATATTCCACTTACAATAGATGCTATCGTTTATTTACTTGCCTTCATGCATAGTACAACGACAATAAATTGTTTTGAATGCAATAATATTAATATGGATGGATGTTGTGAATTTATTGATATAGACAAATGGTAATTGAGGAATCTTATCGACGCATTGTAAAATTGTTTATCTTCGGCGCAACTTGAATCATTGTGTAAACATTATTTTTCCATTTTCTCTCTTTTTTTCTTTCAATTATTTTCTGCCAAACCAACCGGAAAAGATACCCCCAATGTCGATATCAGTCAATATCAGTAGCGGCCAGTATCGGATCGGAACATGCCAAAACCGAGACGTACTTGTTGTATAAATATGTAGACACAAGACCTGCACTTAAGGGACGACTGACCAGTACAAAACCTATCACTTCTGCTTCAGGTTAAATTTAGCCCCTAACTAAAAATTCAAGACCCAAATTAACAAAAGCATTAGTTTGGCAACATAGCTGTTCATGTAAATCCCTTTAATGTTAAAGTTTTTCATCCTAAAATTATCCAAGATAAGTTGAGTCATGATATACATTACCTGGTACAATATCTCATTCAATGCATCCTGGAGAAGATTTACAAAGAGCTCTGTCATAACAGAGGTCTTTACACTGTTGTATTCATCTTTCACCGTAACCAAGAAATATGTATTTGCCCGAGGAACCTTGAATGTTGTATCAATTTTGTACCACAACTTCACCAGTGGCTGGTCTATGATGCATTTTGGATAAATTGTATCCATATCATTCTTCGACATGTTGACATTACGGAGAGAAAAATCGCAAGGAATAAAGTCATTTCTCAAAGGTAAATGCAAAGAAGGGTCTACTTCAGGTGGATTGTTCCAAACTTCAAGAAGAGCTGATGGAATATCTTCCACAATATAATGTGATCCAAACCAAGGCTCAAATTCCATGGCTGAAATCAAAATGTATATGTTAGCATATACACAACACCAGATATAAAGTTAGATATAGTGTAAGAGTTGCAACAATGTGAAATACATATATGCTTTAGCTGTCAACTAAACAAATAATATAAAGAGATAGATTTCAAATTAATAAAATTGAAAATCAATGATTGGCCATGCTTTGTTAGTGGTGTTGCTGCTCATATTTTGGAACTATGATTATTTTTTTTACCACAAAAAAAAAACAAATTCAATACAAATAGTAAAGAAACCAGAATCTAACACCATCTAACTTAATTTGTTAACAAGGTATTTTGGACTAATTACATCACCATACTTGTGGGATACCAAACAAGATATGTAAGTACTGTTTCCAATAGACTTCCTAGTTTAGTAATCCTAATGTACGAAACTTCAAACCAAATATTACGATTTGGTGTCATGAAGTGTTCTCTTAAAGAAAAGGAACAATCCTGATATTTGAATGAATATTAACATGTCAATTTATGCAAACATAAGATGAAAACCCAAATCATTGACAGAGATCAATGAGCATCAAAACAAATTTATAACAAGAGAATTTTGAAAACCTGTCTACAAAATGAAATCAGATTCATTAGAATCATTCCAACGGAACAAAGTCGTCGAGATTTGCTAAAGCCTTTCATAGATTCAGTTTGATTCTTGCAAGTGGATGGAGTCCCAAAGAATCTATGAATATTGATCAGACCAACTAAAGCCCAATTGGAAACAGGCAAGTAACATGGGAGTCACGAGCTTTAGGGAGTCAGTGCCCCTCCTCGGCACCCCATTCCTTCAATACTTAGGTATGTACATAACACATAGGACAGCCTTGAAATTCAGTAGAACCTTGAGCAGAAATCCAAGAATCATTTGCATACATGAAGAACAAAAATCAAATCCCAACTTGAAATGTCCAATGAGTCATGTCCGAATGACTATTGCAATTTGCAATAGTGAACCTTGAGTTTCGATGTGTAAAACAAAGAAATGCTTGATATATGCATTGAAGCAACCAAGTGGTGGCAAAGTTTTCTCAAGCTTTTCAATTTTCTTCCACTAAATTTGCAAGAAAGTTTCTCCGTAAAAGCATTGTTCGTTGACATTTATGAGATAATAACCACTGCACATCAGGCTAGAATTTGTTTGTGATGATGTTGTGCTTCCATTGTGAAGAATAAACACAGGAATTTGGAGTAGTTTCAGTTCTAGATTGTGGTTGTTCTTGAAAAATAAATTGAGAAAAAAACAGCCTAGGAATCACTCCAAGCTCCTGGGAGTGTTCTTCCCAATCTCACACCAAGGAGATAAAAAAAAATGGTAGTGTAACCAATCTTAAATTAGTGATAGCAAAACCCTACAAATGGAATCTCAATAATAAGACCCTATGCTGGAATAGCAACTTTTAACATTAACCTATCAGTCTTCTTGGATTAGATCTCTTCCCTCTCCTTTATCGCAGCTTCTTAAATTTCCTCTCTACAGATGCAGCCACACAATAACTTACAATATAAACAAGGGGTTATGGACTCATGATGGGTGTAAAATAAACATAGTTAACTAAAACATAAAAATGGTAGAAGTTCCAAAAGAGACATTGCTGAAAACTTCAAACCAACATGACTTGCCAGAGTAGCCAAGCGTAACTGATGACTTCTCTGTCATTGTTCCAAAAGAGTTGAAGAAGGTTCCTTCTCTCCCTTTGCATCATGCAGACCCTCAAGCATCCAGATCTCCAACAACATTCCCATGTGAGCTGTTTGCCTTGATGCATGGATGTTGCAAAAGACACCATGTACCTCCACGTAAACCATTGGATAATGCACTTCAGGCATGTTCATTCTATAAAGCTTCCTGCATACCCTTCTATAGTGCAAAGGTTCCTTCTCATCCTTTGTATCATGCATACCCTCAACTATCCAGATCTCCAACAACCTTCCCATCTGAGTTTATTGTCCCCATGCATGAATGTTGCAAAAGGTACCTTATACCTCCACGTAAATTATCCGATAATGCACTTTAGGCATGTTCATTCCATAATGTTTCTTGTTGTTTACGTAGAGTCAAGTACAACACAACAAAACTCTAGTTGCAACAGTGTTGTTGGTTGTGTTCGCAAAGGTATCAAAGTAACATGCAAGTTGGATAATCCTGCTTGTCTAATGTAGGGCAGGAAATGGGTTAGGCTTGCATTGGAGTCATGCAATCCAAGTGCAGATTTCCTTCCTGACATATCCCAAATATGGCTTGTTAGAGTAATGGGCTTCGACCTACATGCTGCAGTCCTTACCCAATAACTAATGGGTCAGGGTGGCCCAAATACGATAAATGCATGTTTTGGAAAGCCAAGTACATTGATACTTCCAAATCATGAAATCCACTATAACTGAGCTATCATTTAATAAGAAAGAGTCGGCATCAAAAGTAGTGTAGCAATAACTTATCTTTGTAGACCTTCCACATTTGAACTTGTCTTTAACAGTATTTCCAGCCTAACTTCTCTGTTACTGGAAAGCTGAAAGAAATCAGGATAGGATGATTCTGGGGTCAGCCTGACTGACAACTAATTTGCATCAGGGTTATTTTCGGGATGTATAATTCCAATTCTCACAGGACTTTCTTAGGAAGCTAGTTGGATTCATGCCTTTACTTGACGATTTACTTTGATAAAGGACAGTTTATTCAGGGCCCTCGAACTGGCATCTTTCCCCAGAATATTGTCCATCTTATAATAAGACAGTAACGGCTAGGCAAATTCCTGCCAATCATAATATGACCTTACCAGTTAGTTCCCAACCCACTAACAAGATGCTCGACCTTCCTACGTGAGGTTGGAAATATCCCCAACTAATGTAAGCAGTAAAACCTTCATTTAAGCATGTTTGCTAGAGATTATGTGGTTCTGTTTCTGACCTCAGAAACAGAAGCACGATGTTCACCATCTCCTTGGATCATTACCCTGTTAGCACCTTGTTAAGTATTATTAGTAGAATTGGGCTTTAGTCCCACATCGGATAAAACAATAGAGAGAAGGATTAGCGACTCCTATATATATGTAACCTCCTCCTCAATAATAATCATCCTATTATTATTTTCTACATGGTATCAGAGCCAAAACTCTGCCCACCACTCTTCCCTCTATTTCTTAAAACCCTAATCCCCCCCCCCCAACTCCAGCCCCACCGCTGCTGCTCCACTGCCACCCCCCCCCCCTCCCGACTGCTACTGTCCCGTCCCGAAACAACAACGGCGGCAACAGCAGCAGCGAGGAAAAAGGAAAGCAGGCCTTAGTCGCCAACTTAACCAAGAAACCGGAGCAAAAACAGGCAGAAGCTCCGAAACAAAAGGGAACATTTTCTAGGATGATGATGTCATGTCCATCTTCGACATGTTGATGAAGGGAGGAAAACTTCGGCTCCCCGACGTCAAACGTCAACCGGAAGCGGCAGACATAAATAACCCGAAGTAATGTCACTTCCACCGGTACGTCCACCATACGACGCGGGATTGTTACACATTGAAGCGGTACATCCAGCGCTTGATCAATACCAAAGCTCTATCCTTGGACTTCGACGACGTAACAGTTGCCGCCAATATGGTATCCCTCCAGTTCGGTAACTTTCCGGCTAGAGAGGCCCAGGACAGAGTGATCCCGATCCTCAGGACGACAATGGAAGTTGTTAACCTTGACAATGGAAGTTGTTAACCTTCCACCAGCTCGAGACCAGACAGCCGGACTGATACCTCTCACCACATCACCGGGGGGGGGGGGGGGGGGGGTCATGTGGATTCATCCCGACCTTGCTCCAGACATGATGCAGCAAGTAACGCCTTCCGCCGCCAAGTCCAAGGGACGGAAGTACAAATCCTGCAACATGGTGTCCCCCACCACTGAGGAAGCCACGACAGGAGCAACCAGGTCAGGACTCATCTACCAGCGGGATTATAACACTCTCAACGGCGATACTCCTACAGTACCTACGGCCTCTGATCCAGGTCCATCCCATCCTTTCGCGGCAGACAAATCTAAGCAAAAGGAGGCTCGCTTTGACAAACCGCTGCGCAAAGATGCAGCTTAGGGGTTAAAAAATCCTACAACTTCGTCATCCTGACACAACTGGCCAATACTCCAGCGAAGTTGTCATTATTCAAGCTTCTGCGGCTCTCCAGAGACACTCGGGCTGCTCTGAGTGAGGCATTACAGAATACCGACACCTACTTGGCGCAGGTCAAACCGCCAGCTGAGTATCTGACTGCTTGCCCCCACTGCAATAATATCATGGAAGCAATACCCAACATCACGTTATCGCAACAGGATATATTGCTAAAGAACAACCGACATGATCGTCTCATGTATTACACAGGGTACATTGGTGCCATTAAGGTGGACCGGATGCTCATCGATCCTGGTTCATCAATCAGCATCATCTCGTGGAGTCTGCTTCAGATCTTGGGCATCCCGGTGCATCGTCTGGCAGCTATCAATACTGCCATCAGTGGCTTCAACGCAGGAAGAAGCTACCCTCTGGGCAAAATCCGCTTGAAATGCCAGATCGACGACTTGAAGACAGAGGTCACTTGCTACGTCATTGACGTGGATGTATCCTACAATGTCCTGCTGAGACGACCTTGGATACACCAATACATGATCGTGCTATCAACTCTACACCAATGTCTAAAGTACGTGGACGACCATGGTACGGTCAAGACAGAATTCGCGGACGTAGACCCGTTTAAAGGGGTCGAGACCTACTACTCTGATGCAATCCTCTACAAGCAAATCCCCTAAAAGGAGGGGGGCAACGAGGCCGATGATGAAGCAGAGGCAGCAACAACACCAGAGGAGCCCCTGAGGGTCCGTCTCAAGGCACGTGCTCCCGATACAACAGCTCCCGTTGTCGTAAAACTGTGCAGGAAGGCATCCGAACATTTGGCCGTCCGCCTTCGCAGGCCGAATCGACCGCCAAAGGAAGATCTGACACCGTCTACAACACCCGAACCTCTGGTCGTTCGTCTTCGTAGGCCGAATCGACCGCAGCGGGAAGATCCGGCGCCGTCTACTCCTTCAGAACCTTTGGTCATTCGCCTTCGAAGACCACTAAGGGAAGCTCCGGCACCTCTTATAAAATCTGACCCCTGGTGGTAAAACTGCACAAGAATCCACCGAAGCCTTCGCTCGCACTGGTGGTGGCCCTCGAGAAAGATAAGCTGGAGGAGTATGTAGCCGCTCATGCCAGCGACCCTTCTCTCGATGATGTAATCTCCGAAGAAAAGATACCTTATTTTATGAATAAAGGGTTATCTTTGAACTACTTCGAACTTGCACATATAAGCACCTTGTATTCCAGGGAGCACGGTCTGGGCCTTCATCTGCAAACACAGGTGACTACCACCTACACAGTGAACCAGATCCTCCCCAGCCAAAACTCCTACTTCCTAGTTCCGGCTAGAAGGAAGGGAGACAAACTCATCATCTTCGGCAGAGTAAAATACCCCCGATCCTTCGTCCAAGAAGAACTGGATTCGGAACCTGATACCGGCAAAATATCACTCAACCGGTATAGCTCGCAACCTAAGCATCTTATCCAGAAGATGGGGTATGATTTGAAGGTCACTAAGGACTTAAACTACGGCAAGGGCCGACAGCTGCCCTTGCGTCTACCTGCTCCCGCAGACAAGTCCGAGGATTACTACCATAAGACCAAGCACGGCTTAGGATATGTAACTCCTCCCACAACTCCCGAGGGCTCAGATGAAGAAGAGAAAGTGCACTCTCACTCTTCATAATCTTTCGCTTGGAACTTCGACATCAGTATCGGGCACATGCTCAGGCAAACATTGTCTGCCAACATGGTGTCAGCTGACCCTGAGGAAGACAACATGGATCCACCCGAACTCTTTGAAATAGAGCCGTGGGCCCAACGCCTAGTTTCCCAATGGAAGATGCAATTTGAGCAGCGAGAACCTCCTACTAAGGACGAAATTGTACAAGTCGATCTAGGCGACGAGACCTCCCCAAAGCCTATCTTCGTCAGCAAAAGTCTGTCCGACGAAGAACGGAAATCCCTGCTACAGCTCGTCAGGGAATACATTAATGTCTTTGCCTGGAGCTACGAAGATATGTCAGGACTGGAACCCCAAATCGCGGTCCATAAGCTCAATATCTCGCCGAACGCTAAGCCCGTCAAACAGCAGCAACGGCGGTTCCGGTCGGACATTATGAACGCTATCGAAGCTGAAGTCAACAAACTGATAGCTAGTGGCTTCATCCGCGAATAACATTCGGATTGGGTGGCCAACATCGTGCTCGTCGTTAAAAAGAACGGGACGATTCGAATCTGCATTGACGTCCGTGATCTAAATTCGGCGTGCCCTAAAGACGTTTCCTCTTCCGATCACCGATATAATGATCGACAACACTTGCGGCTTCGAGCGCATGTCCTTCAAGGACGGATTCAATGGCTGCAATCAAATCAAGATGTCTCCTGAAGACGAGAAGCATACATTGTTCCGAACACCGATAGGAGTATACTGCTACACAGTCATGTCCTTCGGTTTAAAAAACACAGGTGCTACATACCAACGAGCTATAAGCACCATTTTTCGTGAACATCTGCTCAAGACGATCGAGTGTTACGTCGATGACATCGCCGTCAAAAGTCACTCCAAAGGTGATCACCTCAGGGACTTGAAGACTGTGTTCGACCTCATGCGTATGCACCAGCTCAAGATAAACTCTACCAAATCCTTCCTGGGAGTCTCCAGCGGCAAATTCCTGAGCTTTATCATCACTTCTCAGGGCATTCACATAGACCCCGACAAAACTAAAGCAATCCTCGAGGTGAACCTGCCGAGGAACCTTCGGGAGCTCCGTGACCTTCAAGGGAGGCCGGCATACATCAGGAGGTTCATATCAAACCTCTCTGGACGTTGTCGACCATTCACCCAGCTCATGAAGAAAGGTGTCTCCTTTGTCTGGAATGAAGAATGCCAACGTGCGTTCGAGGACATCAAGAGATACCTATCAAACCCTCCAGTGTTGGTAGCCCGGAAAGCCTTTTTTGCTTATGTACGCACGATGGATCACTCCATCGATGCTCTATTAGCCCAGAATAGTGATGCAAGCCACGAGCAGGCCATCTATTATCTCAGTCGGATGATGGTTGGCGCGAGGCATAGGTGCACCTCCGTCGAGAAGGAATGTCTTGCTCTAGTATTTGCTGTCCAGAAGACTCGACATTACGTGACTGGACTGACCATTCAGGTGATCTCACGAGTCAATCCTCTCAGAGTTCTCATGACCAAATCGGGGACGCTCAGTTCCCGCCTAGCTACATGGGCGATACCAGTGTCTCCATACAACATGGTGTTCGTCTCTCAGAAAGCCGTCAAGGGTCAAGCACTGGCCGACTTCCTGGCATCACATCCGGTGCCAGAAACCTCGAAACTCTGTGACGAGATTCCAGACAAAGTGGCGAACTCAAACGTGACTTCATGCGAAACTGTCTGGCGGATGTTCTTCGACGGCACTTCGAGAGCAAGGCCCAAAGGCAATATCGTCGCTGGAGTTGGGATAGTATTAATCTCCCCCTACAATCTGGTCATTAATCGAGCTTATTCCCTCACGAAGCTATGCTCCAACAACGTGGCGGAGTACAACGCTCTCATTATTGGACTCCAACTTGCTAAATAAGTGGAGGTGAACTATTTAGAGGCATACGGTGACTCCAAGCTGATAGTCAACCAAGTCCGAGACGAATATGAAGTCCGGAATGAAGACCTAATTCTTTACACCAAGTTGCACTTGGCATTATCTCAACCTTCGAGGGATTCTTCATTGAGCACGTCCCACGGCTGCAGAACATCGAGGCTGACGTCATGGCCGGCCTTGCTGCCTCCTTGGCAGTTCCAGACAACACCCATCAGCTAATCACGGTGATAGGTCAAGAGTTGGTCTGCCCTAAAAACAACCTCTGCATGTGTTTGAGCTACGCGGCGGAAGTAGATACCGATGTCCAGGACTAGAGGCTTCCATTCATCGACTACGCGGTCTATGAAATACTCTCCGAGAACCCAAAGGAAGCCACTTCGACGTTGCCTTCGGTTCTATTACGACACAGTCACCAAAATGCTGTATCGTCATTCTTATGACGGCCTTCTGCTACGATGCCTATCGAATGCAAAAGCAAAGCAGGCCCTTCGCGAGGCTCACGACGGCGTTTGTGGTGCCCATCAGCCCGGACCTAAGCTACAGGACCGTCTCCGGAGAATGGATATTACTGGTCGACGATGGTAGCATAGGCCATTAAGTATGCGAGAAAATGCGAGACATGCCAAATCCACGCAAACTTCATCCACCAGCCATCTGAATTCCTATACCCAACGGTAGCATCCTAGTCGTTTGAGGCATGGAAAATGGATATCATCGGACCAATAAGTCCACCTTCGTCTAAGGGGCACCGATTCATCCTGGCTATCACCGACTACTTCTCCAAGTGGGCGGAAGCAGTACCATTTCGGAAGTCAAGACGTCCAACGTGATCAGCTTCGTCAAACATCACGTCATATACCGCTTCGATTTGCCACGAAGGATCATTCATGACAATGGTCCATAGTTCGCAAGTCATGCATTCTACCGGTTCTGCGACAAAAATCGGATTCAGAATGTGGCGTCGACTGCCTACAACCCAGCGGCAAATGGGTTGGCTGAGACATTCAACATAACCATCATTAAGCTTCTCAAGAAGTTTGTATCATCTAACAAGCGCGACTGGAACGAGAAGCTGGGTGAATGTCTCTGGACCAACCGTACAATGGTCCGGACAGCTACAGGAAGTACGCTATTCTCTTTGGTGTACGAAAGCGAAGCGTTCCTCCCCCTCGAGATCCAAATCCCTTCACTCCGAGTGGCTCTCTCCAATCAACTAACCGTGGACTACAACCATCGCCGACGACTACAAGAGTTGGAAACACTCGACGAAAAATGACTCTTAGATCAGCAGTGCATTGAGTTGTACCAAACGCATCTCTCTGGAGCCTTCAACAAGAAGGTCAATGAGAGAACATTCCAAGTGGGCGATCTCGTCTTGACAGTAAGAAGACCGATGATTATGACCCACAAGACAGCCGACAAATTTCAGCTTAAATGGGAGGACCCATTCATCATGGAGTCTGTATTCTCCAATGACGCCTACCGGCTAGCAAAATCCAACGGCGACTTGCTCATGATACCTACTAACAACAAGTTCCTGAAAAAGTACTACATCTAATTTAGACTCGTACTCCCCTCATCTTCAGCAAGGCAACCAAGATCTATACTCTTGTTTTGTTTTCCATCCCCAGCAAGTACCTATGTACGACATTTCCCTTTCTACACAAATCATTGTAAAAGCCATTATTTGTACTTAGGAGTCCTGAGTACGCAACATGTAATGGATCCTCAAACAGCTCCCCAGTGGGGCAACCCTCAGGTCTATTTACACTCTCAGGTAGACCACCCTCAGTAAACTACTCCCTAGCGAGTCCTTGGACTTTGGTTCACGTCCAATTTTACCTCTGAGCTACGATCCCAGCATTTCTCCCCGACTGGGTTTGCCATGTCTATATTACCTCTGAGCAGACCTTCCGGGTGTTGACTATCGATTATCATGTCCATATTACCTCTGATATCGGTTGTCATCTAAACTTATCACCCGTACTCGCCCCGGAGTACGCTAGCGGTGTTAAGTCCACAAAACCTGCCACGTCCATACCACCTCTGACAGGGCTTGTCCCAAATCTATTACTTGCACTCGGGTGCGCAAGAAGTAATGGGTCCACAAAACCTGCCACGTCCATATCACCTCTAGCAGGGCTTGTCCCAAACTTGTTACTTGCACTCAGCTGCGCAAAAGGTAATAGGTCCACACACAAAAATCCTCCAGTGGGATGTCCACAACAACTGCGGAGTTGTACTACGTCCATATTACCTGTAGTACAAAGCCATAAAGTCCACATGCAGGAATGCCACAAAATTAAAAAATTTTATTTCCTCTATATATAAAGGAAACTAAGAGCAAAACACAAACTCTAAGAGGAGTTAGAATCGTCCAGATTGTTTATATACATCGCAAAGGCATGAAAAACACAAGCGTCCGAATATGCGAACAACTGACGGGAGGCATCTACGCTGGTCTGCTCTACATGTCCCTTCAAGGTGACAAGTAATCCATCCAACGAAGAGCCGAGGAGTTCTTGAAAAATGTCCGCCTTAGGCACCCGAGCAGCAGACGCTCCTCCCGTGTTCCCAACAGGAAGTGACACGGGCGTGCCAGTGTCACGACCCGATTCCGTAGAATCGTTGAGGCGTCCCCCAAATCGTGACCGCCGTGCGGGCCTGGGGTTGCGCCCGCACAAGGCTTTAATATTTTGCATAACGAGCACATATTCAGAGTACGCAGATAAAGATAAATTGAAACACAGATTTGAAACATGGAAAAGTTCTCTTTATTGATAATGAACATCTATTACAAACTCTTGAACGAGTCAGCTAATTTGCCATACGGGCTTACAAAAGTGTTGACTCAAAATGAGATAGCAGTCCTGTACATTACATCCCTTTACTAAACTTCAAAAAGGATAAAGACCTCCGGGCTGGAGGACGGCTTTGCCACGAAGCTGCATTGTATACAAAGTTGCAAGCTTCTTCCTTCAAAATGCTTCAAGGGGGCGCAATCAGGATGCGCCTACAGCTGGACTGGATTCGGGAAGACGACTTCGGCTCCTCGCTCGGTTCGCCTTGGTGCGGAGAACCTGTTTCAACGAGGGTCAGTATGTCGAAACATACTGGTGAAGGCGAGCTAACCGAACTATACCAATCAACACGTTGTTTTAATGAAGCATGCATATTTTTGTGGGTTTCTATCTTGCCTTAGTTCATTTACAAGTAAGCAGCATATAGAATTTACTGAAATGAACTTGCCACCGTTCGGTGGATTTTACCTGTCCGTCTGAACCACCTGCACAATACTTACGATGCCTTCCCTGTCATGAAGACACAAGTTAGTTTGCAACAGGTTTAAATATACAAGGTAATCACTGGCTTGATTGCCATAATGGACACTAGTCTGTGACGAAGATGGTTTGCTACGTGCAAGAACGTGAGGCGCCGCATACCATCCCGTCCAAGTACGTGAGACTAAACGTGAGTTCCGTCTGGAGTCGGAACGGTGCCAGTGCCCCAGCAGCCGCCCGCAGGAACTATACCTTGTGCACAAGTCCGTGATCGAACATTAACAATCATTCGCCCGGAGGCTACGTTATTCGCCCTGAGGCTACATGAGTACAAGACAAGCAGTATTGCATGATTCATTTACATTGCATCTACGTTCAATTCATGCATTCAGGATATAGCTTTGTACATTCAAACTTGCATCTATGCATATGATGAACATTCCGAACGAACAAGCATGCAAAGATATAACCGTTCACAAGTTCAATTGACAAGCAATACAATTCAAGTCTATTCCCTTTTTATCTTGGTATCTTTTATTATTACTTGGTATCGTTTGATCGGGGCAAAGGAGAATGCAAGATTTTAGGGTGTGAAGCTTGGAAGCAGGGCTAGCTAATCGGGTTGGTAGCCACTCACTTAGATGGTTGGAAGGGAGAAGGAAAGAGGCGCTTCACGACTCCGCTTGTAAGCCGCCTACTGCTCGTTCACCTGCATCACGAACAACTCGATCAATACTCCTTCCTCTCTTTCCAATCTCGGAATTGAAGTGCAATACAAAGAACGAAAACAATGAAACTCATCGAAACCGTTCATGGAAAACAAGCAAATCCTAAAACCAACTCAAAGCACGAAAGCAACAAGCGATATCGAAAACCGAGGCAATAAAAGATAGCAGCGGAGAGGTCCCTCCTGACTCTGCCGCTAAGTCGATCCCGAGGGCATGGTCCACTGAATATGGGAATCGATTCCGAAGAAACAAATCTATAACGAGGACGAGTTCTTGTTTCAATCTATCCCGATCGAACGATACCACTTGTGTTTCTTAGCCGCGCTCCCCGCACCGGGGGAACGAGGCGCTACAGCCAGAACGAGGACTTGAAGCAACCATGTCCACGGGAGGGGAAGTGATTTCCTTGATTCCCTATGTAGCATCCTTGGAAGCCATCACACAAGAGGTAAATATGTGGAAGGAATCTGAAAGACACCCAGTACTTATAAGTGGTAGACCGACGACTCTCCCTAGAGTCGTAACGGCTCGTCCCGCAAGATGCGACCGTTCACTCTCACACAGCCCAAGACGTGGTTTGCTGAGATTCTGTCAAACTCAAGATAGCAGATAATTGCAACAAAAAATAAAGCTTTTATTTCTTCTTACGGAAGAGAAAAGGCAAACTATATTTAAAGAAAAAATAGTGCCCCAACCACAAAACTACGACAAATTACGATGAAAGGGACAAAATGCGAATTCCCAAAACTACTCTTGCTGCTGGTCGAAGCACAACTCCAATATCCGCCTTTGGAGACGGGCGATATGGTTGTCCAGGCGCACTTTAGCCCGGCGCTCAACTTCTGTTGTGAGGACCTCAGGATCCTCGTAGCGGACATAGGACTCATATCGGTCGTCTAGCTTTTGAAGCATGACCTCAACAACAGCCATGTTCTTCGCTACCAGGCTAGCCTCGATTCAGATGGCCCCCTCTACCTGCTGAGCCCCCCGGAGGCTATTCCCCAGCGCATCAAGCTTGGCTTGGAGTTGTCTGATCTCCTCGGTCAGGTCCTTATGCCTGGTGAGGCAATCCTCCCTAAGGGTACCCACCCGATCACGCTACTCTTGCAACCTCTGGAGGTTACGTTACAAACCTTCATTAGACGAAGAAAAAAGGGCCTTCTCCGCCTCCAACGCCATTGAGAACTCATTATACTCACGGGATATCAGTATCTCCATATCCGCTTGCTGATGTTGCCGTGGCTTTACCTCCGCCAGCTTTTGGTCCAGGAGGTCCGAGCAGCAGACGCTCCTCCCATGTTCCCAACAGGAAGTGACGCGGGCATGCCAGAACGAGGACTTGAAGCAACCATGTCCACGGGAGGGGAAGTGATTTCCTTGATTCCCTGGGTAGCATCCTTGGAAGCCATCACACAAGAGGTAAATATGTGGAAGGAGTCTGAAAGACACTCGGTACTTATAAGTGGTAGACCGACGACTCACCCTAGAGTCGTAACGGCTCGTTCCGCAAGATGCGACCGTTCACTCTCACATAGCCAAAGACGTGGTTTGCTGGGATTCTGTCAAACTCAAGACAACAGATAATTACAACAAAAAATAAAGCTTTATTTCTTCTTACGGAAGAGAAAGGGCAAACTATATTTAAAGGAAAAATAGCGCCCCAACCACAAAACTACGATAAATTACGATGAAAGGGACAAAAGGAGAATTCCCAAAACTACTGTTGCTGCTGGTCGGAGCATAACTCCGATATCCACCTTTGGAGACGAGTGATATGGATATCCAGGCGCGCTTTAGCCCGGCGCTCAACTTCTGTTGCGAGGACCTCAGGATCCTCGTAGCGGACATAGGACTCATATCGGTCGTCCAGCTTTTGAAGCATGACCTCAACAGCAGCCATGTTCTTCGCTACCCGGCTAGCCTTGATTCGGATAGCCCCCTCTTCCTGCTGAGCCTCCCGGAGACTATTCTCTAGCGCATCAAGCTTGGCTTGGAGTTATCTGATCTCCTCGGTCAGGTCCTTATGCCTCGTGAGGCAATCCTCCCTAAGGGTACCCACCCGATCACACTTCTCTTGCAACCTCTGGAGGTCACGTTACAAACCTTCCTTAGACGAAGAAAAGAGGGCATTCTCCGCCTCCAGCGCTATTGAGAACTCATACTCACGGGATATCAGTATCCCCATATCCACTTGCTGATGTTGTCGTAGCTCCATTAGGCATCGCTCTACCTCCGCCAGCTTTTGGTCCAGGAGGTCCGCTGTCTCTTCCAAACCAGGGATGCTCCTCAGAGAATTTGCCTGGATCTCGACAAACCGTTTCGCCCGGTCGAAAGGCCTGTTCCGCTCCAATACACTCTGGACCCCTTGAAAACATGTATAAGCTCCCAAGGGAGATCTGGACATTTTCGTTAATCGCCTCCAGCGTCACCGGAGTCAAGGGCAGATAGTAGGAGGAAGAAGCCACAAGCACAGCAGGTTGCGCGACAACGCCCGATGGCCTTGAAGGTGAAGCAGTAGCAGAAGAGCGACCAGTGGGATGTCTCGCGTTCCACTCCTTCATGGCCATCTCAAAGGCCCGGACACCCGGTAGCTGAGCAAGGCCGGAGGTGCGACTAAGGACAGGAGTATCAGGGCGCCCCGCTGCTTCGGCACCCGCTCGCGCACCAACCCCAGATTGTGGTACAACGGCCACAGATGACGGCGACTCCTCGGTTGTTGGGCCACTTTATCCCTTGACGGCACAGAATTCCAAGAGATCTCCTCAAATATTGGGCCAAATCCTCTCATTAATGATTTGACAGCCTGGCAGAGTCCACTATGCGGCAACATGATTATGTGGCATATCGCCCCTATGCGGCCAAAAGTGCTCGACCATGCTTCTTATTCAAAGTATTCCAAACTTGTCATTTTAGAAACTTTGAAAGGGGTCTTTTAGAAGCATGAAAAATCTACAGGCCGCATAAAACTCATGCCGCATAAAACATGATCTATGCGGCCAGATAGAAAGCTGCATAATGATCTACATGCGGCCAGAGCAACCAAGGAACAAGAGGCCGCATAATGAGCTCCTGACACAGTCTCCAATGTCCGACATAAAGTTCTGACAGCTTCAAAATTCGTAAAAGGGGTGGCATGCAAAAAGACAGAAAGTCACATCTGCATTGATGCCTCGACAAACGTGCCACGCCACGTGTCCTCCCATCTGCGGCTTCGGCCATATGTGGCCTCGTCAACATACGGCTGCAGTGTCCATTCGACCAAAGCCAGACGAGAGCACGTATGAGACCTGGATGAGCATGGGGCCACGACGCTATGCGGCCTGAGTGTCCATTCGACCAAGGCCCAAACGAGAGCACGTATGGGGCTACAAAACCCATGCGGCCTCGCCATTATGCGGCCAAGTTGTTATGCGACCTCCAGCTCACAAGATATTTCCGTTACAACTGCAGAGATCTTCGCACAGTTATTGCTGACTACATGTTCAGCTGACCAAGTCACGCACACAACGGGTTAAAAACAACCCCGAGATCTCTTCAACAGCATATCTCCACCAATACCATGTGGCAATCGGCCTATGGCATACGGCGACAGTTGCAACCGCATTCTGTTGAAGGAGCCTTATGCGGCCACCAAACAGAGACATATGCAGCATCCACAGTCCATCAGCACGATGGCTATAAATAGGAGCAACTTGAACGTTCTAAACCCCCGACTATCTGCGAACCTACAGTCAAGCAAGAGAGAAGATCTTCCTCCTCCTGCATCGGATCGTTCACGGAGTAAAGAGAGTTGCCACACTCCTAACCCTCCATCGTCACTCCACAGAAAATAAATTTGTACTTAGATTGTCTCCTAGGACCTCTTTGTACTTTCTTTTCGTTTGTTAATTAAATCAAGTTCTCTTAAACTTCGAATTTAATGACGAACAGTCCTGATATCCGATGTTATAGAGACGGTTCACCTAGTACAACTACTCTAGTTCTGCTCTCTTGTAGACCAAGATTAACACCTAGCAATATGTCATGGCCTCCAAATGGTACGAGGATAATCAACATCTAAAGAGAATTTATCCAAGTTCAGTTACTGTTCAATTACTATTATTAATAATCAACATACCATTACATAAAGTGACACATTGTTCAACTTTTCAGATAGGCTGCTAGGACATACACTAATAAGAAGTTTAGGAGAATGTAAAGTTGTCTATAGAAGTTTATCTCTCTCTCAGCCCTCCTTATATAGAACCATCTCCCTTTATGTGTTTCTTAAAGCCAATGAGGAGGGAGATGAAGCCCATATACCCATCTCATATGAGCTTTTAAGCCCACAGAGATAGCATTCTTAAAGCCTTTATAAAGACATTATTCAGAATAATGTTACTTAAGCAGATAAGAGTGCTAGTTCATTGTCTCCTTATTTAATTCTTATATAGCAATTTCTCAAATGTATAAATAAATCAGTAATTGTTCTTCGGAAGCACTAAGTTTCATTGGTGTCCAACTCATTACGTTCTCGTCAAATTGAGTCGTTAAAACGAATTGTCGAATTCATTCAATTACCCACTTACAGATTTAAATGCAGAGTCAAGTTATGAGTGATGCTAACAGTATGTCATGACTTGCAACCTGCTCGCAGTTATTTCTATACTTGTTTTCTTTTCCATCAACTTCTTGTATAATATTGTGCATAGTATAGTATATTGCCAAACTTGTAAGATTTATCCTTTTCATCCAATACCATCTAGTGATAACTTCATGAACAATTATAAAACCTATTTTCTAACCATTCATCGTGTCTCGCCCGCAAACTTTAAATTACATGGTCATGTGAAACAACTTAAAGACATTTGACTCGTTAGTGGAGCGACTAATCCTATATTTTACAAGTCATACTTGGTTTGCACAAAGTAGACCGTGTTGTTGTCTAACAACTGTAGTGCATAGACTCAATAACAAGATGGCAACAAGTTAGAATTATGGAATTTAACCACAATTCGATGTTTCGATTTCCGATATGTAAAAAAAAATCAAATTTTTGACCAATTTTTTGGTATCGGAACTACTTTCTTGGAATAACTTACAAACAAAGATCGACACTTAGCAACGTGTCGTGGCCCTCATGGTGAGACGATAAATAGCTATATACAGATAGAACCAGTATTCAAGAAATCAAAAATATCGGCCGATATATCGTTTTGAGGCCAAAACGATATATATAGGCCATATAATGTTTGAAAAAATTATCAGCCCATATATGGGTCGAAAATCGATAAATCGGCTGATACGAAATCAACTGATTTTACCCAATCTTTGTTTTATTTTTTTATTGATTTTGCAGAGACTACAGAAGAAGAAAAAGAAAAGGTAATGTCCCCCTAGCTCTATATATGTAACTCTTTCATCATAAATGATTAAGTCCATTAAATATTAAAGCCAAAACATAGCTCTCTTACCTCTTCCTCCTCCATTCCACATTAAATAAAAACAAAAAAATAGCCAAAAACCCTAGAAACCTCTTCTTCCTCAATCTCCTAACCCTAGCCACTACCTTCCACCTCAATCCCGTAACCCTAACCGTAGCCACCAATCTCGCCACCACAACAATCACTCGAGCTCGCACTATAGCAGCCACTTGAGCTCGAGATTGCAACCTCAACGACGATGATTAGAGGCCCCTCACCCCTACCTATGCTTGCCTTGACAACACCAACCAACTCAAGCTCGCCAGATCTATACACTGTAATAACAGCACGACGACGTCGCTATATATCCTTTGCCTATCATGTCACCTTCTTGAGGTTGCACGTGCATCACTTATTCAGATGAATGTTCATAAGGTTTATTGGAACTATATTGTTATTACTATTTGTGATATCATTAACCGTATATCTACCGTGCACCGTAATTCTGGATCACAAATGCCCTCTCCATCCAACTTTTTGATAAAAAATCCTTCCCGGTGGTCCTATGGTTATCCGGTTGTACATGTTTTATTCACCATCTTGGAGCTTTTGTTGATAAGTTAGCTTCTCGTGCTACCATGTTCATCTTGTGGGCTATTCTACTACTCAGGAGGGATGTTTGTTATTCTCCTTACGATCCGAAGTTTGTTACTTCCGCTGATGTTACCTTTCTTGAGAATCATCCTTTCTTACCCTCTCCATTCACTACACTACCACCGTCAGAACCTCCACGACCATACTTTCTCGTGGATGGTCCATCTGCACCACCCTCACTTTCTCCAATACCAAATGCTTCAATATTGATGATCTCATTGCTCTTCGTATAAGGCGACATCTTGCACTATGCATCTTATTGGTAATTTTTGTTTCTTATCATCACCTAGCTCCTCCTCTGCACAAGTTTGCTTGTTTTTTCTTCTATTTCTTCACCTGCATCTGTACAGGAGGCTCTTTAGCATCCAGGTGGCAAGCCATCGTAGATGAGGAGATGTTGGTCCTTTGGGCCAATAGTACTTGGGATTTAGTACCTCTATTACCTGGTTATTCTTGTAGTAGTTGTTGGTAGGTGTTTATAGTGAAGCATAATCCAGATAGTCTTGTTGAATGCTTGATGGTATATCTTGTTGCACGAAATTTTACTTTGCAATATGGGATTGATTACGAGAAGACCTTTTTCCTAGTTGCTAAATCCAATATTGTCTGCGTATTGATTTCTCTTATGGTACACTGTAGATAGACTTTACATCATTGGGTGTGAAGAATGTTTTTTCTTAGCGATGATTTGTCTGAGATCGTTTATATCCAGCAACCTCCTGGTTATGAGGTTGCGGCAGAGTCCCTTGTCTGTCATTTACCCAAGTCTATTTATGGCCTGAAACAGTCTCCTCGTGCTTGTTTTGACAATTTCAATCTCCTCGGACTTGGTTTGATAAATTTAGTTAGGTGACCAGACGATAAGGTTTACTCGGAGCATAGCTGACTTCTCTTTATTCATCCAAAACGAGAATAGACTTCTTTTTTTTTGGTTTATCTTGATAATATTCACATTACTGGTGATGAAATTGTTGGTATTTATGATTAAAGAACAGTTTTCCTCTTATTTTTATACCAAAATTTGGTTCTTCTTCATTACTCTTTTGGGGATCCAAGTTGCTAGATGTGATGATAACATTATTTCATCTCAGCGAAAGTAATATATAGATCTTCTGCATGATGTTTTCTATTTGAGGTGAGGAGCTAGCTAGTCGATACTTCTATGGATGCGAACTTGAAGCTTTCCTTACTTGGTTTTGCATCGGACTGCTTGATACCCAATTCTGATCATTATCAACATCTTGTAAGAAAGTTGATATTTATGACAATTTTACTCCTCTTGATATTTTATTTGTTGAGAGTCATGTGAGCTAATTATGCATTCTCCTCGGACATCTCAACTTCAGGCTGTTGAGCATATTCTTCGCTATTTAAGAAATATCATGGTTCGGTCCTTGTTTATCGACCTTCCTCTTCTATGTCAATGACTGCTTACTCAGATGTTGATATTATGCGGGTTCTATGAAATATTGTCGTTCGACGAGTGACTTTTGTACTTATTTTGGTGGAATCTTGTTATTTGGTGGAGCAAAGAAATAGACACTTGTTTTCCTCTCTTTTACAAGAAGAGATTACCACTATATGGCCTATGCAATTTCCGAGCTCACGTGGTTGAAGATCTTACTTATAGATCTTGGTGTTGCACTCTTCTTCTACTATTCTTTACTGTGATAACCAAGCACCAAGAATATTGAGGTTGATTGTTACTTCATTCGAAAGAATGTCAAGCTTCGTGAGATTTAGCTTCAACATTTTTCTGCCACTTCACAGAATACCGATATCCTCACCAAAGCTTTGCCTTGCAAATTTATCTTCAGTTTGTGTCCAAGCTTGGAGCTCTGGACATCTATGCTCTAGCTCGTGGGGGAGTGTAGATGATACTTAATGGTGATTGTGTTTGTTCTAGACTCTAACTATGATATCCACTAAATCGGTGATTCATGAGATTAGTCGCATCCATCGCATGGGTTCACATATAGAGTACTAGTCTTAATTGGTTCAACCAATGTCCATCTTGGTCAAACTTCGACCATGAACTTTTCAAGAACAAAGCTTAAAAAGGTTTGTGTTTCATCTATGTCATTTCATGGCATCCCAAAACCATTACTTATGTTCCGTAGACTTTATCACATTTAGCAATATCATGTTTATGAACAAAACAAAAAGGTATGAGATAAAAACTCTTTATAATGATCGTCAATGTTTGTTACCTGAAGTGAAACCAATTGTCACAATCAGAAAACTACTTTTTGGATTGGTTGTTAGGGCATATCACTATGTTATAATGTTGCATTTAGTTTAGATATGAGCAAGAGGTCCATTCTATTTTTTGATTGGTTGTTAGGACATATCACTATACTATAATGTTGCATGTAGGTAGACATGAGCAAGAGGTCCATGCTATTGAACATAGATGGCCAATTGGCTCATAGGTAGAGCCAATTGGCTCGTAGGTAAAGCAACATTTTAGATATGTAGATTAAGACCATGCAACCAAGGAAAAAATATCACAAATTACAAACAGATTGAATTGGTTGGCCAAAGTGCAATACTATAGAAATTTAAGCCACAATCATGAACACCTTTTGCACAATAAAGTTAACTAATTATTTTTGTTCAGGATTCAGGACTTAGTAGCATAGGAAATAATAAATTGCAAAAAACATATATGGACTACGACTGCAGAATCTACTTATGAAATAAATCTCTATGCAATGATGATAAAGAGCATGAATCTACCTTGTGACTGCTTATTGAAGGACTTGGACACTATGTCAATCCTCATATTAGTAGGTGTGAAAAAGCTTAGGACATATTCTACCAATTTTGGATCCCACTCTTCAAAAGCGTATTCTCCATAAATGATGTGCTCTTCAGAATAGAAAAGTAAATTCTCTGTCCAAAAAGTTCTCAAACCAATTAGTTCTAAATTGAAATAATTTAAGTAGCACTTAATGCTAACCCGTCACAACTAGATTGTACCACAAAATCTACACAAATAGACCAAGATAAAACACATAATAACTGCTCTTTATATAAGATTGCAGCATGGTTTCTCAAATTGCATATGTAAACAGTTATTATAAGTGATAAAGAATTGAATACCTGCAAGTTCGGCCGCATAGTCATCCTGGGGTTGCTCCTCAGCAAATCTGAATTCCATATTTCCAATATCTTGAAGCTCCTTAAATATCCGCTCTTGTGGAGTAGATTGACGCAGTAATTTAATATATTGATATACAACCCCAACAACCTCATTAACCTGTGAATATATTATATTAGAAAAGTATAACTCAAATAGAAGGACCAAAGACAATCTAGTAGAAAAAGGAATACTCAACAGAAAGTACCTATAAATTATATATTATAGTAAAAAGGGAATAATTTATATTACATGTGTTTTATGTAGAACATTATGTATAAACAACAACCATAGTACATTCCGCTTTAGAAGCACCAAGCCCATCTATTTAATAGCAATAGCTATAGTTTCAGGTAGGCAAATCTTTTGCCCATAAATTTCATGCCAGAAATTTTGGCAGCAACTCTGAAGACTGAAATCAGGTTAAAATCTAGTTTTATATTTCGTTGATCTTTCATGAGGTCTTCTAAATTTCCAGCTGTTTCTCTATCGACATATATTCCTTTTATATTCACTTTCTTTCCAATCTAATTTATGTATTGAAACTCCTCTTTTCTCCTATATGATCTTTCATAGATTATGTTGGTACCTTCGAATGAAAAAATAAGGATGTTTCTTTTTGATAAAATCATTTGTTGCAGTTGTTGGTGTTTCATGCATCACTTTCTTACCTACAGTAGAGGAGCGTCTACAATCTTTCAGTTCCACGTGTCTGCATCCAAGGATGTTTCAAAGAATGTCGAACATGAAACTTGGTTTACAACAACTGTTTTAACTCTTATAGTGTCTACCAAATTTAGTTGAAAGTTTTCGTCAAAATCTAGCTATGAGAAATTCCCCTCTTTTCATTTCCTTCTAGAGTATGTGGTTCTTAGAGAGACCATGAAGCACATGGTGACCAATCTATTTTATAGTATACATATTGTGAGGGGAAATGGCATCAGTGTATTTATGTTTGTCTTGTGTTTGATGATCAAATCATGAAGAAAAGGACATTTTTCGTTTGTTCAATACTTCGTTTGTATCAGTTTCTTATTGGTCTTTAACTCTTTACTGAGTTTGCGTTCTTTTACCCAACAAGTTTTGGCGGGTTGTGACTTAGTCAATCTTCTGTTGAAATTTGGAAGTTTTGTTACCTTTTGGTAGATCTGCGTTTCTTGGTAGAATTTGCAGTTTATTTGTCATTAACTATATTGCACAAATATAAATATGGATACGGATAAGGCATGATATGGATACAAGATTAAGACATTTTCAGATAGGTAGAATAACTACTCACCTATATTACACAAATGTGTTAGGGTTATATACTAAAAGCATCACTTTATATTAACTATATTTTCTTATTTTTGAATGAGAATCATATGGACAAATGTTTGCATATTGTATTTGTTATAATGTTAATGCAAGTGTCTCATATTCTATATTGTAGATAATATGGTGTGTGGTGTCACACAGAAGATCATATTATCAGTTTCCTGTGGAATATATAAATAATTCACAACCTAGATGGATTTGGAGTATATTGCTTTTCCATCTAATATACAATCACTATTTACGGTTTTATAGTCTTTGTCAATTAATTGTAACTACTATTGGGTTGTACTCGCTCCATCCTGACTGAATATATTTTTTCAGACGATTATTTGGAGAAGTTGTGTCCAACACACTACGAACCACAAGAGGTAGTAGCTGCGGCTTTGGACCATTTAGTTCAGGAGTGATTACTGGGTGGTTTAGCCGGTATCACTAGTTATCTTAGTATCTCTACCTAGTATTTTGGTACCGGATTTGTTTCTGGCTTTTACTTAGACCTTGGGATGTATTATTGATACTATACTTGTCGATGTTGTTGTTTAGACTCTTGATGGTGTTGATAGACTCTTAGACTTGGTTTGTGGTTGTAGTATTTTTAGTTGTGACTTTGAGTTCTCTATTCTTTATTGTTATCGTGCTATTAGCTTCCTCTAGCTTATTGTGATTGAGTATTGATTATCATTAGATATATCATATTGTCCTCCTTTTTGGAGTTGAAATATTATTGACAGGTTTGTATATATTATTGTGTGAGACGATTAGATTGTATTATTGACCTAGACAGCATTCTACCGCCGATGCTGCGGCGTAGGCTGGACGTACCCATGTGCCCTTGCCCCTACACCGGGTGCGGGTCGTGACATATTTTTGTGGTGGCCCATGCAGGTATAATATCGGTAATCTGTGAACCAAGGTTCAAAAACTCGGTATCGGTATCGGTATCGGACAGTTTGTATGAGTATCTGTATCGGCAGTATCGGCAGTATCGGCGGTATCGGATCGGAGTATCGGAATTTTTGGTATCGGCTGTATCGACAATATTTAAATAATTATTAATAAATTAGTAAAAATATAATTTTTTTTTACATATTTATGCATTATTTAAGTATTTTTTATGTTTTTTTTATTATAATTGAATAAAACAATAGTCATCCTTGCTGAATGGTTTACCTACGATATATAAGTTTTCTTCTTTTACATGTTTTTAGTTACAATTTTACTATGTCATTATATTCATACTAATTAAATCTTGTATTGTTCTATAGGTTTCAATTTTGATGAATTAAGGCGCATAGAGGAAGGCACAAGAGATTATAAGCAATGCAAATGGCCGGATGAGATCATGAGACAAGAGTCACAAGACCCATAATTATATTTGTCGAGGAGTCGAGATGTTTTTTTTAATTTCTGTAAAAAAAATAAAGATTTAATTATATTCAGAAATTTAGTTTTATGCTTAGTTATAAATTGTTACAATTTGATCCACTACACAAATTATTTTGTTTCATAATATACCGAAATAAAATTAGCTACAAGATTTATATGTTTAAATTTAAAAATACGACAAAAAATCACTTGGCGAGAAAAATTCATTGAAACTCTGGCATATCCCTTCATTTAAATTTCATGAATAATAATCTTTTTACAATAGGTACAAACTACATAAAGCATACAAATATGAAAATGAATACAAATACAAAAAATAATACAAATATATCACTAAAATGGTTCATAATTATCATAATCGTCCCGATATGGTTCTTGGTTATGAGGGTAGTAGAGACTGATATCTGTATTATGAAAAAAAATTGTCATGAGGCCATTAAATATTAAATGTTGTTCCGCCTTTGGAGTGTTGTATTGATAATAACTTATGGATGAACTATCATATGTATTGTTATAATTGTCTGAAGGAGTAGGTACATCATGATGACTAAAACACCACTTACCTCCGCGTATGACTTTTTTGTGTCATTATGTTATTCTACAAATGTTATAAAAAATGTTACATACAATAATAAAAAATGTTACGTATAATAATATTACACTTATAAAAAATGTTACATGTAATAAAAAAATATTTCATACAATAATAATAGTGCACTTATAGAAAACGGTACATATAAAAATAAAATATATATATATATATAGGAAAGTTATAAAAAATAACATATATACAATAATAATAAATAGTATATATATAAATATAGTGAACTGGTATAAATTATAATCCAGACACACACACGGTCACCTTAGTCTACTATCAGTGTTGTTAGTACATCATACATGTCAGATTTTCGAGGACAAATCCGCTAAAATAACATCATAAACAAATATACATCCGTCATATACACACAGTCTATCTAATCAAACATAGTCTTCTTATCCAACTGTCGATCTCCATGTCTTCACCTAATATGCACAACGTTGTGTCAGGAACAAATATAAAATATGGATATAAAATGAGGACAATAGCATTTAGAATGTAATAGTAATCGATAGCGGTAATGTACGTGCCTCATGCCCAAAGCTTCGTTGAAGTTGCTAACTATTCCCAAACCTATTCAAAATTTATTGGAATATTTATAAATAATCATTCCATATGAACACCATAAAAATTCTAATTTATTATATATTTTATGTTCTATTCTAAGTCCAACTTCCAATGGCTAAAAGCTCTGATATTTCATTAATTAAGGTCTTAATTTGTCACAAAAAACTTTAGCTCTTATATTTCATTAATTAAGGTCTTAATTTGTCAACAAAATCCATTTAACCATCAATCCCATCACTAAAACTAAAGCCCAGTTACTTTAACAAAAACAATTTGATAAAGAATTTCTGGTTTTATATAAATATCTTTCATTTAGTCTTAAATATTAAAACTTTAGGCTAAAAATCTCATAGCTGGCCCAATTTAATTGCAAAAAAAATTTAGTAGAGAACCTATTCATTATTGAAGCCCAATCCAAAAATCTCATAGGTGTTTGAAGTTTCAATTTCATTTCAAAATTCAAATCCAACTGTTCACTATTCATTGCAATTACTCCCAAAACAAATCACTATTCATTGCATTCAATCCCAAAACAAATCACTGTTTACTCCATTCACTGTGACGTGACTGCAGTATACTATTTACTCCATTCACTGTGACTGCAGTATATTTTATAAGGAAAGAGAGAATGCAGAGAGGCTCACCCCCCCAAATTTTATAGAACCGAGAGAGGAAAGAGAGGGAGAAGAGTGCGCTCACCATCGGCTCCGTGAGGGAACCTCGGCGATGGAGCTGCGGAGAAACGCCGGTGCTCGGAGGAGATCGGATCTGCTGGGCATGGCGGTCCGGGAGGCGGTTGGCGTTGGAAACGTCGCCGAGAACGGAAAGACGGAAATGGTTCAGTGATGGCACCGCTCGAGGCCGTGGAGTTGCCGGGTACTCCGGCTAGAGTTCCGAAAGGAAGTTTCACTGTTCTCCAGTGACGAGCACGACCACAAGCGGCGGAGCACAGGCGAAGGTGGCAGAACACAGGTAAGTTTCTATTTTTTTGCTTTGTTTTGAATGCTAAGATGCGATTTTTTGCTTCTGTTGTATTTTGGTAGCGGTCCGTATCGGTCCGTATCGGTCCCGTATCGGCCGATACAGACCGATACAAACTTTTTGGTACCGGTATCGGCCGATACCGATCTTTTTTGTGAGTATCGTATCGGCAAAGGCCAAAACCGATACGGTACGGCCGATACGTATCGGTATCGGCCGATCCTTTAAACCTTGCTGTGAACCCATGCCTTAGCAGGGGCGGACGCAGGAATTTAAAAGAGGAGGGTCAACCTGAAAATCACCAAAAACAACAACAAAAAGTTGTACATATTTATCAAATTTATCACATTTAAAAATCAAACAAACATATAATGATACAAAACAACATCTAATATACATATTTCTGAGATCTAACAAGCAAATGAGTATTTAACTATGTAAAACAACAACAAAAATAGCACTAATAGCTTAAAAAACAAAAAAATAATAACAAGAGAAAATTCATAGATCCACCGATCCAAACAGATCCGACAGATATAGTACAGATCTACTCCCAAAATGAGCAAAAATTGAAGGAAAAAAAACTCAAATCAATCGGAAACGAAACAACTACAATTAAGTTGTGTAATATATAAACAAAGAAAACTTTTGAGATCTAACATGACGACGAATCAGAGAGAACGGCACAGTAGGTGAGAGAGAGAGAGAGAGAAAGAGAGAGAGAGGTGGGACAAAAAAGAGAGAAACGGCTGGACTATCCTTTTTTTGGACCTAAAATATGTCATATATATATATATATATATTGAGTGGGGTCAGTTGGCCCCACTTGTCCTAGTCTACGTCGGCCAGTGTGCCTCAGTACTGGCAGAAGATACTTCTGGCATTTAGTCTTCAAAAAGTAGGCAGAAGAAATGTCAGTTTGCCAATAACTAATCTTTACGAAAGATACATATTTTCAAGAGATCAGACATACCATCTCTAATCCAGAATCTGTGAGGTGTATAGTCATAACAAAAATGTATGCAATTGAAGAACATCGCATTCCACCATCACCAACACCAGCAGATAAAGAGGAAGCCCATCCTTTTGCCTTTAGAAATGAAAGCAAGCTTCCCCTTCCCTCTGAATATTAGGTTATCCGTAAGCAGAATTCAACTAACATGCCAAATTCAGCAAATAAAGAGAACACTTTAAAAAGACGATAATGACATGACGTTTAATGTCCAACCAGAATACATTTTGCAAATGACAACAAAATCTAAGAATCGGCATGGTCTTGCAGGTTTTGTACATATAGAATTAGTCAAACATCATATCTCAGTAATTGCACTGCAAAGAGGAACAAATGATCCAAGGCATATATTAAATAACAGATATTACCAAAATAAAAGAAAAAACATCTAATGAATTAGAGAATAAATTTAACTAGAAAATGATTCAAGGACCATGGATGCCTATGATTACAACTTACACATGGGATAAAAACATTGTTGTTTGTCATTCTGGTATTGCAGGAAATGGAAAAAGATATACTGTCCAATAAGATTTTCAATTTAAGGGTGAGCTTCTAAAAATGATGGTACAGAACTAGAAACACAATAGAAACTCAAAGTGGCCGACTTTTAAAAAATAAATCCAACTCTCCTAGATGGTCCTCCTAAGTTTCAGATATGATACTTCCCTTTCCTTTTCCTTACCCTTTCCATTTCCCTTTGTGTTTTGTATGTTCTGCCACATAGTTAACTAATATTGAGGCAGATAGGTCATAATGTGACCACCTTGGCACGGGAGGCAGCTGCCTCAAGTGCCTTGACTTGTATGTGACTCAGTTCTAGTCCAATTTATGTTTGAATTTGGAATCTGGTCCAGACCCAATAACGTCAACATTATTGATATTATTAATAAATAATAATTCAATTAATATTAGAGAATAGGAAAGGAAGAATAGTCCTTTCCACCCGATTCATTTCCCTTATATTTTGTGCTAGCCTACTGAATCTCATTTGTCTCCCATTGTCTCCAACGTGTCACGTCCCGATTTCGCTAAATCGATAATCGTCCCCCAGGCGTAATGTCGTGCACGCGTAGGGCGCGCGTGCACAAGGCCTAGGCATAATGATATACTTTTTAGAACACATGCAACAGAGTACGCAAATAAGATAACACACATTTGAGGCATAGAAAAGTTTTCTTTTATTGATAATGAACATCTGGTTACAGACTCTAGACCCAAAAGCAATAAGGATGCCACACGGGCTTACAACTTGGATACAAAATGAGATAGCCGTTCCATACATCACATCATTTACTAAAACTTCAAAACATTATAGACACCTGCTGACGAAGCTATCGCCTTGCCTCAGAGCTACATAAAAGGGTTGCAAGGGCTCCGGATACTTTGTACAAATTCCAAAAGTCACGAACGGGGCGCGTCGAGTACTGGACTGGTTGGGGGAAGAAAGCTTCAGCTCCTCGCCGCGTCGCTTGGGCTCGGGGAACCTGCTGCAACGAGGGTCAGTACTTTGAAAATTACCGGTGAGGGCGAGCTAACAGAGAGAAACTGGAACCATTGCGGCTACATCTCCCGATTTTTAGGCATACTGCAAAGAATGGCATGGATTAGTAGGAAATACCATTCCAGCATGAAGCAGGATGGGCATCGGATTATATATATATATAGAAAGAAAGAAAATATAATATAATGGAGCTGTATAGGGTTCCTCCACATCCAGGCACCGGCGGGAGACAAGGGGAGCGTCGTAGACGGCGGTCGAGCGGGTAGATCTAGAATCAAAAGGGAAGGGGGAGGCATATGAAAGGAGGTGTTGGTGGGTGGACGACGGTCGAGCGTCGTCGTCGCCTACTCAACCCTAACCGGCGGGAAGCCAATTTGCTGGGAGAAGGAAGTCGACATGCGAGACAAGTCGGCCCCAATAGAGGCATACCTAGGGTTAGTGATAAAGTGGCGACGTACGGAGAAGCTGTAAGAGGGGGAATGGGATATGATAAGAGCAAAGGACGCAGGAAAAGGAATTTGAACGCTAATAGCTCCCCAACGATGAAGAATCGAGAGACGACCCAGTCGATAAGGATTCAACCTCTGCTTCCCAGAAGCTCAGGGGAGGCCGATGGAACAACCCAATGATCAGGCTAACGGTGGAAGTAGGATGAGCAAATCATGGACTGATATGTGTAGATCGTATCTCCAAATCAGAGTGCAGATATGCAGTATGTAGACCCCAGAGAGGTGGAGGGGCGTCCTATGGCCGATTTCACA
Organism: Iris macrosiphon; assembly: GCA_036927795.1. Classification (NCBI taxonomy): domain Eukaryota; kingdom Viridiplantae; phylum Streptophyta; class Magnoliopsida; order Asparagales; family Iridaceae; genus Iris; species Iris macrosiphon. The sequence continues at coordinate 89,783,238 of JAYESA010000009.1, read as the reverse complement.
GGCGAAGGCTTGAAGGAGACAAACGAGTACTGGAAGAGTATGGTTGTCCTGTACATACTAGGTAACAAGCACTTCTACAGGCAAATCAAAGCATATGCCAACCAAGTTTGGCGTTCCCGTGGAAGTATAGAGGAGTTCTCTCACGAGAACGGATTTTATTTCATTCGTTTCGGAATGGAAGACAATGTGGAACGCATCCTATAAGGAGGCCCGTGGACGTTTGACAGCATATTGATAATCCTAAAAAAAAATGAAGAGTCGGAAAGGAGTGCGAATGTGATATTCTAAATTCTGTGCCAATCTGGGTCAGGTTCCCTGATTTACCTATCCGATACTGGAGCATTCCTATGCTCATGAAGTTGTCGAGCCTCATTGGCAACCCTATCAGGGCCGACGATGCTACCGTGCAGAAGGCGAAACTCTTACGTCTGGGTGTTCATTGAGATTAAAGCTAACAAGGAGCTTCCGCGGTCGGTTGAGTATATTCTACCTTCTGGTCTATATTATGCACAGCGTGTGGAGTACGAATGGATTCTGCCAGTGTGTGAACTGTGTAAATATTTTGGACATCTTAAACAATCCTGCTTGGGACACCACAACATGAGCAAATCTCCTAGTGAAGTAGGGCCTACCAGTGAACAAGGCTCCAAAGAACGACCTGCAGACGAGGACGCCACTATGGGGGAGAGTGAAAGTGTTAGTGAAGATAAAGCCCTGGAACAGGAAAGTCTACAAACTACTGAAGGAGGTAATCAGGTAGTCCAACACACCGAGGAGGTCAACATGATTCTACAAAAGAACACTATTGCTGTTAGTGTTCTAGGAAAGAGGGACGGGGAGGGAGGTAGTAGAGAAGTTAAGTCACATGAATCCAGTCCTGTATCCAAGATAATTTTATTTGATGGGAACTTTTCCCCCAATGGAGTAGTCCTTGTAAGAAGGATAAACCATCCGCCCATAGCTGTAGTTGGAACCCCAGGTTATTAGTCACCAGGAGGTTTCTTAGTTATAACAATATACTGTTATAACAATATGTTGCTGAACAACCTGCGGTTGTACCAACTTCATGATCATTAAGTGGTTTTGTTCTGTTATCACAAACCTGTGTGTGTATATATATATATATATATATATATATATATATATATATATATATATATATATATAAACTATGAATAAAATTCACGGTAGAATTCATTATACTCTTCCTCTTTTACACCGGTATATCCAATAACAAGCAGAGAAAGAAGAATAGTCCAGCAAATACCAACAGCAAGGAAGTACTGCTCTCTGATGTTTCCTCCAGGAGCAACCAAATGGTGGGATCAATGGAGGCGTATAAGTATACCAAGGAGAACCCGGTTTGGGTTGCAATTCTTCAAAATAATGCAGATACCCAGAATCTGGAAAGAGGATTCGCAGCTCATGGAGAAGAGGAGTCACACGTCTCCCTGCGGATCAGTTTGTCACCCTCACTTTTGCAGCTAGGGGTAGTTCGATAATTTGACATGAGTATTTAATTTTAAAAATATAATATTTATATTAATGTGATGATTGTATTAATTATTTATTTATGTTGATCTTTAATTATTTGTGGCTAGTATTATTTATTTTAGTTAGAGGCTTGTGTTATTTATTTAGTTAGAGAGACTAGACAATATTAGACTTGTCACATATGGGCCTATTTAGATTTGTCATGACAAATAAGTGAACCCAACTTAGACCCAAGCCCATTAGTCATTCCACTAATTAAATTAGGAGGGATTAATGTAATTACAATTAGTTAGAGACTTCCAATTATACCCATCCTTAATTATTCCTCATAATGCAACATGTGGGGGGCAACTTGGACATTTGACATTTCTTGGAGTAGGGGGAAGAGGCCGGCCACTAAGAGGGGGGGTTCTCTCTCTCTCTCTCTCTCTCTCTCTCTCTCTCCCTCCCTCCTCATTTGCATTTTATTTTGTGTCCAAATTCTAGATCCCCAATTTCCCAAATTTCCTCCATTGAATTTTCACACAATTCACCACCAATTCCTTCTCAATTCATCATTCTTGAAGTCTTGAAGCTTGGAGAAGCAAGGAACACAAGGAGGAGAAGCTTTGGAGCTACAGATCGTGTTCGGATCGTGTCCAATTTTATTTTCATTGAAAATCCATCTCCCAATTGGTAATTCCTGAATTTCTCTCTCATTGTAGCTTCTTAATCATGCATTTGACCATTAGGAATGACCCAATGGCATAGAACTACCTATAGGAACAAGTTCTAGGCTAATTGGCTTTGTATTGTGAGATCTATAAGGTGATTTGTGTGTAGGTTGGAGGAATTACGAATTTGACACCTCAATTGTGTCATGAGACTAATTACATATAATTAGACTTAGATCGGGGTTATGGGACTAGGTACGTGTCCACAAATGGATACGTATAGGCCGTATCACGGTATCTTGCGATACGGTGTGAAACGGAGTCAATTTTGGGTGAATTGCATGAATTCTCTTCATGATGTGTTGCAATGACTTCCAATAGTTGTAATTATATATATATGACTTGTAGGAATGATTAATTGTGGATTATGGGGAGTTTGGCACTTCATTGGTTTGAGTATCATAGATATCCTAATATGCACTATAGGTATGTCTTAATGTCTCTACATAAATATATGTATGTATAGTAATATATCTATATATAGGTTTGTGTGTGGTGTGGTTTCTTTTAGCATAGGAGTGAGATGGGTGGTCGGGTTTCGAGCAGTTCAGTAGCAATGCAGTCTGCATCAAGCAGCAACTGCATCAGTGCAAGTGCAGCAGCCACTGCAGCAGTTAGCAATGCAGTGTGCATCAGCAGCACTTGCAGCAGCTAGCAATGCAGTATCAGCAAGCCACTGCAGCAGCTAGAAGTGCAGTGTGCAGCAAGAGGAGCAATTGCAGTAGAGCAGCTAGCATTGCAGAGTAGCTAGGAGCAGCAACAAGTGCAAGTGCAGTGCAGCAGCTAGCAAGTGCAGAGCAGTATGCACTACTCTAGCAGTAGCAAATGCACAGCAATGTATCAGCAGTTGCAACTGCAGCAGTGTTCAGCAAGTGCAGCAGAATGCACAGCAAATGCAGCAGTCATCAGTGTAGATAGTGTGTACCAGTAAGCATACTTTGTGTGTGGATCAATTGAGGTATGAACACTTGGTTGCAGATCAATAGGTAGGGGTTATAACAATACAAGGAGATGGGTTCAGTCAATGCAATGCACATATCTCTGCATTTGAGCACCAGTGCAAATGCACATGACTGTAAGAAGGAATCAACTTGAGTACGGGGTAAAATCTGCTGAGGGTTAATATAATGATAGGAGACTTATACCTTAGTGTTGGTCTATAATTTCAGTTTTAGATTGTTACTGTGGGAGATAAAGGGAGTGATTGCATAGGGTTTGCCAGTTGGGTTGATGAGCAATTCAGGTTTTGGAGTTGGGAGGACTTGCACACAATGTAGAGGGCACCAGTTTGCCCACTGATGCACATCAGTGGATACACATTTAGGTGTATCAGTAGTGCTATTAGTTATTAGTAGTATATAGATTATATATATATATATATATTAGTGAGTAGCTAGTAGATGATATTAGCTAAGTATTAGATATTATAGCTAACACTATCCAGTATAGTCTAGTATTAACTAGTGTTAACTTGGAACCTAGGTGATAACCTAGTATAGCTAAGTTTAGCTAATTAGTGACCAATATTAGCCTAACCTTAGTGTGGACCTAGTGAGACTTACAAATGGACCTAGATGCATGCATTAGTGTATTTTATCCATTCCTCCTTTATTACACCATTTAACTTGATAATTTCTATAACAGGTTTGTGTGACACCAGCTTGAGCATCGAGAGACACCTTGCTCAGAACCTCAGGCGAGTACATCTCTGTTAGTTTTCATTTCATGATAGTGTATATATCACTTGTTCTAGAACTGCGTACTTGATACTGACACTTGGTTACACGGACTGGTACTATATGGATCCCGTCAGGAGATGTTATCCCCTACCGTGTTCAGCGAGTACTCATTCGCATGTATTTCATCGTGTGCATCGGGTATTGATTTTCATGTGCTTCATGTGCATCCACTATTTCGTGTGCTAGTGTGACTATATCGTATTCATGTACGTAACGTGTCGTGATTGGATCCATGAGTATTGGTTGGGGAGGGAGAGTAGAAGTTGATTATGTGATCAAAGCCCTATTTACCTCATGTATATGTCGATTATACACCTCACGTATAATCGAGTTACCTTTATACCTCATGTGCAACATAAACCGATCACATAACGAACTTGCGCTCTAAATCACATAGCTAGTATTCATGTTTTCCTACTTGCAGTTTATTTCCAGTATTTATTTTCCAGTTCTCTATTGTGATTATTGCCTGTTCTCACATATATTGTCCATTCTTAATACTTGTGCATTTTGTATCCTTTTCTATTACTCGTTGTATATGCTCGATTATGTATTTGAAACTGCTTTCAGAGGTATGTACTTCGTTCCAATCCTGACTGGATATTTTTTCAGATAATTGGCTAGAGGAGCTATGTCCCACTTATTACGGACCGCAGGACGGCGTTCCATTAGAGGATACACATTTAGAGCAGGAGGACTTAGTATCAGAGCCTGAGGAGGTTTAGATTATTGCTAGACTTGTATTAGACTTTTATTGAGGCTTATGGCATGTATATATTATTTCAATCTTGTGGTTGTATTGTGACTCTTCTTTCGTTATTCCATTCGTACTCTATCTTCCTTACTTGCAATGTGATTGAGTATAGTTATATTTATCAGATTCCATATTGTTTCTCCGTTTGGAGTTGAGGTGATTGACAGGTACTATATATATATATATATATATATATTGTTGAGATGTTTAGATAGTAGAGTTGACCCAGACAACGTTCTACCGCCGATGCTGCGGCGTAGGCTGGACGTACCCACGTACTCGTGCCTGAATATCCGGGTGCGGGTCGTGACAGGGTACGAGGTCATCTGAAGGAAACCCCCCTACAAATTTATGTCAATAATCGCTTGGAACGTCAGAGGAGCAAGCTCGTTAGGCAGGTGAAGAAGTATTCGGGATTACATGAGAAAATTCCGGTCCACCTTAGCGATTCTGCTTGCGACTAAGATTAAAGTTAGCTCTAAACTTGAGCGAAGGGTTCCAGACAAGTGGGAGGCGGTTCACAACCTTTAACTGTGTGATATGGCCCGCAGTTGGGATCTGTGGGAGGCTAAAACGTGGAGTGGTAAACTCTATTTCGAGTGTCAGCAGCTGATGGTAGTCGAGCTCACCAACTTGGGTGGCCTTAAAATCTTAGTTGGAGCGGCTTATGGGTTCAACGACCAGAAACTTAAGACATGACATTATTACGGTGAGCTCTAGATTCGGGCAAACCACTCCCCTCCTTGCTCTCAGAGATTTTAATGCTATAATGTACGGGCACGAGAAGAGAGGACGCAAGAGAGTTCCTGATCCGATATTGGATGACTTCCAGAATTGTGTTCACAAAGCTTAGCCCTCGTGTATGCATCGAATTGGTCACCTCTGGACCTGGAACAATCCAGCTTCCACCAATAGAATTGAATGTCAGTTAGATAGGGTGCTCGCCAATCCATTATGGTTGGACACTTTTCCGGGCGATCACTCCCTATTGCTTATTCGTCTTCTGAACGCGCCTAGGACCCGTAATTCCACGTTTAGGTACAATAACGCCTGGCATGTGATAGACGGTCAACAAAGGGCTTCACATTCAAATCAGTGGGCTAAGTCAATTCAGGTTGGCTCAGAAACTTAAAGCCATTAAGGAGCAGCTGAAAGCGTGGAATCGTAGCAGACATATTACTTCTCTTGCGGAAAGGGAAGCAGCTATAGAGCAAGTCCAAATCAGGATCCAGAACTCCCCCAATGATGCCGAGATCAAACAAGAGAAGATTCTTAAAGCGGAGGTTAGTAAGCTATAGCTATGTGATGAAATTCAACTCAAGCAAAGGACCAAATGTGATTGGCTCAATGAGGAAAATAGATGTTCCAAATTCTTCCACGGAGTCACTCGAGCTAGATAACAAAGAAACCATATCGCGCATTTGATTTCCGCTAATGGGGACATATTGGAGGACCCGACCAAAGTCCATAAAAAAAGCTATTTCCTACTTCACCGAACTGTACAATCAAACCTATGACGGTACGAGTTGCCCGGATGTTATCTGCAAGAGGTTAGTAAGAGAGGAGGGGAATTACATTTTGAAGAAGCAAATTACTCTCAATGAAGTTGAAGAAATTGTGAAAGCCTCCAACCCTAATAAGTCCCCCGGACCCGACGGGTTCAATGCTAAATTTTTCAAATGTCATTGGGAAAGAAAGTTTCTTATTCTAGAGACGATTAGGGACTTCTTTCGCACGGACTCCTTCATCAACTGAACTACACTTTCATCTCCTTGGTCCCTAAGAAAGAGGGAGCGACGACCATGGCGGATTTTCGTCCCATAGCTTGTTGTAACTACATCTACAAGTTGATTGTGCACCTTAAGTGTCAACGGATGAGAAAGATCCTCCCGGGTCTCATTTTCTCTAATCAATCAACTTTTATTAAAGGAAGAAACATATCTGAGAACAGTTTACTTGCGCATGAGATGGTCAGAGATTTTAACAAAGTAGGTTGTAACAAATCTTATGTTGAGCTGGACTTGAGAAAGACGTACGACACGGTCAATAAAGAGTTCGAGTGTCACCAGATGAGGGCGGATTGGTGGGTAAAGTGGATTTAGGAGTGTTTATCGATGCCTACGTTCTCTATATTGTTGATGGGGCAACCAGTCAGATTCATAAACAGTAATAGAGGTCTTCGTCAAGGGACATCCTTTGTCCGCCTATTTGTTGACGATCGTGATTGAGCATTTAACATGCCTTATGGACATTGTCGTTCACATGCGAAAGATTGTTCCGTTGTCCGGGTCCATCACTCCCTCTGTCTCCCATCTTATTTATGTTGTCTTCCATCTTATTTACCCTGATGATCTCCTTGTTTTTATTAAGCCGTCCGACCACGGTTTCCTCAACCTCTTGAGAATTCTGGAGTTATTTGAGAGAGTGGCGGGGCTTCAACTCAACAAGGACAAGAGTCAGGTGTTCTTCAACAGAACCTGCTCTTCGAAGGATTACTGGGCGCAGCTCCACAACATCGAGGAAGGTCGACTTTCGGTTCGTCACCTGGTTATCCCTCTAGCTACATCGTATGCTAGGTTCGCCGATTGCAACAACATCATACAAACTATTCAGACTAGATTGGAAGGATGGCAGGCCCAATTGTTATCGTTTGGAGGTCGGCTGGAGTTAGTTCGCGCAGTCATCAACGCAGTCTCTTTCTGGCTCCAGGTTATTTTACTCCCTAAAAAAACCATTCAAGAAATTGAGAAACTTTGTGCTAATTTGTCTGGAGAGGCGGACTGCAAACTATTGCTTGGCATGAGTTGTGTCGTCCTAAGGACGAGGGTGGTACCTGCGGTCCCTGTCAACTTTGAGAGAGCTAGCGACCCTCAAGCTCACATGGAAATTCGTGGAAAGGAAGTCTTTGCGGGCTAGCTGGACACATTAGATACACTGCCACAATTTCTGGGTTATCCTGTTGGGCAATAAATATTCAACAGTTTTTCAAAGCCATTCTCCGGCATCATTCCAGAGTTAAAACCTGCATTAGTCGGGTCATTAGCAATGGCGAGACAACCAATTTTTGGCGAGACTCGTGGCTCTCCTACCGCAGCTGTAACGAAATCATGGGATGGAATGCATTTTCCGCTATGGGGAGTCACAAGAAAGTGAGCCAACTTATCTTGAAAGGGAAATGGAATATAAGGAACAACATCGTTGGTAGAAGGATAGAGGTAGTGGCTAATCTTGTTCCCATCATCAGTGGGAACCCCTCCGACAGCTGGGTATGGAAAGACGGAAGCTCTGGAAAATTCGAGCTTAGGGTGGCTTAAGAAAGGTTTAGGGAAAAGTACCCAAAGACAAATTGGACGGATGTCCTCTGGCACAAGAGGAGTGCTCCCAAACACAACCTTTGCATTTACAAGGCTTATTGGGAGAGTCTGCTCACCTTAGATAGACTCAAAAGGTTTGGCATCTATGGAGGCGGGACTGAATGCACCCTATGCAACTGGTATGAAGAATATGTGCAACACCTGTTTTTCCACTGCAAGTTTAGTGAGCAGATTTGGAAAAACCAACAAGCAAAGCTGGGGATTGCGAATCAGGGAGGGCAAACACTGGAGGAGATAATGCAAGAGATAAAAGGCCAAAGGCAGAAGGGAGCCAACTGGTTCAAAAAAGCGAGGACCCGACTGTTGAGCGCGGTGTGGCATATACGGAGAGAGCGTAACAGAAGAATTTTCGAAGGTATCCAAAGCACAGTCCTTGGAGTGGTGTTTAGTATTGAGGAGGATGTGAACTGCATTAGTAGGTAATGTCTGGTCTGCATCCAAATCGTGTGTTCGGGTGTAGTAGTCGTCTGGATATTCTTTCAATTTATAAAGTATTTATCTTTTCAATATATATATATGGGTAAACGGAAAATGAGCCATAGTGCTCATGTTCCTACATGAGCCATGCACATGTGGATCAATAGGAATAGACTCCTACATCCCATGTGCACTAGTATACTATATTCCTATTGGTCCACATGTGCATGGCTCATGTAGGAATATGAGCAAAGTGTCTCATATCCCGTTTTAGGGAAACAATAATGTTTTGGGTAGGGTAAAAATTATAGAAAATAATAATTGGGGGTAAAAGATGGTAATATTCTAGTTGAATTTCATTCTCCATATTAGCCAATATTCAAACCCATACATTGATAAGTATGTTTAATTATTATAACCATATTCACATTTCTAGCGAAAGATAAATCTGAAGTAAAAGCCTCAACTTTCCACACCCCCCCCCCCCCAAGCTTTACTTGCACAAAGAAAACAAGAGAAGGGGAACATGAAAAGTTAGAATTTCAATAGCATAAAAAATAACCTAATGTCCTTCGAGAAAAGGACCAAGTATAAAAGTCAAGCCAAATAAAATTATGAATCACTGTGAGGTTATAAATCATATCAACTCTCTTTCAAGATAAACTAGACATGAGAAATTACTAAAAGAATAGCAATCAAATCCTTAGAAGATAGAAGCAGAAATGGGGACGGGAGCGGGGGAATGTGAATGGAGCGTGCGCTAATAATTTTTTTATGTTTATTAAGTATTGTTATCAAAATTTATATATATTCTAATATTTATTAGAATTTATAAAGTTTAGTTCAAAGTTACTGAGAGATCATTCGCATAGTGATTTTTATGATGTCAATGTAAGTAATCATTAGTTTCTTGTTACTTTGATTAACGTGTATTAAAAAATCTCTAAATTTTTTTCCAAAATTTATGTCCTCTTTTAAAATTATGGCCTTGATATGTGTCGTAGGAAAAACATGCTTTCGTCGTTAGGGAAACGAGCTCCCAAGTAAGAACCACCGAATCGAGATTCTTACTGAGATTCATTGACCTCCTAAGAGTTTCTGGCTTCTAAAGATCAAATCTCAATAGCAAGATATTAACGTGAATACAATGTTTGGGCATCTGTAGACAGCTCTCTGAAGTAAAACCCTCAACTTTCCACACACACCTCGTAAGTTTTACTTGCACAAAGAAAACAATAGAAGAGGAATATGAAAACTTAGAATTCAAATAGCGTAAAAAATAAGCTAAAGTCCTTCGAGAAAAGGGCCAAGTATAAAAGTCAAGCAGAATAAAATGGGTTATTTTGTATAAGGGTATCAGATTTAGGACCTAATTAGACTTTGGGTACTGAGTTTATCCGTTTTAGACTTTGGGTAATCGAATTTTTTAGTGACACATTTTAGTGACGAACATTCGTTATTAAAAGACTCATTTCGTCACTGAAAGTCCAATTTCGTCACTAAAATGTGTCACTAAAAAAGTTCGAGTACCCAAGGTCTAAAACGGACAAACTTAGTACCCAAAGTCTAATTAGGTCAAAACCCGGTACCCTTATACAAAATAATCCGAATAAAATTATGAGTCAGTGTGAGGTTATAAATTGTATCATGTATCCTAACATATATCTGAGTTCAATTCAACTCTCTTCCAAGACATACTAAACATGAGAAATTACTAAAAGAATGGCAATCAAATCTCAATAGCAAGATATTTACGTGAATACAGATGTTTGGGCATCTGTAGACCTGCCAAGTGCCAGGGGAGATTATGAATTACTTGAGCATTAACTGAGCATTAAACTAAATAATCATTTATCATCCATCAAATGCTTAATTGAAATGTAGATTAAGAAACCAAAAAAAAAAAAAAAAAATCTTACCATGCCCCATGAGATGTGACAAGTAATCTTCTGGCTTCTTCAGATACTCCTTATGAAGGCATGGCAAAGTCCATGTTAACTCTACAATATGGACATCTTTAACTGCCTCTAATCTGTAAAGTTTACCTGCCTTCCAAATAGGCAAATCATACTTAACAGTCGTCTTTGACGAATTACCATCTTTCACCTTACTAAAAAGCTCCACAACCCATTCTTCCAGGATGTCAAGTGACTCTGCAAGATAAAGCATATTACAGGTGATGCACAATAAAAAGTAAATGATCATTGCTGGTTATGCTTCTAGTCTGCTATCCAAACCCAAAGCAGCAGTAGTTACTAGTCGTTGTTTCAGAAATAGAGTACAAGGAAAGGTGCTACAATAGAAACAGAACCTCACCTCCACCAATCACGACAAGCTTCATCATTCCCCCATGATAGTTTTCATCATACAGTCGCAAGATTTCTTCACGCAAATCCACACCTTTCTCCTCTGCATCAACAAGACTTTTCTTGTTCCCTGCAAGAGTTTTAAAGCATTGTGCTTCAGAATATACTAGACAATGACAGGAGAATGAAAGTTTGTAATGATTATACCCCAGAAGAATCTGTTGAAAGGGTGATCCGGAACACATGTATGGCTTTGGAGTTGTAGAAGACGGCAACTGTCACTTTGCAGTACTTGATTGAATTCTAATTTTGTTTTATTCGAAAGGAAAGACAAGACATGAAATGCCATACAATTCTCATTAGAACAAAAAGGAAGCGATATACTGAAGTGCAATATCACAAACTTCTAATAAGCTGCAACTACCTGAATCAACTGCTACCACCTCACGCTCCATAGCTTCAGCCTTAACTAACGGTGATATAAAGAACTGAGAAAATCTATAAGTCGTGACGAGTCAATGAAAATTACTCTCATGTATGCTTACAAATAATTTCAATGGCATGATGATTCAAAATATGAATTTCTAAAAGTTTGAAGGACGGGAAAGAAGTCAGACAAAATATAGCTAATTATGTTTTCTTTTTAGAATACAGTATAGCTAATTATGACTCTGAATCAAACTAAGAATAATCAATAGACACAATGGCTTCTGCAAGAAAATGAAGGATGCAAGTATATGAAATTACCTTTCTAAAGCTCCCTTGAGATATTCCCGATTAACTTCAAAATGGTAGCAGGTGTACTCAGTTTCAGTGTAAGCATTAGAAGAACCCCCATGCTTGGACAAATAACTGTCATACTAGGAAAAAGAAGAGTAAACTAAGGAGCATAGTTGCATTAATAAGCATCCTAGGTTCAATGAAATCTGAAAATTTGCAACAAATAAAAATTGTTATACTATGAATCAAACAAGACTGGAAGGTTAAAGCACACACAGGACTGGAAGGTTAAAGCAAAGACCTGAAACAATTCTGCTAATATAACAAACTATTTCTAATCTCAAGTTGTAACACACCAAACATGAGAAAAATTAATAATCCCCACATATAATTAAGGTATCATTCAATAAAATCACCTTCCTATGCTGTTTCTTTTCAGTGACTAATAGTTGTCATACTCTTTTCTTTAAGAAGAATATATTCCATGCCTATGCTCTCGTTTAGTGATTCAAATGGAAATGACTCAAAAGTCAACTTTAAATCACATTTAGTAGACAGATATATAAATTTGCGCAAGCAAAGCTTCTAGGACAACAATGAAAGCCAATATAATCAAACTAAATGATAAATATAGTTGAGCAATAAAAACCCAATGAATCATCTCAATGCAAGAGGCTCTCAGTCCCCTATGAAGCATAGGTACCGGCACACATATATGAGGTTGTCGTATGGCGTGATGGTAAGTCTTTCTGGAGGATGCAAGTTCGAGTCACGAAAGCAGCTTCTCCACACACACACACACACATGGGCATTGTCACGCTGGGTCTGGGGAGTGACAAGATGTATACAACCTTACCTCCATATATATATATATATATATATATATATATATATATATATATATATATATATATGGCTTTTTTATATTACCCCCGTTAGATGAAGGATATTGATATTACCCCATATTGTTTCAAAAGTCGAGAACACCCCTCTCAAAGGGTCACTTTTTCCTTTAACGCGACACATTCAAAACTCATTGACACTTTGAGGGGGGTGTTCTCGACTTTTGAAACAACATGAGGGTAATATCAATATCCTTCACCTAACAGGGAGTAATATCAAAAAACCATATATATATATATATATATATATATATATATATATATATATATATATATAAAGCATGGTTTGCAGTATCGGTATCAGACTCTTTCTTTGAGTATCGGAATCGGCAGTATCAGCAATATCGGTGGTTTCGGATCGGAGTATCGAATTTTTTTAGTAGTTTTAAAATTGAATGAAATATAATTCATCATTGTCGATTGTTTTACTTGTGATAGATAAGTTTTCTTCTTTTACATGCTTTTACAACCTTACTATGCTTTTACACTCTTGCTAATTTGTCTTTTTCATTCAATTTTCTTTGCCGAATTGACTAGAAAAGTGACCTCCAATATCGATATCAGTATCGGATCGGGACATGCCAAACCATATCAATATAGACCGTATCAGATCGGTATTGGCCGATACTACAAACTATGATATAAAGCCGGTTGACAAGTAACACATCTTCATAACCAAAACTAAAGAGTCCAAATTTCTTCACCGTAGTCGTCAAATGAATTTTAGTCAAAAACTATGTAGTTGAAGTTTGAAAATAAGAAAGCTTGATTTCTAAAACAAAATACCCATTTACTTTAGAATACAAGGTCATATCCAATGAGTTGCAATAGAAAAGTACCCACAAAGTACCAATGAATACCAAAAATTAAAATAAGAAAAAAAATGGCTAAGAATATTGTTTATAACCATGAGCACTCAAGGAGTAGCACTACCCAGTAAGTACCCAATACGCTAAGCCTTCCTAAATTGAGTACTCGTGCTTCATAGTCGGTTCATTATTGATATGCTATGATTGATCTATTTGAACTAGTAGATAAATGGAACTACTTAACGACTATAATTTATTCAAAATATACAAGATACCCTTCTCATCTCATATCCTAGTTACTAAGCCATCAACCTGAATTCAGCACTCCATCGTTGGGTTGTCATAGAGCAAACATGCACACGGTCAAACGTCATAATTTATGAATATAGTACTATCATCTTTTATTATTTTTATAAGCAGATTAGTCATAATGACATTCTTTGTTTTCTCCACATGTTTCGTTATCCGCCAAACTCCCACTAGGTAGCACGGATACATGGAAGGAGGCACAAATTCATATTCAGACATCTCGGATATGCGATACGTTTCCAATACTTCCAGGATACATATGTTTGGAATTAGTCTTTCCTAATTTGTTTTTTTTCCATTTTGAATATGTTGGGATACGTCAAAATGTGAAGGCATATCTTTAACAAGGGGAAAAATATATAAGACCCACTATTACACTGCCTAATCTAACCCCTAATTAAGTCCCAAACTTAAAGAAAGCTAACTGAGTCCCAAACTTAAGGAAAGAGAACAAGCATCTCCTCACAGAGCCTCAACTCAACCTCTTTCTTCATCCTCCCCTGCCAAATCAGCCTCGCGGCCGTCGACGACGTGTTAGTTGTGGCCTATGGATTCATGTTCTATTTAAGATTTGGGAAGTTTTTTCTAGAAAATCTTATTTGAATTTTGTTTATGTTAAATCTTTTGAGGGATTTCAGAATGGAAATTATTTCTCGGTCTGGTAGTATTTTAATTATGGGTTTGCATATAATTTATTTTAAAAAAATTATATACACGACGTACACGTATCCTATCTTTTTCAAAAATCATGTATCGCATATTGTTTATTGTCCCTTATCATGTATCGTTGATGTTCTTCGTCCCCGTACCTCCAATTCAGCGCAGTTCAACTGCAATGTCTAAAGAAGGCTCATATTTTAAGCTGAAGGAACGAGGAACTTGATTCTTCGGCCTCAAACCCATCTCCTCCCCCTACCCCATAAAAGGTCGTACATATCCCTTTATATGGAGTATTGGTGTGCTTGGTTACGAAGCACCATTCACATCAACATCAATATCTACACCAAGCACGTAACGTCGTCACCACATCTTTGAAAATGAGCAAGTACCATATACCCTTCTTAAACATTTAACTGGATCAAAATGGGTAAGGTAGCTTGCAACATTTTATAAGAAAATAACCTGAGTTGAGAACCTCTCTATAGGGCAAGGTTCATCACAAAGGCCCAAGGTGAGGATTGAACCTCTCTACAAGGGCAAAGTTCATCACAAATGTCCAAGTTGAGGATTGTTCGAGCAATTTCCATATAGAAATTAATTATGAATATTTTATGTGCCAATTGGTAGTGAAAAAAGGCTTGTTCCTTCAAGGAGAGAAAAATTGTACTTCGTACTCATAACACAAATCTATATTTTGTCTTTGGCGGGCGCAAAAACAAAGTATGGGAGTATGACTGTCAATAATAGAACAGCTAATATTGCCAAATATGTTGTTATATAATATGACATGGATACCTAATGAAAGCATGTGTACCTCATAATTAACCATAAACTACTGGCCTATAACCTATGTTGTGTGAATATATACTTGGATTACATTTGTAAGATAAGATGAAGCTTGTTTTCCTAGGTCACAGTGTACCTCACCATTAACCATAACCTACTACCATAAAGAAAGATAAATAGCTTGTCTGCCTAGATGAAAGGGCATTAGTTACAATGTGTACAATAAAATAAAGAATAATGCAATCAAAACAGATAGCATATTGGAGATTTGTAAATAATCATACAAGCCTTATTCCATCAAAAATGGGGTAGACTATGAAGCATAAGAAAACTCTAAAGAAATTGTCAATTTTTTTTTTTGACCGGCTCTCAACTTGACGAAAACCCTTTGTTTGTTGCAAGATTTCTAGCCAAGGTAGCTATGCACGCATGAGAGGACTATTGTATAAAATCTTGACAATCAGCTGGCATGTAGGTTGACATACATTTTGGCTTGTGCAGTTTGAGCCCCATGGAACCAAGGAACAACCTCCAAGTTCACGTAATTATAAAGAGTTTGGACAAGGAGGTAAGATGACACAATTTGCTTATAGGGGATTAAATTCAACTCTATGAATCTTGAAGTTAAATAGTAAAAAGGAATGGCATTCCCAATGTGATAATTGAAAATATCAAACATAAATTAGGCACCCCCAAATGTATGTATAGAAGTTTATAAAATAATACAAATGTAAAAACTTATGTGCCCTACACATCTATCTTATATATAGAAATAATTAACAGAATGTCATAGTACCCTGCCATGGGCCAATTAGTGATGGAGGATTTGCAAAGGGATAGTTATTTAGGAACGAAGTGGTTGTTGTCATATATGTTACCTAGACTCGGGTACGGGTGTCGGGTATGGGTACATATCTAAGAGTCGAACCCTTCAAACTCATAATTGAAGAACACGAAAACTCGGCTAAAAAGGATCCAAAATTTGGGTACGGATATCGGGATACGGCTATTAAAATAAATATAGTTAAATAAATATGATGCTTTAATATCTCATTCATCGCAAAATGTATGTTGAAGATGTCTAAATCCAAAGAAATTACCACAGTGCATAACATTCAAAGAACATTTCGGAACCAAGTCAAACTTTAAAAAAAAACTGATTTGCACCAGAAATCTAACAAGTCCAAAAAAAAAAAGCAAAAGGTGGTTGTTGCATTAAATCTCCAACTTCAAGTTGCCCTCCTCCTATTGTTAACTTTCCCCAACTCATTTGTCATCATCATCCTCAACTATCATTCTTACAGCTTGTGGTTCATGATGAAAAATTATTCCAAATTCACTTGATTCAAGCTCTTCCCCATCTATGGAATAGTCATCCCCACCTATCAAATAGTTAACTAGAATTTTCTAAGCAGTCAAAAACAGTTATATATCGGTTATATAACCAATATATAATGGTATCGGTCCTGGACCGATATTTTTTTGCAGAAATATCGGTTAAATATTGGAACCGATATTATCGGCCGATATGGCCGATATTGTTCGAAATATCGGTTTACAAAAAAACCGATTTCTCACAGTTTTGGTTTTGCTACTGAAAAATCGATATTGAATGATATGACATTCTTGTTTTGCTACAGAAAAATCGATATTGAATGATATGACAGTCACATAAATGGAGAATGGAGATTACATCTTCTGCCATCAAAATCTTTATGCATCAAACTTATTCATAGATGTAATTCCTCAAGTGATCTCCTTTATCTTGGATCTCTTAGATTTCTCGACGATATGTATACTTTCTGCATATTTTATAATAGAAAACTATTAAGTTAAGTGTATTGTTCATATATAAAAATTGTGTTAAAATGCAAACCGATATTTACCGTTATAAAACCGATATATCGGTGATATATCTATAACTCTAGTGGACCGTTATCATGAAAAAACCGTTATTAACTGCATAAAGAATTTTATTACCTAGAGCTATAAGCTATAATAATATGTATCTTTGTATATATGTAATATTTTCCTTTAATATATATCTAATGAAAAGACCAGTTTAATAATAAGAAAAGTTACCCATGTCCCATTCTTTCGTCACTCCTTATTGATACTACGAACTTTTTCTTGACAAGAGATGAACATTGCAATACACAAATACTAGGTCATCATCTCTTTGGGTTGCCAAACAACTTCTTTCGATGCTTTGAATCATATAATATATGCTCCAATTTCTCGTCGAAGAAGAGGAAGAGGTTGGCTGACCAAGCAATTTAAAAGCCAAGTCTTATAGTAGGGGTGTTGATGCACCATGATTAGCCCACCAAGAAATAGGTTCCTCATACATTCTTCCGTCAATGACACTCTTCATAAAGACCAGAATTCTCGTTTATCAGTTAAATATGATCTTTGCATGTTTCAGTTCTTATGCAAATGTTACTGCAATTACTTGTTCTCAAAGGATAACATGTGAGAGTATTATTTCATACATATTAGCTCCCAGAAGAAGAAAAATGGGGTTATTAGTTATTACTCCAAGCGATTTGTACAAAGAGTCGAGATGTCACAATTTATACAGGATGTATATATTTCCAACTAAGTTCCTAGTTAGTTATGACTTACATACATGTACTTTTTATTCAATAAATGGATATATATGGCCCCTATTTATTTTGTATGACCTAGTGCATGATCTTCCCAGGAAGAGGATCTTAAATCTTAATAATGTTTAAATTCGATTAAAACCATACATAAATCTATCATATATATGAATTTATTTATTTATTTTCTTTTGCACATCTATCATAAAATCGTCAAATATGTTAATAGCTTTCATGATTGACCTTGCTTGCATAAAACCAAACCGATAGTCAAAGATGGTTATTTCTTAGTATCCTCTCAGGTTCTCCCTCAGTTAAAATTACGGCAAAAAAATTAAACAAAAAAGACCAATAAGCAAGAGTGTAAAAGCATAGTAAGGTTCTAGAGCATGTAAAAGAAGAAAAGTTATGTATCACACGTAAACCATTCGGCAATGGTGACTACTATTTCATTCAATTTCAAAACTACTAAAAACGCAGAAAATACTTAAAATTATGCTTAAATATATAAAATATTTTTCAAATTTTAATAATTTATTAATAATTATTTGTTTTTCGATACCAAAAAAATCTGATACTCCGATCCGAAACCGTTGATACCGATACTCATAGAAAGGGTACGATACCGATTCTGATATTGCTAACCTGGTATAAGTTAAAGGCTAGAAAAGTTGTCATTGGGAATGAAGTCGTATCAGTTTTGTTGTATATTTTTCACATAATTTTCTAGCCTTACTATAAGGCATGAGTGAAAATCAAAATGAATATGATGCATGCCGAGCCATTAGCATTGTTAGTTTATCTATCAAGATCATTTGTTGACCACATTTTATAAATTAAACAGTTTGGATCATCTTATATCTTATTCATTATGCTAATTTGAATCAAGTATCAAATGTAGTTAGCAAATGGGTGCACAAATGGTTTCCTTCTAGCATTACTCGAATATAAATCATTCCCCACACATACACTAGTCAGGTAAGACAAACTCTTGGAATGCTCTCATCTTTCTTTTGTTATGTCCTCATTTTTCTAATCGTGATTACGGACAAGCTTGTCGTAATTTAGTGTTCCATATGATATAGGTTATGGTTTAGCAATTTTGAGCAACCTTTTAGTAAGATTTAAGGCATAGGGTTAATACTCTAATATGCTCATAAGTAGGATCTATCTCAAATTAACATTTGCTCAACGCATATGCACGATTTCTAGTGTTTTCTATATAGATAAAATTATTAACTGTCACGACCCGATTCCTTAGAATCGTTGGGGCGTCCCCCGAATCGTGATGCCGTGCGGGCCTGGGGTTGCGCCCGCACAAGGCTAAAGTATTTTGCATAACAAGCACATATTCAGAGTACGCAGATAAATTGAAACACAGATTTGAAACATGGAAAAGTTCTCTTTATTGTTAATGAACATCTATTACAAACTCTTGAACGAGTCAGCTAATATGCCACACGGGCTTACAAAAGTGTTGACTCAAAATGAGATAGCAGTCCTGTACATTATATCCCTTTACTAAACTTCAAAAGATATAGACCTCCAGGCTGGAGGATAGCTTTGCCACGGAGCTGCATTTGTGTATGAAGAGTTGCAGCTTCTGACTTCAAAATGCTTCAAGGGGCGCGGTGAAGATGCGCCAACAGCTGGACTGGATCGGGAAGACGACTTCGGCTCCTCGCTCGGTTCGCCTTGGTGCGGAGAACCTGTTTCAACGAGGGTCAGCATGTCGAAACATACTCGTGAAGGCGAGCTAACCGAACTATACCAATCAACATGTTGCTTTAATGAAGCATGCATGTTTTTGTGGGTTTCTATCTTGCCTTAGTTCATTTACAAGCAACAGTATATATATATGATACTGAAATGAACATGCCACCGTTCGGTGGATTTTACCTGTCCGTCTGAATTACCTGCACAATACTTACCATCCCTTCCCTGCCACGAAGACACAAGTTAGTTTGCAACAGGTTTAAATATACACGATGATCACTGGCATGATTGCCATAATGGACTAGTCCGAGACAAGGATAGCATGCAACGATAGTACACGAGGCGCTGCAAGCCATCTTGTCCCGTACACGATGACTATACACGAGTTCCGCCCGGATCGGATCAGTGCCAGTGCCCCAGCGACCGTCCGCAGAACCAATACCTTGTGCACAAGTTGTCCATGATCGAACACGATTAACAAGTTAACAATTTATGCAGTTGAGGCAACACGAGTGCAAGAACACGAGTGCACGACAAGTAGTAATGCATGATTCATTTAGCATAGCCTCCCTGAACAATTATGCACAATACAAGGTGTGTGTCATACTTAGCATAATTCATAGAACATTTGCACGAACAAACATACAATAAGGCAACAGTTCACAGGTTTAATCGACAAGCATAATAACCAAGTCTATTCCATTTTATCTTGGTTTCTTTTATTATTACTTGGTATCGTTTGATCGGGGCAAAGAAGT
Organism: Iris macrosiphon; assembly: GCA_036927795.1. NCBI lineage: Eukaryota > Viridiplantae > Streptophyta > Magnoliopsida > Asparagales > Iridaceae > Iris > Iris macrosiphon. The sequence continues at coordinate 89,763,178 of JAYESA010000009.1, read as the reverse complement.
ATGCAGATTATTAGATGTGAAGCTTGGAAGCAGGGCTAGCTAATCGGGTTGGTAGCCACTCACTTAGATTGTTGGAAGGAAGAAGGAAAGAGGCGCTTCACGACTCCGCTCGTAAGCCGCCTACTGCTCGTTCACCTGCACACGAACAGCTCGATCAATACCTCTTCCTCTTTTCCAATCTCGGAATTGAAGTGCAGTTCAATGAACGAAAACAATGAAAACCATCGAAACCGTTCAAGGAAAACAAGCAAATCCCAAAACCAACTCAAAGCACGAAAGCAACAAGCGACATCGAAAATCGAGGCAATAAAAGATAGCAGCGGAGAGGTCCCTCCTGACTCTGCCGCTAAGTCGATCCCGGGGGCACGGTCCACTGAATATGGGAATCGATTCCGAAGAAACAAATCCATAACGAGGACGGGTTCTTAATTCAATCTATCCCGATCGAACGATACCGACTTGTGTTTCTTAGCCGCGCTCTCCGCACCGGGAGAACGGGGCGCTACATCCTACCAAACTAATTGGAAGTTTCGTCCCGAACCTTAAGAATAGGACCTACCGTTAGGAAACATTTCGTTGGGGACGACGATCATGAAGGTTCGGACAGGAATTAATGGCATGGCCTGATTGTCCACACGCTAGGCATAACCCAAGTCTCAAGCGACAATTGTTGGCTGTGTGCCCACGCTTTTTACAGAAATTACACGATGGCTCTGGGTTCCCTCTTTGGTGCCCTCCGTTGTTAGGGCGCTTTGCAGCAGTATTTCCTCTCTCGTTGCTTTGGCGTTTGTGATTGTAGGTATGCACAGCGCCGGCAGGAACGTGAGGATAGTGTGGTTCAAGCGATAGGGCGTGATTCATGACTTCACGCATTGTACGATACTGATGAACGGCTACGTGCGAATGGATGACAGGGCGTAGTCCACCTTCAAACCTTCTAGCTCGACTCGCTACATCAGGTAAATAGGCCCTAGCGAATTTGGAGAGTCGGTTGAATTCGGCGAAGTACTCCTTAACTGTCATGCTGCCTTGCCTCAGTTGCACGAACTCGTTCTCCATTTGACGTTGTACTGGAGGGGGTACAAACTCCTCTTCGAACGCGGCACGGAAAGTCGTCCACGAGATCGCCTCCTCTCCGTGATCAAATTGGAGAGATCGTCGATGCACGTCCCACCAATCGTGCGCGTTGAGGCGGAGCTGTAGTTGCGCGCAGGCGACGCGCTTCTCTTCGGGGACCTCTAGCAGAGCGAAGTGATCTTCAAGTTCGGCCAACCAATCTAGAGCTACGACTGGGTCCCCAGTCCCGTTGAATGGGGTGTTGCAGACTTTCTTGAAGTGGCCAAAGTCGAAGGCAGTCACGTCCCTCGCCCTTGGAATTTGTGGCGTCTCTACTTCAAGCACGGGCTGTTCCACTGGAGTCATTGCTGTTGCAGCGGAATGGTTAGAAGCCAAAGTCTAAACGATCTGTTGCAGGGCATCCACCTGCTTTTGTTGGACTGAGAATCATGCTTCTATATTGTCTTGAAACCATAGTTTAAAGTATCGGCTGATACCGATCCGATACGGCCGATACCGATACAGTTTGGCATGTCCCGATCCGATACCGACCGATATCCGATACTAACCGATACCGACATTAGAGGTCTCTTTTCTGGTCAATTCGGCAAAAAATATTGAATTAAAAAACCAATTAGCAAGGGTGTAAAAGCATAGTAAGGTTGTAAAAACATATAAAAGAGAAAAATTTATCTATCGCATATAAATCAATCGACAATGATGACTACTATTTCATTCAATATCAAAAATACTAAGAAACAATACCGGAAATACTTTAAATTATGCATAAATGTATAAAATATATTCTCGAAAATGTTAATAATTTACTAATAGTTGTTTGCTTTCCGATACCAAAAAATCCGATACTCCGATCCGAAATCTCCGATACTACCGATACTGCCGATCCCGATACTCATAGGAATGATCCGATACCGATTCCGATTCCGATACCGATACTTTGAACCTTGCTTGAAACTTGAGCTGACTCTCTTCCGCCCGCTTCTCGGCCCGTTCATAGCGAGCCTCGTCCCTTTGTTGGTTTGCCTCCAACATCTGCAACATTTGTTGGATGGGATCGATGCTTGGCATGGCTCGTTGGCTTCCTGAACTTCCCGAAGTGCCTGAACTACTTCCTTGGCCTTGTGTTTCGTCCGGTGTTTGCGCTGTGGATTGCGCTGGAGCCATTCCTTCAAAAGAAGGTAAATTACATTAGGATCATAATGTATTATGGACTTATTGCATGAACGTATCTCATTTTGGCCTAGCGAGTTCAAGAGTTCGCACAGGAATTTGATCGTTAAAGGAACTTTTCCAGCACGAAGTCTAAGGAACTTTGAATCTGTGCTCTGATGCCACTATGTCACGACCCGATTCCTTAGAATCGTTGGGGCATCCCCCGAATCGTGATGCCGTGCGGGCCTGGGGTTGCGCCCGCACAAGGCTAAAGTATTTTGCATAACAAGCACATATTCAGAGTACGCAGATAAATTGAAACACAGATTTGAAACATGGAAAAGTTCTCTTTATTGATAATGAACATCTATTACAAACTCTTGAACGAGTCAGCTAATATACCACACGGGCTTACAAAAGTGTTGACTCAAAATGAGATAGCAGTCCTGTACATTATATCCCTTTACTAAACTTCAAAAGATATAGACCTCCAGGCTGGAGGATAGCTTTGCCACGGAGCTGCATTTGTGTATAAAGAGTTGCAGCTTCTGACTTCAAAATGCTTCAAGGGGCGCGGTGAAGATGCGCCAACAGCTGGACTGGATCGGGAAGACGACTTCGGCTCCTCGCTCGGTTCGCCTTGGTGCGGAGAACCTGTTTCAACGAGGGTCAGCATGTCGAAACATACTCATGAAGGCGAGCTAACCGAACTATACCAATCAATACGTTGTTTTAATGAAGCATGCATGTTTTTGTGGGTTTCTATCTTGCCTTAGTTCATTTACAAGCAACAGTATATATATATGATACTGAAATGAACATGCCACCGTTCGGTGGATTTTACCTGTCCGTCTGAATTACCTGCACAATACTTACCATGCCTTCCCTGCCACGAAGACACAAGTTAGTTTGCAACAGGTTTAAATATACACGATGATCATTGGCATGATTGCCATAATGGACTAGTCCGAGACAAGGATAGCATGCAACGATAGTACACGAGGCGCTGCAAGCCATCTTGTCCCGTACACGATGACTATACACGAGTTCCGTCCGGATCGGATCGGTGCCAGTGCCCCAGCGACCGTCCCAGAACCAATACCTTGTGCACAAGTTGTCCATGATCGAACACGATTAACAAGTTAACAATTTATGCAGTTGAGGCAACACGAGTGCAAGAACACGAGTGCACGACAAGTAGTAATGCATGATTCATTTAGCATAGCCTCCCTGAACAATTATGCACAATACAAGGTGTGTGTCATACTTAGCATAATTCATAGAACATTTGCACGAACAAGCATACAATAAGGCAACAGTTCACAGGTTTAATCGACAAGCATAATAACCAAGTCTATTCCCTTTTATCTTGGTTTCTTTTATTATTACTTGGTATCGTTTGATCGGGGCAAAGAAGAATGCAGATTATTAGATGTGAAGCTTGGAAGCAGGGCTAGCTAATCGGGTTGGTAGCCACTCACTTAGATTGTTGGAAGGGAGAAGGAAAGAGGCGCTTCACGACTCCGCTCGTAAGCCGCCTACTGCTCGTTCACCTGCACACGAACAGCTCGATCAATACCTCTTCCTCTTTTCCAATCTCGGAATTGAAGTGCAGTTCAATGAACGAAAACAATGAAAACCATCGAAACCGTTCAAGGAAAACAAGCAAATCCCAAAACCAACTCAAAGCACGAAAGCAACAAGCGACATCGAAAATCGAGGCAATAAAAGATAGCAGCGGAGAGGTCCCTCCTGACTCTGCCGCTAAGTCGATCCCGGGGGCACGGTCCACTGAATATGGAAATCGATTCCGAAGAAACAAATCCATAACGAGAACGAGTTCTTAATTCAATCTATCCCGATCGAACGATACCGACTTGTGTTTCTTAGCCGCGCTCTCCGCACCGGGAGAACGGGGCGCTACATTAACCATGTTGATTTTGGCCCATACCCAATGCCAATTATCATTTTTTTCTAAAGTTTAACATAATCGACAATAAGTTTGATGGATCAAATAATATAATTTCATATATTTTGATTCTATTTAGATTAATAGTTTAATACCTAATTATTTTGTCAAAGATTTTAAAAATAATGCTATATTAAAATGTATAATAAATTAATTTTACTTATTTATTTTTACCGATTTTTTTTAGTCGTGTTTTGTTTTCATGAATAAACATAAAGCTCTGATTAGATTTATTTTTTGGTATTGGCTTATTATTTTATTTTTTTGACAACTAGGGGAGGGGAATTCGAACTCATAACCTCATTCTCACGAGGATGGGTACCGCTGTTAGGCTACAAGGCATTGGTAGGTTGAACTTTATTAAATAATAATTAAGTTAAAATAAAATTATATTAAAAACACCCTTAAAAAACTATATTAAAAAACATGGTTTTTTTGGCTTCCGTAGACATGCTTTAGTCGATAAAATGAGGTTCCTTTTTAAGTAAAATTATCATTCTTTCAGCAAAGGGCTTAATTATTATGGTTTAAAATTTCTAAAAACTATTCTTATTGCTATGCATCCCTCCCCCTCCAAATCCAACAATTACTTTTCTATTTGAAACTTTCCATTGAATTAATTTTTCTTTTGTCCCTAACTCATTTTTAGCATTAAATTGATTTTCTTTATACATACTTCGTTTTCATGATTCAGTAAGGTCCTGGTTTACGTTAAAAAAAAGTCGTTGGTAAGATGTAATGTTTTATTTTGGCTTAAAACATATTATTAATAATTAAGTTGAAACAAAATTACAAGAAGTATAATTAAACTCCCTTGAAAATACTATACAGTATTATAACAAGTTTAATTAATACTAGCAATTGGCAAGTGACTTTTATTGGTTGTTGGGTTTAATTAATAGCAAGTGGCTCTTTCATGGCTGGTCAAGAAAGAGACTTCCAAGATGGCAAGACCAAACTCTTACATGATAAGTATATGAGAGTTAGAAAAGGGCTAAAGGGTTCACATAATTTATATGCACATGCCATATAATTTAGTTTAATAACATTTTAACCAATGAAATCTCCATAGACAGTTCAGTTACAAGCTGACCCTTCAGAACTCAGTAAGGTTCAACATCTACCATAATAAATCAAGTTAAAATAAAGCACTACCGAAAGTATAATATCTACGGCAGACAGCTTCCCCTCTACACAAGCCCACCAAGATTCAGCTTCCATCAACAATGCAAAACCATATTACTTTCAGGCATTCTTTGGAACTGGTCCAGTTCAGCCTACTTTGCTTCCAGGCATCTTTTTAAACTCACCCAAGTTCAGGATGTTTCACCACATTAAATATGCATGCCAAACTCACCAAATTAAATTTGCATGCCACACTCACAACATTAAATTTGCATGCCAACATACTAATAAATGATAAAAAAACAATAGTTGTAACTATATAGTTAAGATTATTATAAAGTTGAATAAGTGTACCTTTAGCTCCCTTGTAAAATAAACTACTAGTAAACATTTATTATATGACAAGGTTTGTATCTTTATCTACTAGTGAACCTTTTCCATATGAAAAATAAAGTAATAAACTACTAGTTCACTAGTGAGTCCCTTCAACTCCCTTAAGAATAGTTCACTCGTGCTTTCTCTTTCTCATGTCGGAAATGATACTATCTTCATCTATTTTCTTCCCATATGACAAGGTCTTCCATCAACACCTCAAACCCGTATTTACTTCCAGGCATTCTTTGGAACTGACCCAGTTCAGCCTACGTTGCTTCCAGGTATGCTTTTTCAGATATGTGTGGTGTTATAATTTTGGGCTAATTAGAGTTTAGACCCTGTATTTTATACCAGCTTAGAGTTTAAGCAATGACTTGTCCAATTAGAAAGTTTAGACACTGGATTTTGATTATTTGTTTTATTTTTTCCATTATACCCTTCCTCTCATGCTTTAAAATGAAACCTTCCTATATAGACTAGGGAGGTATAATAAAAAAATAAAATAAAATAAAATAAATCCAAGGTCTAAACTTTTCAATTGGACATGACAAGACTTAAACTCTAATCTCGTATAAAATCCAGGGTCTAAACTCTAATTAATCTTATAATTTTTAGGAGTCTCAATCAAATATGTTCCTCTTAATATCATAATTTGAACTCTATTGTACTCTACTTGAACTATTAAACTGCTTGTATTTCTTGGTCTTTCCGTCCTCTATTGATATCTTGTGTCATATCCTTTCAGGGACACTCCGTCCTCGTCAGTTGGAACGACTGATAAGGCAGAAAAGTCGGCAGGAGGCCCCACCTCCTCATGGTCAGATACCAGTCGAGACATGGGCAGAACCGTTTGTGCAGCAAGAGCAGCATGTTCCAGTAGTTCCAGCAGGTCTAGTAGTAGTCGATATTGGAGATCATTTATGGATTGTTGATCGGTCAGCAGCATCGACAACACCAGCAACAGGAGCAGAATGTCCTCAACCAGGGATTACAGTCTCAGATATTCCAGCAGCAGAGGCTACAGATATTCCAGCAGCAGAGGCTACAGCAGTATGCCCAAGCTTAGAGACAACAACAGAGAGGAGCCCAGCAAGGTGAGGGACAGGCATCTACCTTATCTTTGGACGAGGTATTGGCATCGAATGACATGGAGGCAGGTATCATTTTTGTCGCTCCATCACCTGGAGTAGTAGTATTTGATTCAAGACCTTCGCATTCATTTGTATCTGCGCGATTCAAGACATGTACTGGATTGGAGTTCGAGGTATTGCCATAGAGGTGAATATACTCATATGTAGCGGACTCGTGGGAGTTAGTAAAGTGTGCTTAGCAAGTTCAGTCGTAGTGTGTGGGCATCAACTACCCGCTAGATTAATCAAGTTCTCTATGGGTAACTTTGATGGTATTCTAGGCATAGACTGGTTCAGAGACATTCATGCGACGATCGACTGCCACAAGAGACGAGTCACTTTCTGCATTCCAGACGAGTTTCCCTCCGTCCGAGGCGAGGAGGATTATCCCAGCGGTAGATTGATAGAAGCAGTTGCAGTGGAGAGGCATATTCCTATAGTAGTCAAGAAGTTTCTTGACGTATTTTTAGATGTGCGTCTAAGCATGCTATATGTTAAAGATGTTGAGTAATGCATCGAGTTGATTCCAGGAGCATCCCCGGTTTCTAGTAGTCTACAGGATGTCACAGTCCGAGTTGGATAAGTTTTATCATCATATAAAAGAGTTGAAGGCCAAGGATTTCATTAGACTATGTAAATCTCCTTGGGGAGCACCGGTGGTATTGGTGAACAAGAAGAATGGTTCGTGCGTTTATGCGTTGTTTGCAGACAATTAAACGTGGTGACTTGCAAGAACAAGTATCCTTTGTCCCGGATTAATGACTTGTTAGATCAGTTAAGTAGATCTAGAATTTAATCGAAGATAGATCTTCGGTCTGGATATCATCAGATGAGAGTCCGAAAGCATGACAAACCCAAGACAATTGCTTCACCATATTAAATTTGCATGCCGCATTTACCACATTAAATTTGCATGCCAACATACTAATAAATGATACAAAAAGACACTAGCTGTAATTATATAGTTAAGATTATTATAAAGTTGAATAAGAGTCCATTCAACTTTATTGAAAAATAAACTACTAGAAGTGAACCTTTCCTATATGACAAGGTATGTTCGAGTTTTTCCTTTGCTTGGGAGAGGCTTTCCTCTCTCAAGGCTAAAAAGATAATCCCACATTGGAAAACACTCCAAATGGGTATCTCAAGATAATACCATATGGTTGTTGAGAGATGCACATGGGATGGTGGCCTAAGTGGATATCATGTGGGATGTTTCCCTAGTAGGATTAAGGCTAAACTCGTCAAGAAAGCATTTATGCTTTTTGTCACTCCCTTGAAAAATTTTCTTAGGAGCTAAGCCCCAACGGGACTTAGCGACTCGGGCTCAAGGACGCAAATTGGCGCTTTGATAGCGCACTTTGCACTTAGTAAGTCAGCATCGTCGCATGACGCTTGTGCGCCTTTTGTTGCACTCGTTCCGGCGTGAGTTTTGCGCGTAGAGTTTGTGCCTTTGCGCACGTCTCTGCGCGCGTCTCTGCACACGGTTCTGAGCGTGGCTCTGCACACGGCTCAGCGAGCGTCTCTGTGCGCGGGTTATGTGCGTGGTCTCTGCACATGGTGTTATGCGCGGGTGCGCAGGGAGCGCTGTTGGTGGAGGATAATGCTGATTGCGGAATTTAAACTGTTATGGAAAGTTTGAGTCAATTATTCAAATCGAATTTTTGTGAGATTTAAATTTAATTGATTTATATCTTTCCGTAATTAGTTGGCAACCAGGATTAGGGTTAGTATTTCATCACAACTCTATAAATACTCTCTTTGTGCCTCCTTTGAGGATTTACTCCAGAACAGAGAGACAAAAGAGAGTTGTGCGGCGGCTACCATTAGAGTCCAGGAGTTTACGCGAGTCTATACAGAGGTGACGGCTAGTGTTCCAGAAGTTCTCTTCAAACTTGTTGGTTACTAGGGACAAATCGTTTGGGACGAATCTTGCTTTGGGCAACGGTGATCTTCATCACCCCAGCAAACCCTTCTTCCTGTCTTCTTCTACTTCTCTTTACATCTAGTTGTAAACGTTGTCCCAATTGCAACTACGTTTGCAAGGAAGAACGTATTTTTGGTTCTTGAGCTTTTATGATCCAGAAGAAGTTGTAATCGGCTAATATATATATATATATATATATATATATATATATATACACACACACGTTGGAATCGAGGTAATCAGAGAGGAACTCTTGTGTGAATCTCTAATCTCGACTACAACTGTTGAATCATACAGAGACCAGAGTGCAAAGTTGAGCTATCTCTGTTCCTGATCTCAGTTTCTCCATCTATTAATCTATCTTGGGACTAACAATCTCAAAGCAAGATCCGAGTAAGATGAAGAACGATCGTGCAAGTCTTCTCGATACAAGTTTTAACAAACTTGATAAGTTTTACGGGAAGCACTTCAACATCTGGAAGAGAAAATGTCAGTCTCAATCTTCAACTCGTGAACGTTGATTACGTGTTAATAGAACCTGAGCCTATTATTCCGGATAGAGAAAATGTTCGAAGAGTTGCTGAGGCCACTGCATTGTAGACGAAGTCAAGGAGAAATAACCTCTGCAAACTGCTGATTCTGAACTCTATGGAAGATTCAATGACGGAGTCATACAGCAAGATGGTTCATGCAAATGACGTCTGGGAGTCTCTGGATAGGACACTAAAAGGCTCATAAGTAGATCCAAGATTCTTGTCACAGAAAAGTTCTATAAGATACGATTTAAGGATTACAAGACGATGTTGCCTCAAGTCAAGGAGTTTCTCAAGTTACGCCAAAAACTTGAGGTTGATGGCATGCCCCTAGTTGACAAATTCATTGTGGGGGGTATTGTCGCCAAGCTCCCGCTTGGGTGGAGCAACTTCATTGCGGACATGCACCGAAAGAAGATGGAGGTCGATCTTGAGCGCCTTCTGTGCTGGATCTATGTTGAAGACGAATTGAGGGCTCAACTCAAGGTGGACACATTGTCCAAGCATATAGCTAAGGCCAACCTGGTACATGCTGAAGACTCCAAGGGGAAGCAGAAGGTTTCTCACTTCAAGAAGAAAGACTTCAACCATCTAAAGGTAAAGTCGGCTTCGTTCAATCCAAAGTCCAAGTCTATGTGACAACTGTGGCAAAAATGGCCACTATAAGAAGGACTGCAGATCCAAACCCAAACAGACTAAGGTGAGCCTAACAAGGTTGCTATGATTGCGCATGTAGTCTCAACTAGTGTCGACACTGACTAGTAGGTGGACACTGAAGCATCCTGCCATGTTTACTCAAGGAGAAAATTGTTTATCATATACAAGCCTACACCTGAGAAGGTCTTGGTGGCCAAAAAGGCACAAGCTGAAGTACTTGGGACCGGGACGGTGGTACTGAATCTAACTTCGGGGAAGTCGTTGACGCTTCAAGATGTGAAGCACGTACCGGAGATTGCAAAGAACCTGATCTCAGGGAGTCTACTATGCAATGCAGGCTTGAGGATAGACATCAACGCTGGTTAAATGGTGATGTCTTATAAAGGAACATACTTCGAAAAAGCTTTTTGTACCGAAGGGATGTTCAAAGTTCAGCTTATAACTCAAACTGAAAATGTCTATGTAGTCTCTTCTTTTTGTTATCCTCTTGAGTTGTGGCATAATAGACTAGGACATGTGCATTGTAAAAAAATAAACAAGATGTCCAGTCTATGACTAATCTCCAAATTTGGGGGTAAGGAGGTGAAGAAGTGTGAAATCTGTGCGCAGACGAAGATCATAAGAAAATCGTTCAAACGGATGTACTGAAGCATAGATCTTCTGGAGTTTGTGCACTCAGATATCTGTGACTTTAAGCAATTCTCTACAAAGGACGGGATGAAGTATTTCACTACATTCATCGATGACTTCTCGAAGTACGTGTTCATCTAGCTTCTCAAGTCAAATAATGAAACGTTCGAGAAGTTCAAAGACTTCAAGGTTGAAGCCAAGCGGCAAACCGAACAACTCAAGAGACTCAGAAGTGATCGAGACAGAGAGTATAGGTCTCTTGAATTCGCATTGTTCTACAGAGAATATGGAATTGTCAATGACACAACTGCTCTGTATTCTCAATTAAATGGAGTTGTAGAAAGTAAGAACATGACGTTGACAGAGATAATAAACTCAATGTTGTTGACTGCGGGACTTCCAAACTGCTTCTGGAGGCTCGCTCAGATAAGCTGCTATACCAGACATTATTACTAACGAGTATTGAATAATCGAAGTGAGGCGACCGAAGGCGCCCTACGGAAGAGGGACGGGTGCTTATGGATTACTTGCGGGATCGAACCCAAAACCGTAAGGAGGGAGCTTGACTTCGTCCCAGGAAGTTGCGCTTACGGCTACTTTTATTCTGAATAGTGTCGTACGCAACTTCCGATGTGACTCATGAACTTTGGTTCAAGGTCAAACCCAACTTGAATGCCATTCAAGTGTTAGGGTGTCTGGCGTATGTAAAGCTTCCGGACTTGAAGATTCAGAAGCTGGAAACGAGGATTACGAAGGCTATATTCCTGGGATACGCTGAAAAGAGTGATACTCGGAGGTTCCTTGGTATTAAATCTAATTAGATCATCGAATCTCGAGACACATAATTCTTTGAAGACAAATTTGCAAGGCACAATGACATTGTTCTCGCGAACATTCCAGAGAATAGTGTGGACGCAAAGGAGACTGACGCTTCCAATAAAAATGTAGTCCAAGAAGAAGTTGTCGTTGAAGAGACAACTTTGAACCAGAACTCGCAGAGACGACTAAGCGAGTGAGGAGGCAGAAGAACTTCGGAAATAATTTCATCACATATCATGTGGAAGCAGATCCACTTACCTATGATGAGACGATGAAAACCAAAAATACTGTCTTCTAGAAGGAGGATGTCAACGATGAGTTTGACTCTACAACCTCCAACAACACTTGGGTGTTTGTTGATCTACCTGAAGAAGCAAAGTCCATCGAATGCAAATGGATCTTCAAGAAGAAGATAAAAGCCGACGGAATTGTTGACAAGTTCAAGTCAAGGCTGGTAGTCAAGGAATTTTTTCAGAAGCAAGGGATAGACTACTTCGACACATATCCTCTCATAACGCGGATGACAACCATCAGGATGTTGATTGCTCTAAGTGCAATTAACAAGCTAGTAATACATCAGATGGATGTTAAAACATCATTTCTGAATGAAGAGTTGACCGAAAAATTTTACATACAACAGTCAGAAGAATTTGTCGTCAAGGGTATTGAAGGCAAAGTCTACAAGTTGGTGAAATCATTGTACGAACTGAAGCAAGCTCCAAAGATGTGGCATGAGAAGTTTGATAAAGCCATTAGATCAAACGGCTACAAGGTCAGCAAGACAGATAAGTGTCTACACAATGTTCGCTGGTGGAAGATGAGTCATAGTTTCTCTTTATGTAGACGACATGCTAATCCTGGGTACGGATGTAGCATTTGTCACTGAAACAAAAAAGTTTCTCCCATCCAAGTTCAGTATGAAGGACTTGGGGGATGCTGATGTTATCCTGGGGATAAAGATCATCCGGACAGACACTGGAGTAGCGCTGTCACAATCTCATTATATTGAGAAGATGCTCACACACTATGAATATCAGGATCTTCCAGGAATCGATACTCCGTATAGGTGTGACAAAAAGCTGAAGCATAATCCAAAGGAAAGTGTCAGGCAGCTGAAGTACTCAAGCGTTATCGGGAGTTTGATGTATGCAACAACTGTCACAAGGCCTGACATAGCTTCCGTCATAGGAATGCTTAGTCGGTTCACGAGTAAACAATGTGTTGAGCACTTGAAAGCCGTGAAGAGTGATAAGATATCTTAAGAGGGCACAGAAGTATGCATTGTACTACAACGGTTATCCGACAATAGTAAAAGGCTTCAGTGATACAAGCTGGTGCTCAGAAGTAGGGGTGAGCATTAATCAGTTCTCAACCTAAAAACGAACCGAACCGAACCGAATTAGCTATTCGGTTCGGGTGAAAAAGATAACGGGTCGGATTCGGTTCTTAAAATCCTTTTATTCGGTTATCAGGTTCGGGTTAGGTTATTCGGTTCGGTTTCGGTTTAAAACCGAAACCGAATTAGTATCTGGAATTACTATAATACCCTCAGCCCTAAACCTTACTATATATCATAATTTCCTCACTCTCTCTCCTCTCATACTCTCTTTTTTTCCCTAGCCGCTCGCTCCGCTCCTTCCTGAGGAAAAAAAACCCTATTCCCTATCCGTACCTAACTCCACCTCTCACTGCCAGTAAACACCGGTCACCACCTCCCTTCTTGCTTCTCAGATTCTCTCCTTCTCTCACGGTCACCTCCTCTCTTCTCCCTCTCTCTCACACATCTCCAGCCTCCATGCATGTGACTTTCCTCCACCTCAGTGCCGGCCAACGCCTATTTTCTGACAAGTACAACCTCTCTAGAGTCTCTTCTCCACCCTGTAAGTATTTTTTTTAATTTTTTAATTTCTGTTATATTTTTTTTAATTAGACACGATTCTCACTCAGATCTCGTTTTAATTTCTGTTATATGTTTAAATCTCAGATCTCCTAGATCTACATCTCGATCTCTGTTCAGATCTCCAAGTCCACTTTGTAAGTATTTTTAATTTATTAGACACGAATCTCAGCATCTCTTAGTTACAGTTGGTAGTTGGTAATTAGTCCTAGAGGTTACTTTATAATTTGTAGATCTATACTTTAAATTCATATTTTTTTAGATCTAGAAAAAAATAACTTTTTTAGTATACTATATAATTAGTTGTCACAGATCTATTTCATTTATTTTGTTACACTTCTGTCATTTAAAATAACTTGTATGTCATTTATTTTCTTACACTGTGTTAAATTAGTATACTATATCACATTTGTTTTTTCTTAGACTTGTCTGTCATTTAAAATCAGTGAACATGTATACTTGTTTCAGTTTTTCTATATATTTTCTTACACTGTGTTAAATTAGTATACTATATCACTTTTGTTTTTTCTTATACTTGTCTGTCATTTAAAATCAGTGAACATGTACACTTGTCTGTCATTTAAAATCAGTGAACATGTATACTTGTTTCAGGAATATATAGTTATATTGTTCTTTGATCAATCTGAATTACTATATATGTTGGCTGGAAATGGAATTTATTTGCAGGGCTAGCCAACTATGCTTATAGTGCTATAAGCATAGTTGGCTAGCCCTGCAAACAAATTTCATTTCCAGCCAACATATATAGCACTATAAGCATAGTTGGCTAGCCCTGCAAACAAATTCCATTTCCAGCCAACATATATAGTAATTCAGATTGATCAAAGAACAATATAACTATATATTCCTGAAACAAGTATACATGTTCACTGATTTTAAATGACAGACAAGTGTAAGAAAAAACAAAAGTGATATAGTATACTAATTTAACACAGTGTAAGAAAATATATAGAAAAACTGAAACAAGTATACATGTTCACTGATTTTAAATGACAGACAAGTCTAAGAAAAAACAAAAGTGATATAGTATACTAATTTAACACAGTGTAAGAAAATAAATGACATACAAGTTATTTTAAATGACAGAAGTGTAACAAAATAAATGAAATAGATCTGTGACAACTAATTATATAGTATACTAAAAAAGTTATTTTTTCTAGATCTAAAAAAATATGAATTTAAAGTATAGATCTACAAATTATAAAGTAACCTCTAGGACTAATTACCAACTACCAACTGTAACTAAGAGATGCTGAGATTCGTGTCTAATAAATTAAAAATACTTACAAAGTGGACTTGGAGATCTGAACAGAGATCGAGATGTAGATCTAGGAGATCTGAGATTTAAACATATCACAGAAATTAAAACAAGATCTGAGTGAGAATCGTGTCTAATTAAAAAAATATAACAGAAATTAAAAAATTAAAAAAAATACTTACAGGGTGGAGAAGAGACTCAAGAGAGGTTGTACTTGCCAGAAAATAGGCGTTGGCCGGCACTGAGGTGGAGGAAAGTCACATGCATGGAGGCTGGAGATGTGTGAGAGAGAGGGAGAAGAGAGGAGGTGACCGTGAGAGAAGGAGAGAGTCTGAGAAGCAAGAAGGGAGGTGGTGACCGGTGTTTACTGGCGGTGAGAGGCGGAGTTAGGTAGGGATAGGGAATAGGGTTTTTTTTCCTCAGGAAGGAGCGGAACGAGCGGCTAGGGAAAAAAAGAGAGTATGAGAGGAGAGAGAGTGAGGAAATTATGATATATAGTAAGGTTTAGGGCTGAGGGTATTATAGTAATTCCAGATACTAATTCGGTTTCGGTTTTAAACCGAAACCGAACCCAATAACCTAACCTGAACCCGATAACCGAATAAAAGGATTTTAAGAACCGAATCCGACCCGTTATCTTTTTCACCCGAACCGAATAGCTAATTCGGTTCGGTTCGTTTTTAGGTTGAGAACCGATTAATGCTCACCCCTAGAGCTAAGCGACTCGGACTCGGGCTCAGGCTCAAGGACGCAAAGTGGCGCTTTGATGGCTCACTTTGCACTTAGCACGTCCACATTGTCGCATGGCGCTTGTGCGCTTTTGTTACGCTCATGCGCTTGTTCCTGTGCTAGTTTTTGCGCGAGTTTCTGCACGTAGAGTCTGCGCGCGTCTCTGCGCACAGTTCTTAGCGCGTCTGAGCGAGCGCCTCTGCGCAGGGGTTCTGCGCGTGTTCTGCGCGGGTACACAGGGAGCGCTGTTGGCGCAGGATAACGCTGATTGCGGGATTTAAACTGTTGTGGAAAGATTGAGTCAATTATTCGGATCCAATTTTTGTAGAATTTAAATTTAATTGATTCATATTGTTCCGTAATTAGTTGGCGGCCTGGATTAAGGTTAGGGATTCATCCCAGCTCTATAAATATTCTCTTCTTGCCTCCTTTAAGGATTTACTCCAAAACTGAGAGAAAAAAAGAGAGTATCGTGCGGCGACTGTCATTGGAGTCCAGGAGTTCGTGCGAGTCTATACATAGATGATAGTGAGCGTTCCAGAAGTTCTCTTCAGAGCTTGCTGGTTCCTAGGAGCAGATCGTGTGGAACGAATCTTGCTTTGAGCAACGGTAATCTTCATCACCCCAGCAAGTCCTTCATGTCTTCTTCTACTTCTCTTTACATCTAGTTGTAAACGTTGTCTCAATTGCAACTACGTTTGCAAGAAAGAACGTATTTTTGGTTCTCGAGTTTTTGTGATCCAGAAGTTGTAATCGGCTAATATATATATATATATATATATATATATATATATATATATATATATATATCCGTTGGAATCGAGATAATCAGAAAGGAATTCTTGTGTGAATCTCTGATCTCAACTACAACGGTTAGATCATACAGAGACCGGACTGCAAAGTCGCGTTATCTCTGTTCCTGATCTCAGTTTCTCCATCTATTGATCTATCTCGAGACTAACAAGGTATGTATCTTCATCTCAAAAATAAACTACTAGTGAACCTTTCCCATACGAAAAATAAAGTAATAAACTACTAGTTCACTAGTTGAGTCCCTTCGGCTCCCTTAAAAGAATAGTCCACTTGTACTTTTTGTTTCTCATATGGTAAAGGATAGTATCTTCATCTCTTCTCTTCCCATTGACAAAGTCTACCAAGTCCAGTTATATCCTACTACAATAGGGATAAGCCCAACTACTAACCTTTCACATATAACAAGGTCTGCCAAGTCCAGCTACTAGTCTGCTACAACGGGGATAAGTCGATCTCGTCAGCGACTCAGAAGGCCAGAGGCAGCAAAAGGTCGACGACGTACTACTAGCATCGATCAGATCTCTCATGGGTTTCTTCTCTCTCAAAATAGGATTTTTCTTAAGCTTTTGTATTTCAGAATCCAAGTACGTTTTCAAGCTTTTGTATTTCAAAATCCAAGTACGTTTTTCAAGCTTTCGTATTTTTTATCATTCTTTCTCCTAATTTCTTCTTCATCCGTCGTGTCTGATTGTCACCATGAAGGATCCATCCGATCCGGATCTCGTACCCGTACCCGCGTCGTATCGGATCGATAAGGTACTTTACCTTAAAGTGACAAGTTCGGACAACATAGGTTGTCGTCACTTGTAATACAAGATTAACAAATGAAGGAAATGGCAGTAGGGATAACTTCTGACATTCGTCTGATAGTAAGGATAAAGGGGAGAAGTTGGATTATGGCTTATAGAGGTTTTCTTGAGCTTGGGTATGCTCCCACACCGCCTGACTTCACATCTACCTCTTATTTAACAATGTCACGAAACTATCTGCAGCATACCTCTTGATTGCAGAAAACATGACAATGATATCAAAATAGTGGGTGAACCAAGTGTAGTACCAAAGACATGGATCTCTAGATATTTAAACTTGAGATTCGTTTGTTTCCTGATTGACTTCTTAGTCACTAGAATGATTACTTTAAGATTGATTGTAATGCCACAATAACTCTAAAAAGTAAAGTGTTCAACTAAATATAAGCAAACAAGCAGTAGAATCATATACGGATAGCAAACTTATTAGAAGGTTACATAAGCATTGAAGTAAAAATAAATAAATAAAATACACAAACCTCATTTTCATCTGGAAAATCAAAACTCCCCATGAACAGCATGTGCTCTACAAAAGCATTTCTAATATAGAATAAGTAACTATTAGCAGAATTCTTTGGCAGGATTAGCTTAATCATTAGTTTCACATTTTAGAAAAGTAAAGTAATAGAAACAACCTTTAACATTCTACCAAATAAAACGGAACCCTGAAACATTATTAGTGGCTCCTTTGTGTCTTCCCCACCAATTCAATAATAAACGAAAACAAAAGAGAGACCATTTATCAGGCAAATAATAAATTCTTAAATAGGGTTTTAGAAAGGGGAGCTGGTTTACGGAAAGGAAATGTCTTAATACTTTCTTACATAGCTATATGTAGATAAAGGATATTCTGATCATTTCACTTCAGACTTAACTGTCTATACTGACAACAGGGGGTGGTGTCTATCCTGGAGCTAACAAGATGTACAGAGATCTGAGGGATCATGTTTGGTGGTATGATATGAAGAGAGATCGCATGCTTTGTCTCTAGATGCTTAGTGTTTCAGCAGGTCAAGGCCGTGAGAGAAAGACCAGGAGGACTACTTCAACCATTACCGATATCATAGTGGAAGTGGAAACATATCACTATGAATTTTGTTTACGGTCTTCCACTCCCTCCAGGGAACAAGGATGCGATTTGGGTTATTGTTGATAGGTTGACCAAATCAACCCGCTTCTTGCCTTTCAAAATGGGTTTGTCGACGGAGAGGCTAGCTGAGTTATATGTAAGACAGATCGTTAGATTGCATGGAGTTCCGATAAGCATTGTCTCCGATCGGGACAGCAGATTTATGTCTCATTTCTGGAGAAGTTTGCAGGCTAGCTTGGGCACTCAGCTCAAGTTTAGTACCGTTACTACCCTCAGACGAATGGACAGTCAGAAAAGACTATTCAGACGCTTGAGGACATGGTTCGTACTTGTGTATTAGACTTCGGCGGCTCTTGGGAGGATCATCTTCATCTGGTAGAGTTTTCTTACAACAATAGCTACCAGGCCAGTATCGAGATGTCACATTTCGAAACATTGTACGGACGGAGATGTCGTACCCTGCTATCTTGGGACGATGTAGGCGAGAGAGCGCACTATTGGGTCTCGAGATGATCATTGATGCTGCAGAGAAGGTTAAGCAGATCAAGGAGAGGCTCCGTGCAGAAGCACTGGTCCGATAGTCACCGAAGACCGCTAGAGTTTGAGGTTAGAGATCTGGTATTCTTGAAGATTTCTCCAACGCGTGGAACGATTCGATTCCATTCGGAGGAGGCGGAAAGCTTAGCCCGAGGTTCATTGGACCTTTTGACATTCTTGCAAAAGTCGGTGTTGTAGCATACCGACTAGCCTTGCCGCATGATTTAGATAGAGTGCACAACGTATTTCACGTATCCCAGCTGAGACGATACGTGGCAGACCCTAGCCATGTGTTGGACTACTCATAGATCGAGGTAGGACCCAGTCTCAACTACGAGGAGCGACCTGTAGGTATTCTGGACTTCAGGGAGAAGGTACTGCACAACCAGAATGTTCCTTTTGTCCGCATCGCTTGGAGGCATCACTCTCTAGGTGAATCCACCTGGAAAAGAGAGAATGAGATGCGAGAGCGATATCCTTATCTTTTCGAGCCATGAGGTTACTTTTTATTACTTCCTTTTAGTGTTGTATTTATATTTAAATTTCGAGGACGAAATTATTTTAAGGAGGGTAGATTTGTAACCTCCATGTTTTAAAAATTTTATTTTTATTATTTAATTATTATTGTTAAGGTTAATTAGTTTCTAATTAGTGATTAGTCAATTAATCTTAATTAGTGTTTAGTTTAGGGTAAACATATGTTTAGGTTAATGGGAGATTAGGTTATGTTTAGGTTTGAAACTAACCAAGGATAAAGAAATATCAAGATATTTACATCACACCTCTTCAAACTAAAATATCGAACCTTCCACCACTTCAAGAAAAATATCATAGGAGGCTTTCAAGAGAAGCTTTGACCACCCACACCATCTCACCCCCCCCCTACCCCTTAAAGTTGCCAGCCACTTTTTAAATCCCCACCCCTTCAATCTTTTCACCCCACTTCACTTTCTCTTCTCCATTTCATTTTTCTTCAAGTTCCAACTCAAAACCTCTCCAAACAGTTCCAAAACCCTTCCAAACTTCTCCAAAGTGGAGCCAAAGGCTTGAAGGCTCAAGGACGCTTCCTAAAGGAAGTTAGAGGCTAGAGGGAGGGCTTGAACCTAGCTCTCGAAACCAAGTTCATTGGTTGTACTTAGGAGCTCTTCCCAAGGGGTAAGTCACAACTTTTAACTTACTTTTAGTATAAAAATCACCCTAAAATCCATAGAAAATTCACTAATCCCTCAACTTAATTTCTAAATGGTGATACTTGGTAGTATCATG
This sequence comes from Iris macrosiphon, assembly GCA_036927795.1. Classification (NCBI taxonomy): domain Eukaryota; kingdom Viridiplantae; phylum Streptophyta; class Magnoliopsida; order Asparagales; family Iridaceae; genus Iris; species Iris macrosiphon. The sequence continues at coordinate 89,743,364 of JAYESA010000009.1, read as the reverse complement.
AGTTTTTGGCATGTTAGAATGATAGGAGTGTGTTGGTATCCTATTTTGTTTGTGTATAAATATACACAAAAGTATTAGAACTTGTTAGGTGTTATACTAGTAATGGGCTTTAGTCCCACATCGGGTAGAATAATAGAGAGATGGGTTAGCCTCTCCTATATATGTAGTCTTCTCATGAATAAAAATTATTCCATTATTCTAATTCTTCATGGTATCAGAGCCATAACCCATCCACCCTCTCTCCACATAAAAAAAAAAACTAACCCTATATCAGCCCCCCCTCTCGCCCCCCCCCCCCAACCTGCCGCGACCCTACCACCAGTTGTCGCCGGCCCTGCCTCCCTGCATCGCAGCCCTCTCTCTCAATGTTAGAAAAAGTCAAGTCCGCTCAGAAGGATGACATGTTCCTGCAAAAGATGCAAGGTCTTATCTCAGCAGGGAAGGCAACCGACTTTGCGGTAGGCACTACTCAGCGCATCAGCTACAACATTATCCTTGCCTGGTGTGTATCTGATCATCAGGTCAAAGTCGCTAAGGAATTCAAGCCAACGCCGTTGTCGAAGATTTAAATCCTTTTGTGTATATAGATATTTTAGGCTCTTATGGTCTTATGGTCTGTATAGATCTCGCACGGCACACCATAAAGGTAGTGGCGCCACAATTTCAGCGCGAACACCACCGCTGCTAGCTCCAGATCATGGGTTGGATAATTCTTCTCGTGAGGCTTTAACTGCCTCGACGCAAAAGCTATCGCATTGTCCCTTTACATAAGGACACATCCCAATCCCTTTCCTGAGGCGTCACTATATATCTTAAAATCATCGGGTCCGTCTGGAAGGGTAAGAATTGGTGCTGAGACGAGGCGTTGCTTTAACTCCATAAACGAAGCTTCACAGTCGTCCGTCCATGCGAACGTTACTCCCTTCCGAGTGAGCTGGGTCAGCGACGAGGCAATTCTAGCAAAATCCTTTATAAATCTCTGGTAGTAGCCTGCTAGACCAAGGAAACTCCGAATATCACTAGCTGACTCAGGCCTTCTCCAGTTCACGATGGCTAAGCAAAGACAAGTCCATCGTAGCCACCCACCTGAGAGATGATTCACCTCGGTCGAAGGATACTCCGAGCGAGCCTCTGAAAGCCTAAGCCGGAACTCCTTAAGAACCAAGTCTGGAAATCATTTGCCTCAAACGAGTATTCTCGCTGAAGCAAAACGGGTCGGGACGCACTTTTGCCGTTTGAATCGGCAGTCCGCTTGAGCGGAACGGGTCGTTACATTATACACCACTCAGAAAAAGTCTCGTCCTCGAGACTTCCTGAGCGCAAGCCGTTCTATCGCACTATCGAATCTATCCCAAGCGTAGCAACCGGTACCACTAAATCCATTTGAACACAATCCCCTACTCGATCCTTACGTCGTGTCGCATGTATGGTGAGTCGGTCTCATTTGCGCGTTAGCGCGGACATGTTGCTTAACGCGGGGTACGTTACGATCTATCTTGAAAGATTATCTAAGGCTGAGGCAAACTTATACAAGTCGTTATACTTGTTCAGGCGGATATTCACTTGCACTAGCATCGATATCAGCATATCGCGAGTCTGGATCGTGCGCATATTCGAAGTGCACCTCAAGCATGAGCACACCAACCAACTTAGCGATAGCGAAGTCTTAGCACTCGAGTTTCACATCTCGTTTAGTCTTGGATCGTGCACACGTTCAAGGCGTCCCTCAAACATATGCAATCAACCAAACTTAGAGATAGTGAAATCGGACAAGCTACTTGCAAAAATCTTAAGGTTTCTCGTTTTTATGAATCACAAGGTACTCCGACAGGGTCAATCAAATCCATATCATTTTTCCATTCCAACCAAACCATGTATTTGCACAATCGTTAAGCACGATCTATCCGATACCGACTAGCGTTCACTGTTCGGGTCAAACATAGTACGCGTTACCGTTCCCCGTCTAACCCTAAGTCTTGCTGTCCCAGTTTTATAACTTGTTCAAGCAATATACTAAAGTCGGTAACACAGGTTCATTCACTCGACACAGGATCGTCTGCCTAATTGCTAGGTCAACTCACAAGGTCATGGGTACAAGTTCAAGCACACGATACATCGTGCAAATTCGTCGCACGATGCTCGCCCCAATTCCTAGGGTCAAACCATTGTTCATTTGCACGGGGTATTCTACCCAAGCTCGTTTCACTCAGATTTCTAAACATCGAGCACAAATTGTTCCTACTCACAATAACACGTTCGTTTGTACGGGGGTTCGAGTTCGTTCAGTAGAATCCACGATATATCCAAGCTGCATGACAAGCCTAGTGATTTGCATAGTCTTATCTCTCCAAATATGTTTTGATAGAATCCCTATACATTCCAAGTCTAGTCCACTAAGCCAAGATTCAATTCTAAACCTTAGATTTATAACTTCAAGTCGTTCAACCTGATTTATGTATTCGTTCACGAAACCATCAAGCGTGATTTATTTTCAGGTTCTAGGCTAACTTACCCTCGAAACATTTGCGATCACTTGCATTCCAAATTTGTGTTATCGTGTCGAACCAAAAGTCAAGACGATCCATTAGTTGTCACGCTCCGTCTCCCGCAAGTTCGATCACCCTCGTTGGACGTGAGATCACCACGTCAACGCTCCCGCTAGATAATCGTCATAATCCGGATGTGACGCATGTACGGGCATAGAGTTACGCTCGCACAAGGCAGGAACGTTTGAATGTTATGGTTTTCTTCGGCACGATCGAGACACCTTAATTTCACTTTTGCTTCATCCAAGTTATATCTATCAAGTCCATCAAGTCAAGTTCGTTCATGCAATGATTATAATTTGTCTAGCAAAATCATCCAACTTCAATGTTACCGCTCGGTAATTTCATAGTCTACTTCTATCATTCCTCAAGAAACTAGTTTCAAATATTCAAGCCCAAGTCTATTCCAATTTTGATATGTTCCATTCATCGAGTTTGTTTGGAATAATCACCGAACATGTTCCTGTGAGTTCGATCATCTCCGCCGTACGTGAAATCACCACGTCGGCCTTCCCGCAGGATAACCGTTCTATTTGGGACTTATTTCGAGAGTTGTCGTTTCGAACTTGATTTCAAGATCGTTCTTCCAAACTCCAAGCCAAATCCATTATCGTTTATCTCTTTCCTCGAAACATAATGTTTATTTTCGAGCTAACTTCTATTCGAGTGATATTGTATCTATTCGAGTGATATTGTATTCAAGTTCAATTCGTTTGTTTCAATCCGAAATCGCTTGCACAATCCTCAAGTTTCCTAACCGAGATATCGATTTACATTTCCGTGAATCCCAATTCGATATAAGCCTTATCATTTATTCAAGACATTCTTCAATCATTCAATTCGATTATCGCACGAGATCTACGAATTCGTTTGGACATTTCTAAATAATCCATACATCACTCGGAATTGAGTCATCCAATCAAATCCTCAATCGATTTGTATCTTCCGATATGAAATACCGTTCGAGCTATTTCCCAAAATCCAAGCACGATTCTCTATATTCGCCTAAGCGATAAATCCGAGAACGTTCTATTGGTTGGCATTCTAAGTCTGACTTGTCTTATTCCTGAACGATATCCCAATTCATTTGCAACTTAGCTTGCACCAAAGGGTCTTGGTGCGCGATACTCAACACATCTTAGCCAAAAGGTTGTGTGCATAGCGAACCGTTCAGGACTATTTTTTCGTACACTAACCAGTTGAAAAATCACGTAAAGTAATTCGGATTTGCACATAAGTTGCGATTCTAGCACGAGTCTAATCCCAAAGGGTCTAACACAGGTCGGCACGAAGGCCTTATCGCATTACAATTTCGTTCAAGCAATCACATCACTCACATGCACTTTTCGAAAGTATTTAGACTCATTGTTGGAACATTCCATTTGGGACATTGAGAGAGAGTGCACATAACCCACGAACGAGCTTTTGAAACTGAGAAAATCGAAACGAAGTCCAAAGACGTATAAGCCAAGCTCTGATACCCCCCTCCCCCACCTCCGGCCCCGCATCCAGCTGCCCTCAGCCCCGCCTACCTGCACCCCTACCTTCGGCCTCCCTGCCCCGCTACCCCCGGCCTGTTGCCCCACTCCAGCAGCCCCCCTTGCTACAGCAGCCCCCTTGTCTCCAGCCCCCCCCCCTCCGCCCCCCCCCCACCTCTACAGCCCCCCCTCCCCTGTCAGCCGCCCCCTTCACAAAACCCTAACCCTAGCTACCATGTCCATTTCCCACAAACCCTAGCTGCCTTTTCCTATCTTAAAAAAATAAAAAATAAACCATGTTGGAATTCTTATAGGTTAAACATTTATTTGTTTGCTGGAATCTCTAGTTTTCAACATCGGATTACGGAACAAAGAGCAGACAAGTGGTTTGTCTTGCGTGAATCTTTGTTTCTTTTCTTCCTTGATCTTCACATCGGGATCTAACAGAGAATAACCTAGATTGCCTCTCTGACCTGCCGTGTGTGATCCACATTCACTCTGCTTCCTATGCGTGTGCCGGTATTGGCCACGTTTCTAGCGTATTGGCAGAGTTGATGTGATTAAGTTAGAAAGATAATACCGACGGTCGAATCTGAAATACTGAAGGATGACAAGCACTGACGCAAATAGCAGCGTTACAGATACTAGTATCGGAAACGCAATGGCGGGACCAACAGGCACTGGCATGACGATTTTCTCGATTCGATTTGTCGATCGAAGGTTGGATGGACCAGAGGGCTACTCAACATGACTAAAAGAATGTCGAAAAGACGCTTCGGGGAATGCGGTTGTCCAAACATCTGACTGACAACCCCCCAACAGAGACTGATCCCATATTTGAGCAATGGGAGACAGATGATAGTCGACTGTTTACACAGTTGATGAATTTAATGGAACTATCGGTGGAAGACATGGGTCAAAATACATATTCCGTAAAGGAATTATAGGAGATCCTAGCGGCGACGTTTGATGAAAAACATGATTTGTCCCATATCTACGACTCGGTCGGTGTATATCGAGCAAATCAGGAAAAGAAATCTCATAAGGACTATTACCGGGCCTTTAAGGCTATGACTGATGAGATCGACCGTATTTTACCTCTCACAACGGATATTAATGAAGCTAGGGCCCAACGTGAACAGCTTCATGTCATGACATATTTGGCATCTCTCCGTCCTGATGCGAACTCTGCTCGCTCTCAGATCATTGCTGGATCTGACGTTCCGTCTCTGATGGAGGCCCATTATCACGTTCTTCAGATAGCGAAAGTTGTTGAGCCCACTCCAGGTACTGCTCATGTTGATCAATCTGCTCTTGGTGCGGCTTGTCCTAGATTTCGTGGTGGTCGTGGTGGACGACGTGGTGGTCACAATGCTGGTCGTGATGGGGACGAGGCATTGGCGGTCGTGATGGAGGAAGACCGGGCACATACTTCAACTGTGGTCATCATGGCCATTTCCAATGGCAGTGTCCTAAAGCTCCTGCCGCCAATGTTACAACGGACGCTCCTGATGATGGCGTTCGATCTGTCCAGATGACTGCAGAGTCATATACAGATTTTCTTGAGTTACAAACTCAACGTCGTGGTGAGGCATCCACATCTGGATCCACAGTCGGATACTCCGCGACATGTGTAGTGAGGTCCAAGGAGTGGGTGATTGAGTCTCGTGCGTCACCTCATATGACTGGCGATACAGGTATGATACGAAATTATATATCGGTGGGACGTTTTCAATATTAATATTGCCAATGGTGACTCACTAACAATTTCAGACCAAGGATATGGGATCGTTAAACTACTTCTTGGGTGTTGAAGTCGTACAGAGAAAGAAGCACATTGTCATGTCTCAGAAGAAGTATGTGCTAGACATACTAAATGATGCAGGAATAATGCAAGCCAAGTGAGCAACATCGCCAATGGATCCAGGAGAAAAGTTACTCCCGACAAAGGAGTACTGATGACTAATCAGGATCAATATCACCGAGTGGTTGAAAAACTCAACTACTTGGCGGTTAGGACTCGTCCAGATATTTTCTTTACCGTTAGTGTCGCGAGTAGATTTATATCTTTTCCACGAGTTCCACATTGGCAGGCAGTTCTCATAATTATGCGCTATCTAGTCCAGAATCCTGGAAAAGGAATTCGCATGGAGAACCAGGGACATACAAATGTTGAGTGCTTTACCGATGCTGACTGGGGTGCAAGCCTGACAGATAGACGATCTACATCTGGTTACTCGGTATTTATCGACGAAAACTTTATATCGTAAAAGAGCAAGAAGCAGAGTGTGATCACACAATCAAGTTCCAAAGCAGAATATCGAGTCATTGCTCATGGCACGACAAAAGTGTTATATCTACAGCATTTTCTACAAGAGCTGGAAGAAAAAGCATGATCTAAAGCAGCATATGTTGTTTGATAATCAATATGTTATCAATATTGCTACCAATCATTTATTTCATGAAAGGACGAAGCACATTGAAATTGATGTCCACTTCGTCCGTGATGAGTATAAAAAGGGGATAATAAAGTTTCATCACGTGAGGACCGGTGATCAGATGGCCGATATCTTCACAAAATCTCTTTTGGATCCTCGGATGCAATTTTTGTGTAACAAGCTGGACATGATTGACATATATGCTCCAGCTTGAGGGAGGGTGTTAAGTGTTATATTAGTAATGGGCTTTAGTCCCACATCGAGCAGAATAATAGAGAGAGGGGTTAGCCTCTCCTATATATATGTAGTCTTCTCATCAATAAAAATTATTCCATTATTTCAATACTACAAAACTATTTATGAAGAGTAAATACACATATATACATGTGTATGTGTGTGTATGTGTTATTATTAATAAAGAGAGTGTAAATATGCATGTGGGTATGTGTGTTCATATATATGTAAATAGATATGTATATAAAGAAAGGGATACATGTATGAGAGTGCGTTTACATGTATATATATGTATGAGAGTGTGTTTACATGTATATATATGTATGAGAGTATTTTTGTATATATATATATATATATATATATATATAGAGAGAGAGAGAGAGAGAGAGAATAAGGGAGGTGGGATGGCACCTCACTCTCAAATGAGGATAGCGGTGACGTGGCACCATTCCAGCCCTCCATCTCAAAAAATTGGAAAATCTCATTTCCATCATCCCCCCAACCCAGCCGCCACCCTCCAGCACCCGTCGTCGGCGCACCCCACCCCCCGAGCATCACCGGCGGCGCCCTGCGCAGCGCCCACACCTCCCTCCTGTAGTTCGCACGACGCCCTCCGCCTCGCGCGCAGCCCCGCGCCTCCACCCTCCTACAGCTCGCGCGTCGCCCCGCGTGCTTCGGCAACGCCCCTCCACCCCTGCACCACCCACTCCTCGCGCCCCCTCCTCCCTCCTACAGCTCGCGCGCCGCCCCGTATGCACCGGCGACCCCCCTACCACCACTACCACCCTGCGCCGCCTCAGGCGACGCCAGAGGGGAGGGGTGGGGGTTAAGTGCAATTTGTCAATTTTTCTCATTTTTTGAGATGGAGGGCTGGGATGGTGCCACGTCACCGCTACCCTTATTTGAGAGTGAGGTGCTATCCCACCTCCCTTATTCTCTCTCTCTCTCTCTGTGTGTGTATATATATATATATATATATATATGTGTGTGTGTGTGTGTGTGTGTGTGTGAGAGAGAGAGAGAGAGAGAGAGAGAGTATAGTGTGAGAGAGTATATATATATATATATAAAAAGGTGTTTGTGTGTTAGAGAAAAAGGGGGACAATGAAATTGCAGGAGCAGCAGCAGCAACAATCGCAGAAGCAGCAGCAGCAATTGCAACAGTAGCAGCAGAAGTAAAAACATCAGCAGCAGCAACATGAATAGCAGCAGTAACACTTATAGCATCTGCGGTAAGCAATGGGTTAGAGGCTTCGCTAGGTGCACCTTTTTGTGTGCAAGTGTGAGTGTTCAAAGTGTTAGTATAAAAGTGAGTTGGAATACTAAAATTAGTATTGTGATAAGTAGTGTTTAGTGTAGATATTAAATACCAAGGTATTGAACCTAGAAACCAATAACTTAGTAAATAGGTTGATTTAGATTTTATATCACCTATTTGACATGATAATTCTTAATATAGGTTATTTGGACCTCGTTACAGACTCTTTTCCATATCATCACACTACGGCAGACGAGTACATTCTCTGATTGTTTTCAGTATTTGATAGCTTCTATACTTCGTGCTTTAAGCTATATTTTACTTGATTCTCGTCACGACTTATTCACGGATTGATATTATATGGATTCACTTCAGGATACGTGTTTACTTGTATGAGGCCATGTTGTTCTTGTTGGCTTATTCCAGTTTATCTAGTTTCATGTTTACATGTTTCTAGAGATCACTATATCCAGACTAGAAACCATGAATATTAGTCGAGGCGGGGGAAATACGATGTTGACATGTGATCTGTCGATCTAGTTAATTTCACCTTACATGAATGATAGTTAATTATACATTCACGTATGATTATACCGTACCCTTCTCGAATGATAGCCATCGACGCGAGATGTGCCGTATTCTCAAGCGATCACAAATCTAACATAGTATTTTAAATCACTAAAATAGTTTCCAGTTTACTTATCATTACCTTGTATGTTGTCACACCACTTTACTGCTTTCTAGACTGCATATTTCTCTTTACCTGTGACATACATGATATCAGTCTTTCTAATTATCTTATTTTTACATATGCTTAACATGTCTTATAGTCTCTACCATATATCTGGAACTGCTTTCATTGGTGTACTTTCGCTCCAATCTTGACTTGGATATGTTGAAAATATTAGGAGATACCTTTGAAGATCAATTCTCCACTTACACAGGAGAACCTTATATCTGAGATTGATCATACCATACCGGAGGATCTGGAAGCTCTCGCAACAGAGATCTAGGCTGCTACTACTTAGTTGGTATAGCTTAGACTTTATTTTTGCTCGGATTGTGTCTCCGGTAGTCTTTAGTTATATGTATATTTTTGATTTAGACTCCTTGTAGTCACTGCCTAAACTTTAGACTAATGATTTTCTATATGATGTTTCTTTCGCAATTATCTTTCTTAGAAATGGTGTTTGAGTACAGTTATTTATATCATTATAAATTGTGTGAGTTGTTGGATATTGTGAGTTACTAGACAGCGTTTACCACCGATACTGTGGTGTAGGCTGGACGTACCCACGTACTCGTGTCCGAATATCGGATGCGGGTCGTGACATGGGGCAAGGCCTGGGCCGACCCAGCCCGGGTATGAGCAAGTTCGGTTCGATCCGGACAAAGCTAGCCTGAAGTGCCACGTTCCTGGTGGTGCACCGTGTGGACTTGTGGCTAGTTTGACCAAGTCGAAACTGGATATTGAAAAAATCTTTTGGCATCAAATCGATTAGGACAAATGCATTGAGAACATTTCCTATTCATGAATTGGCATATTTTGGAATAAGTGTCTTGGCGAATGAACTCTATAGTCTTTTTTCATCCTTTCAATGTTATTTTCGTGGATGTTTTGTTCCTTGGTTTTGATAAATGTGCTTTCGTCGTCGTTTTCGATGAATATTTTCGTTGTTCGCTTTCATCGATTTATGCATTCATTTTTGGAAATTCTAAAAGAAAGAGAAAAAAAAAGATAGAAGAAACTGATCCGATGTTGATGTCATTGTACGAGGACGTGTAACTGAGACTTTATCGTGCGAAGCATTTCGCCTTCTCTCGTCAATTTTCTAAATCGGTAGATGGTTCTGACCCTTCTTATTTTCCTTCACGTCCTAATAAAAGAATTCTCTTGTTTTCTTGCAACGTTCTTAGATCAATGATGCCTTAGTAAAAGTAAAAGATACATGTATGATGTTATTGCTAATAATTGAGACACTGGAATGGTAAGCTGCTAGTGTACTTTTGCACAAGAATGATATAGTTTAAGCTTCGCATGGAAAGCAAAATGGAAATTGAGAATACGAGCGTTGACTCGAGGAATGTGATGTACAAGTAGAGAGTTCTATTTACATTTACTTTTAGTATTTATTGCCCTACAAATTATGCTTTATAATTAAATTGCATACGCATTTGCATAGTTATGGACAACTTCTGCACAAAGTTTCATAATTTTTTTGAACGGTATCCGGAACCTAAAAGGAAGTTATTTGGATATGCTAATAGGCACGAGGTATTGCAGAACCTTCATTGAGACTAGCTACCTGCTCTGAAAGGACGTGTCATAATACCATGTAAAAGTCATTTGTGGTGTTGAAATCATCAATGGTAGTCATGAAGATGGGTTACATTGCTAACGAAATCCTTTGCAAGGACGGTAAGTATAAATCATTGTTTTATTCAGGGACAGATAATCGGTTGTGGATAAGAAATCACTATTAAGTGATATGGTTATGTTCATGTTTATATTTCTATTCTTGATATTGTACTGTTAATAGATCATACTCCAAAATAGAAAGATCTTCTTAATAATTGTATGTTTTACATATTTACTGTACCGGTTTATGTGAGTTGAATTGGTACCATTCACCCGTGCATTCTCCAATATATTGATCCCCTCCTCCGTAGGTATTAGGAACAACACGGACATACAAGGAAGATAACATATCAACTTGTATTGAATAATATACTCCACTGCAAGAATTCAATAAAAGAGTTATTTTCTTCCTATATTGTGTCTTCAACTTTCTGTTGATGTGTTGTTACAACCTTATTTTCATATAATTATTATACGTGCACATTCTTGACTTGTACAAGCACAATTTAGATTTGTACGATATGACACCCAGTAGATAAGCGGAATCGGAACGTGATAGAGATGAGTAAAACAAACGAAGGCAATTGTTGCTAATTACATAAAATCAAAAACACAAATGATCAGCTCCTAATGTAAAAAAACAACCCATAAAAAGCTAATGAAACAAAAAAACAACCCATAAAAAGCTAATGAAACAAAAGACTAAGGAAACTTCAAACTGTCAACCAACAAGAGAAGCCATAGCAAGTTCAACTCATAGGTAAAAAGTACAGCTCCAAAAGAAAGAAAGGCACTTCCAGAACCAGAGCTAGAGCATGAGAAACAGAGATCACCAACACCATCCTTTTAGAAATTTGTAGTTGTGAGTATTCAACGCACGTTGCTGCCAACGCCCATCCTTTTAGAATCATGATTATTACTAATAGACCACTTATTAATCTTCATGAATCATGATTATAACTAATAGATGCTTTATAAAAAAGAAATATTCAAATACCGTGTATTTACTTTTCTTTTGAATTTCCATTTTCTTTGTCTACTTTTGAACTATAGTGTCTGAATTTTCCATTTTCCCTGAGACTTCTTTTGAAATAAAACTGTGTTTACTTTGAATTTTTAACGTTAATTAGCATGGGAGAAAGGATAGTAAAAGCATAACTAGGATCTAACTCGACCACTAAATTTTCATTCATTCAATCTTTTAAACTTGTCAAAGTGAATTACGCTGACAATTTCGGAATTCCTAATATGCAAGAAAACTATTGTTAGGATTTGGCTCACATATAGTAATCATAGTAATAATAGGATTGGAAAAAAATCATGGTCAAAACCTTAATCATATTGGATCTCTCCAAATAAGAAAATCAATGCCATACCTACTTAGGATTGGATTTTTATATATGGAGATATAACATGCTATATAAAAGGATCTAGAGTTTCTTGTAGATGATTGTGCTCAAAAAAGATCCAGTTCAATATCATACCTCATAGATTAACTCCGATTCGGGTCACATTGCATTCCATACAACTATATCTAAAAATATAAGATAAATAGAGTATATCTAACATTAATTTCAGCATTAGCCTTTTTAATGATCATCTATTATTTGTTTATTCATTTCATGACCAACGAAAAGTAAATTTGTTTTCATGTGTCAATATTTTATTTTTAATGTCAATTGGTAATATTATTTCTTTATTCTAGGTTGCACCATTTGATAATAGTGCTCACCATCGGAACAATAGGAGTACTAAATTGTTGCATGAATGAATAAATAAAGAGTACTTCATGCCCAACGAAAATTGATCAAAGATGATGTAACCAACTATAAAAACTAGCAAATAGAATAGCTTTTTAAGAAATTTTAGGTAGACATTTAACTAGCAAAGTTATTTGGGGTAAGGTTGTGTACATCTTGACCCTCCGTGACCCTGCATAAGGGGGAGCCTCGCGGCAGAGGAATGTCCTTAATCAACTTAGCCAAAGTTGCAGTGACGATGAAGAATAATTTAGCTGACTAAAATGATGAGAAATCCACAAAAAATGAACACTTTACAAAATGAAGGTATTTTCTAGATCTCCAATGGGCAACAACCTGCAAACTACTACACTAGAAAGCTTCCATTCTCATAATTTGAAGGTCACCCAAGTTGCTTATATCTAGGACAACAGTGAGAATAAATGGTGCAATGGAGTGCAAGTAAGCATGGAAAAGGTAAGTAGTAACTATGTAACTGATGGATCATCTCATCAAATGGAGAACCTAAGGGTCTGCTTGGATTGAGGGTTAAGAGAGTTAAGTAAGGAAAAGGTAAGTGAGGAAAAAAAAGAACCATGTTTGGTTTGAGGGTGGAGGTTTAGGAGGGAGAGTAATAGAGGGTTAGTAGGGATTTGTTTAACCCTCTTTTGTCCATTTTTTTAACCTCCCAAATCGGAGGGTTAAAGAGGAAGAAGTGAGAAATTTTGTTTAAAAAGTCATAAATACACCTCATTTAACTCTTTCCTCCACTCAAAACCTCCAATCCAAGCAAGGGTTATTAAACACACCCCACTTAACTCTTCCTCAAATCCAAGCAAGATTATATGTATTGACTCTCCTCCCCCTCACTTAACTCTACCTCACATAACCCTGCTTTTTTTTTCCTCAATCCAAGCAGACCCTAAGGATTTATCACCTAAGCCATGAGTAGTCCAATTCAGTTCTTACGGCATCCATGCAATATATAATAAATGATTTCAATACTAGAAGTATAGCAGTCTCTTGAAGCTTAGTTATCTTCATTTTATACATTTACTGTTTTATGTCTCGGAGTAGATTTTCTCTTTTCAGGAAGTTCTCCTTGCCATGATCAAGTATGAGTCGTCCTCGAGTTCTGATCGACCTCTGTCATCTTCTCCAACAACGAGAAGGGATGCTTCTACTCCGGTTCCTCTTTTTGCTCAAGAGATTACGAACGACTACAACAACTCATCAATCCTCGACGACCCTCTTCTATCAACAACGACTTCGTCCTCCTTTTCTCCAGAAGGTTCTTGTCGGGCTCGCGCATCCAGGTGATCTGCGATGAGCTCCAGCTCTTGATCTGTGACAAGCCACCTTCTCTTATATGGACCTCAGATCAAACGACGACAACATCTGATTCGTCTTCACGTGTTCTAGGAATGATCGGCAATGACTACGTTCCTTGACTTCGTCTCCAATGTGATGACTTCTCCCATAATGCCTATGTTCTTTTATCTCTATTTTGTATCTCTATCTTGATAGCGACAGTTTTGGTGTCTTCATCCTGGCAAAGTGTCTCGTGTCCAGCGACCATGACATTTCTGGACATTGCTATATGGTTATTTATGTGTCGTGCATTCAGTATCTAGTAGACATGGTGACTCAGTCCTCCTCCGACGAATATGCCATGATCTAGACACAGGGTCATGGTGTCCCCCTTTTGTCCTGGACACACATACACGGTGTCATAATTATCATGTGTTGTTGGATTAGTGTTCTAAAAATCGAAAAAGACACCGCATAGTCGACGCCTAGGCGCTAGGCGCCCATGGGCCGCCTAGGAATCGGCCGGAATCGGCATGATGAACATTTCTAAAAATAAGTGATGGAAATCGGCCGCCTATGCAGCCCTAAGCGGGGAGGCGGACGCCCAGAAGTCGATCCCGACTTTTGTGGATAGCCGCCTAGACAGTTTTTGAAAGAAAAAAATTTGGATTAAAACCCGACCTGAAATCCTTTTAAGTGTTCTTTGAAGCCGGCCCTAACCTCATTCTGGAGCAGGGAGCCATTCCGGAGCAAAGAACAGAGCAGGATAGTGAGTAGTTGCCGACTACCAGAGAATCTCCCCGAGCAATGCCACCGGCCACCGGAGAACCATCATGTTTGTTTCTTCTTCTTCTCCCTTGAATTTTTTTTATTCAATTTTTCCTTTTCTTGTTTTCCTTTTCTTTTCTTTCCCTTTTCTGTTTCGTATTTTTCCTTGTGTTCTTTGAATCAGCATCACAGATGCAGCCCATTGAATTTGAAATAACATACACAACCATGGATTTATGTGACAGCCTAGGTGGGCTAGGAGCTAGGCGGTAGGTGTTCGTCCACCTAACGCCTAGCGCTTTTTACAACCTTGTGTTGGATACCCATTATTGTTTGTTATTTGGTTGTGGGTTCTATGTGTGTTATTGGAGCCCCTATGTTATTTGATATGGTTATGTGTGCTGGTTGCCACCATGTCGACCCATATTTGTTGTTTTGTGAAGAAAAAAAGTTGTGACATTCTTTTCATATCCAACTAGAGGTGGAGTATTGGACTCAACCTATCTCTCTTTCTCTCGGATAGTAGAGTATTGGACTCTACCATGTCTCTTTCTCTCTGCATAGCTACCATTCGCAATAATCATTTGATTTAACTACGCCCCTTTTGTCGAACGCCTTCAAACGTCACCTTTTGTCGAGCACTCACATGTGTTGACAACTCTCAACTCAGACTCTTTGTGGTCGCTTTGGATGTTTCTCCCAAAGATTTCTTTAGTTTTGAAACCCGAGTTTCTTTTGACTTCTTTCGGGATATCTTGAGTTGTGAAACATGAGTGTCTTGTGACTTCTTTTTGTCATGATCTCTTGGGATGTTTCTCTCGGAATTTTTTGAGTTGTGAAACCCGACTCTCTTGTGTCTTCTCTCGGAATTATTTTAGTTGTGAAACTCGGCTCTCTGACTTTTTCAGGATTTTTTCGTTTTCAAAGACCCGGCCTTCTTTTTAGATGGTTTCTAATTTCACTCTTTTTCACTCTCCAAGTTGGACTTGCTTTTCACCAAGTTCCAGCTTGAGGGGGCGAGTTAAGAATTAGATTACTTATCTTCATTTTATGCATTTACCGCTTTATGTTTTTTTCCATTTCTAGCTAGGGTTATCAATGTCTTTTTATATGCTTGGTAGTCCTATAAATATTGGCCAAGGGCACTAATGAAATATTATCCCATTGAGTAGCAAAGAATAGCAAAGATGTAGTATCTTTATTTTCTTCACAAACCAGTAAATATACTACTTGAAAGAAAGAAATCTTCTATGTGAAAGAAACCAAAAAGTAAAGAATAACAATGCACCATAAGAAGAAACCAAGCTCACAAGGAAAAGAAAAAGGAGACGGTATATGAGGTAAGGTTTCACTAAGCTGGACATTTGAATAGAATACAGATATATAAATATAAGAGCTAAAATTTAACCGGATGGGAAGTCGAGAGGAAAGTGGGAAAAGAGAACCTAAAAAATGAGCGAGTCCATGTGCATTAAAAGGGTCAGAGAAGCTGCCCATTCCCACACACATTGCTGCAGCAGCCTGAAAACATAGGAAATGAATTTATAATTTGAGTAGGATTGTAAAATCATGTTTCAAATTCAGCAGTCAACAAATGTGTAATAAGATACATGCATACTAAAAAAAGTACACTATTGTTACTTATAAACTATGTAGCACTTGATTCGGATACAAAATGGACACTACACAATTCAGATTCGTCAATTCGGGATTTTCCAAAAAAGCATGAATCCAATTCGTTGGAGATACATTAAGAAATTAATCAATTATATATAGATAAGAAAATGGGTTATCCTTTTGCTTCGCAGGATTCTTGCAAACTGCCTCAAAAAGAAAGGAAATGTTGACTCAAGCCTCAGAGTGATCCATGACCTGGTAATCAAAGTCGAGTTACGAGAGTTGTATGAGCGAGGGTGAAGAATCTGAGTATTCACTCAACAAGTCTCAGGCCAATGATTTTCAAATTTCCGTTGTCCTTTCACATCAGTCGGCCTTCCCTGCAACCTCACTGAAACTTCATAAATAATTTAGGAGAAAACTAAAATTGAAGCTTTGGATAATAAAAGTATATATAAGGGGGTAATCTAGAATCCAAAACCACGTCTAATTGAAAATATACTGACATGATCTTGAGTTTCTTAGTTGGTTTCAGTTTGATATAGTATCTATAGATCCTACTAAAAGTCTAAAATGTATCAAAAAGTGAAATCTATAAATCTGAGTGGTAGGCTCGAGCTCTAAAAGCTCAAGCTCAAACTCAACCCATACTGTGTCGCAGCCCAAGGACTTGTCTCATAACATTGCTCTACAAGGAGTTATAACTAATAAATAACACAATCACAACCCCATATTTTTCAAACTACTGCTAAGCTAGCTGTTTCTGCTTTTTTTTAGAACACTAAATAGCTACTTCGTAAGAGCAGCTAAGGGTGGCAATTCGGATGCGACCCACCAACCCACCTTCTTAGACTGGTTCGGGTAAGGTCTAAACGGGTTTGGGCTTAAGGGGGTCAAACACATTTAATAAATGGGTCAGGTATGGGTTAAGGGTGGTAACCCGTTCAACCCGGTTTTGACCCATTTACCCAATGAGTAGTCTTTTGGTCCACCTGTTTACACAAATCTGACTGCTCCATTTCTAAACAATATAACCCCAATTTTTATAATTCTAGATTTCTCTCCACATCTACCACCATTTTTTTCTTCGTTCTTCATTTCTTTCTTCTTCTTCTTCCAGCCTCCCCTTCTTCCCCTTCTTCCTTTCTTCTTCTTCCCTTGATCTTCCCCTCTTCTTCTTCAGCCTCCCCTCGTCCCGCCTACGCCATCATCACATACAACCACCTGCACCGCCGCCATCATCACAGAAGACAATGCAAATTAGGATTTAGCCCTAAACTTGTTAATCGAGCCGACTCGCATTGACCCATTTTTTCATTGGTCGGGTTCGGATTAGCCTGAACGGGTCAAATATAAATGGATTGGGTTCAAATTTAGCCTAAACAGATCAAATATGAACAGGTCGGGTTCGGATCTAACCTAAACGAGTCGACCCGAACTTGACCTGGCCCGATTAACACCCTAACAGCATTTATCACAAAAAAAAAAATTTGAAAAACTAGTTCAAATTTGGGACAGATTTTGAAAGCAAGTGAAAGGGTGTTGTCAAAAGCTGTTTTTTTTTAAAAGCAGCAGAATGACCAAACGGTCCAAACCAGGCCTTAGGCCTTCTAAAGGAGGACCAATCAATATATGGGCCCAAGTTTGAGATTTGAGAATGTGGACTTTGGGTTAATCTTTTGATGCACTTATTTAGGTGTATTTTTTATTCCAGGTGCACATGATTTTATTTATGCATACATGTGCACATGATTAATTCTTACGATTCACTAGCTATATTTCATAGTTTTAATTAGGATTTTTTTTTAGTAATTTTAACTATGATTGATTTCTTAATAGTCAAGCATTGTCAGGCTATATAAAGAGATGTAAACCTTTGTTTTATTTATCTAAGAGATTAGAAATTTATTTTAGTTATGGTGCTCACACCGAATGCTTAGACTAGATTCCCTCTTCTTTATCTTCCTACATAAAACCTAAGCTCAAACCCTTTCTACAATCCACTCAAAGTAAAGTTTTCAGCAAAGTTGATTTTTGGACTTCAGACAAAACCTTTGACATGTGGATTCATCTCCTTCATGGAATGAGATTTGACTTATTTTGATTGTGTGGTGCAACTTCGTGACCTCTGGTAATTTCAATCCATGACTCTTAATTTAATTGATTGCTTTTGAAATCTTTTGGGGTTCTTTGGAAGTTTTTTTTTTTACAATTATACTTTTACTAATCTCAGTTTGTGAAATCATTGCATAGTTCGTGATCACACCTCTAGGTCTTGTCCTGTGTCACCTTTCTCTACACATTAGCCTAGGAAGGATAGCTTAATTGGATAGCAACGAAAAGTTGTCATCAAAGGCTTACAGGAGATTCTGTTGATGCCAATGATGAACGATGCTTAAACCAGAACCCAATTCTATACACTTTGCAGAACAATAACTAATCCGCTACGTTCTGGAGCAGAAACAGTTTGGCCACAAGATTTTTCTCCCAAAAACTAGTTCATGCAATCATGGATGCATCATACTAATCTTAATCAAAGACGTCATTGCCTACTCCTTTTGGGGACTAGTACTTCGCCGTCTTGCTACTAGCTTGACTCATATAATGCTACCGACATGACAATGGTAAAAATTGTGATGATAGTGACCTCTGGCCAAGATATGGGTTTCTGAGATAATCCATCATAATAAACCTATGTGATCAATTCAAGTGCAGCCTTGACATGTAGGCCAAATTAAACACTCATGTTTAGCGTGTACATGTCAAGATTGAGCAACTCTAACCAATACCTGACACTATGTGAGTACCAGTAGTCTGCTATTGACAAATTCAGCAATTTTGGATTTTAGAAGAATATGGAGACTTGAGTTTTGGATTGGACTAATAGGTTCGATACCAACCGGAAAGCTCCAATACTAGTCCCATAGCAAAAGTATATGCCAATTCCAATACTGTGAACCTTGCTTTAATCAGTTAGGCTCCTATCAGTTTACTATACTGGCTATACATATCCGGTATCCATCTTTTCTCCCCCTAAAGCTATCTTAACTTGGCTTGTAATTCCAATCCAATCAGTGTTCTAAAAGGCGGCCACCTAGGCACTAGGCGCCTGGTGCACGTCCGATTTTTGCCTAGACGTCCACCTAGACCCACCCACCCAATGTCCGACTATGCATGTTTTTGGATTTGAGGGACTTCTTCTGCAATTTTCGGTAGCTTTTTTGAATTTTTTTTTGAACCACCTATATCTAGACGGGTCTGCAGGTGTTCGCCTGACTAGCGCCTAGTGATTTTCACAATATTGGATCCAATTCACACCCTTTTCTTAGTTAACTTCTACTGACACACTTCGTTTCTGAAACCATAATGCTGGTCCCAAGCCCTTACAAATAAAGTGTTTGAGAAGTGGCATTACATTAACGGCACGCTCCAACGATAAACACAAATTGGTTATTCCTCTTGTGCCGTATTTGTGTCTGCGTCGGTGCATCAGTAGAATAAAAAAAATTATGCGATTATTATTATTAATCAATAAATCAAATATTCCGAAGAGAGTAGCGACGGTGATAACCTTCTTGGTGGGTTGAGCCCCCTTTGCCTTCTTCTGCTCACTCCCATCTCCGTCTTCCTCTCCCTCTTCCTCTTCCTCTTCCTCTTCCTCTTCAGAATCATCTTCCCCCTCCTCCTCCTCCTCCTCCTCCTCGTCGTGGGCGTGGGTTCTAGAAGGTTCTGGAAGGTCGTTGGGATATATCTCGGGGTCGTGGACGAGGAGAGCACAGAGTCCGTCGGGGAGACGGAGCAGCCGGTAGGACTTCCGGTCGGCCGGTGACTTTATCACCACGTTGTCCTTTGATTCCACACCCATTACCATTCCTTCTCGATAACAACACACCAAAAAATAATAACAAAAAAATAAAATAAAGTAATATATTATTTCAAGAATTTTTTACTAGTTAGAGAACTATGTACCTTAAAAATGAGAGAGAGAGAGAGTTCAGCAGGAGCAGAAGCAGGAGCAGGGATCTCAGTACAGATGACTTGACCTTTCTGTTTCAAAATGATGATGACAGTCATGGTAGGGTTTTAGGTTCTTGGGTTACCTTGGTGTGGGCCTACTTCTGGTATTGGGTTGACTTGGGCCAAAAATTCTCAACCCAATTCAAGGTCTCGTCTGACTTGGGCTAGGGATGCAAAGGAACAAATAGGGTAAGCTCGACACCTACTCCCTCCCACGTGAGTATGGCTTTGTTAACTGAGTTGAGTAATGTTATTCGTACATTCAAATTGTTCCTTCAAACTATTTCTTCTTATGTGTCAGTTGATATGATATGTTAAATAGTATTATGTGACATTTAACATGGTAGCTGATATAGCAAATTTTAACCCAAAAATTAATTACCCAAATGTTAATAACTTTAATGTTAATATTATTATTAAAATTTTAATTTTAATTTTTAATAGTAATATTAGTGTTAATTTTAAATTTAATATTAATGTTAATGTTAATTTTAGTATTAATTTTAATTTTAAAATCTATGATGTCAGTTGCCACATTAACCGTCACATCAGCTACCATATTAATCATCACGTCGACTGGTATCAGAGCCAGGTTCTGGAATTTTCAGAAGGGTATCAGGAGTTGACTGGTAAACCAGGGAGGAGAGATGGATGCGAAGCCGGCGCGTATGGTAAACCTGAACGGTACCAACTATCATTACTGGAGGAGCAAGATGAAGGATCTGTTATTTGTCAAGAAGCTGCATCTGCCGGTATTTGCTTCCGAGAAGTCCAGTGACAAATTCGAATAGGACTAAAATTTCGAGCATATACAGGTGTGTGGGTACATCAGGCAGTTCGTTGACGAGAACGTGTACAACCACGTTGCCAATATTGAGCACGCGAGGACACTGTAGGATAAGCTGGAATTTTTGTATGCGAAGAAGACCGGAGTAAATAAATTATTCCTGATCCGGATGATGATGGGTCTGCGGTACAAAGATGGGACGTCTATTATGGATCACTTGAGTTAGTTCCAGGACGTGGTTGACCAGCTATCCTCGATAAGAGTCAAGTTCGACGACGAGGTTCAGGGACTATGGCTGCTGTGTACATTGCCAGACTCGTGGAAGACCGTATGAGTGTCTATGATCGCTTCTGCTCCGGAAGGCGTGATCAGTTTGGAGTTTTCCAAGAGCGGAGTACTGAATGAAGAGATACGAAGACGTTCTCAGGGTACTTCATCAATATTCCACTCAGAGGCGCTTGTTTCAGAGAGCCACGAAAGGGGTAAAAGCAGGGGTCCAGTCAGTGGCAGAGACAAAATTCGAGGAAGGTCCAAGGGTCGGTACGAGGACTCGGAGTGTTACCATTGTGGCAAGAAGGGCCACATCAAACGAAATTGTTTTGCTTGGAAGAGATAGAAGAATGGCGACAAAAGGAAGCAAAGTGAGAACACTACAGCGACGGCCTCGACATATGGAGGCAACATGATCATTGTAGGTGATGAGGTAGTTATGAACCTCGTCTGCTATGACAACTCTTGGTTAGTGGACTCAGGTGCTTTAGCGCACGTATCTCACAACAGGGCACTATTTGCTACATACACAACAGACTACTGTGGAGTGTTGAAGATGGGCAATGGAGATGTGTCGAAGGCGGATGCCATTAGAGATGTGCATTTGAGGACAAAGACAGGTGCAGTTCTTGTTCTCAAAGATGTCCGCCATGTCATATATGTTTCAACCTGGTGTCGGTTGGAAGGTTGGATGACGAGGGTTTCTTCAGTCTCTTCGGGAACAATCAGTAGAAACTTTCTAGAGGTTCCATGGTGATTGCCAGAGGAACCAAGAGGTCCGAACTCTACTATATGGAAGAGAGCGCACAGGGGGCACAGGAGGTTAACGCAGCTACTGATGTGTCTACTTAGTTTTGGCACAGGCGGCTCAGCCATATCAGCGAAAAGGGGATGAGCTACTTGGTGAACAGGAAGGTAATTCCAGGGCTAAAGTCTACAAAGTTGGAGAAGTGCACGCACTGTTTGGAGGGAAAGAAAAATATGGTGTCTTTCTAAAGTCACCCAAGTTCAAGGAAACCGACGTTGCTCGAGTTGATTCACTCGGATGTCTGCGATCCTATGAAGGTAAAATCCATTGGTAGTGCTTCTTATTTTGTAACATTTATTGATGACTATTCCAAGAAGATTTTGGTCTATACTTTAAAGACCAAGGATCAGGTGCTGTCCACTTTCAAGGAGTTTCAAGCCTCTGTTGAAAGGGAGACGGACAAGAAGCTGCTTTGTGTTTGGTCGGACAATGACGGCGAGTATATCGGTCCATTTGATGCTTATTGCAGAGAGCAAGGGATACGATACCAGAAGACTCCACCAAAAATACTGCAGCTCAATGGTGTAGCAGAGCGGATGAACATAACGCTAATGGAGAGGGTACGGTATTTGCTGTCAAAAGCAAGCTTGCCAGACAGCTCCGTGAGACACTTTACACAGCTGCTTATGTTATTAATTTATCTCCTAGTGCTCCTTTGCAGGGTGATGTACCTGATAAAGTATGGTACGACAAAGAGTCGTCATACAATCACCTGCGAGTGTTTGATTGTAAGGCCTTCGTGCATGTACCGAAGGACGAGAGATCCAAACTTGAGCCAAAGACGAGGCGGTGCGTCTTTGTCGGCTACGATCGGGATGAGTTTGGCTATAGACTCTACGATCTGGTGGAAAGAAAGCTCTACAGAAGCAGGGATATTATTATATTCATCGAGGATCAGACCATAACCAACACTCAGGATTTCGAGATGCCTTCTGAGGCTGAGGAATTGCCTGAGTTAGAGTCATTTTGCTTCGAGCAATTTTTAGAGGATATCGCAGAGGATCCAGTTAAGGGGGAGCCAGTACATGGAGTTGCTCCCAACCTTGATCATCAGCCTACTGATGGTGGTTAGGGTAACCCTCAGGAGGATGTGTCATGCCCCAGTCCCAAAATACCGAGGGACTAGCCACGTGGCAATGGCCAGCAGCACAGGCAAATCCAATTTAATCGACCCGTTAGAGTGCACTTAAGCTGTAATAAATATAAATACAGTCTATACCATCTATCACAGAATAATTCTAATATCATCCACAGAAGGAAACATAACTAAATATGATAGACTAATCAAGATAATAAATAAAGGAAATAGTCCATCATTAAGTCAATATATGTAGTGTCTTGGGGAACAACCCGATAAAATAAGAAAAGAGAATAAGTCAATACATAAGTCCATGAGTCAAGATATGAAATAATTGGAAGCATAAATAATTGAGTATGTAACAGAATACTCAAAAGAAATTCTCTGGCACAACATCGTCCTCTGGTGCCAGTACTGCTCCAGCGTCAACTCATATCCCGTATATCTTGGGGTAACCCTCATCTGCTGTACCTGGGGACATAATCCGAATCCAGGTCCTCAGGGGACATAGCAAGGTACAATAATAACTCAAGCCAAATAAAATACAGTAAATAAAATAGATCCTCAGGGCAAGCTATGTAACCAGCTAAGTGAAATACAAATGAGAGCATCACTAGTACTCAGGCTGAAACCACTACATGCTCTGTGTCGGGGAGCCTGTAGCAGCAAGAATATCATGTAATGGGCCAAGCTCTGGAACAGAGACTAAAGCACATCAATAATAAAGTATATATATTTATATAATCATCCGGTAGCCTATGTGTCTCTCCCCACCCAATGTAATCTCACGTCTCATGTCCACAATGTCTCATGTCCATAACACGCAAGATCATGACCTCTAGCTAGTACAGCGAGCATAATGATATCTATGTATATATATATGCAAGTCTTATGTCACGAATCATGTAAGCCTATACAGAATCACCATGAATAACTCAGAAAAGATTCTCTTACATGAATAGTGTCAAGTTTTCTATGATATGACATACTTGGTAAAGCAAGCACACAAAAATAGGATTGTGGAATCAATTCTCCAAATGACGTTACACGACTCCGCGTACGGCGTCGACACCCGAATCTTGTTCGGACGCTAAGCAATGTCTCACGGTCCTAGGTTGAACAGGTACATCACATAATATATATATATATATAGAAAAATACAAGCAAATAATATCACAGGATCTACTGCAAATTGGCAAGTTACACTTGCCTGTGTTTTGAGCTCAGTTAGTTGCTCCGATATAAGTGGAATCTCTAGGTACACCTCCGGATGCTGAAAAAATATTACCATCACTCTCAGAATATATGAAATATCTAAGATTTACTACCCATAAGTCCAATTTGGACACAGGGGCAGAATTGACAGTTTTGGGTCAAAGCGGGGTCCACATGTGGCCCACCTCGCACCGAAAAATATGTCAGAGACAAAATTCTCCAAATTTGTCAAACTTAGTGTCAACGAGTCCAAAAAGATAATACGAACCCAATGGAACATCCAAAACTGGATTTCGATGAGCCGGTCATGAAATCGTCCGTCAAGTGGAACCGTGGGGCCCACGAAACGGTGATTCGTCAACGTTCTCAGAATCGAACCAAACTTGGGTCACAGGACCAGCGTAACGCTGCGAATCCGATGGCATAAGTTTCATTACGAAATGACAAGCACACACAAAATTATGACGAGTGTCAGAACGGACCAATACGGGGTTTTTCGACGGATACGCGTTAATTTCGGTGTGCACGCACATCCAAATCAACTTCTGCAAAATCCCACATATCCTTATTGGCATACGCGCCTTTTGGTATAATTCATACATGATGAAGTCGCCTCGTTTAGCGGGTCACATCCGTTTCAAGAAATTTTGGGTTTAAGAAACCAAATTTTTGACTAAATTCAACAGCAAATAAATTATATCATACATCGAATTAAAATAAACTAATTGAAGAGATTAAAACTCGGTTATGTTGTCTAAATTATTGTTCTAGCAGAATTTAAAAATATTAACTAGGTTGGAAGAAAATCAGACATGAACATGGGTGGTTGGAACAGTTTTTGAACTACAAACTTGGTCATTTATTTTCCTGTTTTGCATCGCAAATTATGACCGACACAGGACACGGTACACCAAACTAATTACATAGCATTCAAGTGGGTCATATAGTCTTCGCATAGGATTTGACGGGTCGATATTTAGTTAACAGTGTAGAGAGTTACATGGTCTAGAAGTAGTGTACCTCGTTGTGTGTTGTGCTCGGGATGTCGGAGCGGCTACTTTGCGACGGCGTACGGCGGCGGTCAGGCGTCGGCGGCGGTCGGGGCTCGTCAGGATTGGAAGAGGAGTTGATGGTGGTGGTGGTCGGCTAGGCTAGGCTTTGTATAGTGGGGTGTGAAGGGAGTTACTGGAAGAAGAAGGGGATGGGGTTCGGTCAATTTTTGGGGAGGGGAAGAGATGGGGTCGGGGGTTAGGGGCTGTTACAATAGATGGGGGTTGGTGGGTTTGGGTTGGTGGGTTTTGGGTTGCGGGTTCGGGTATGGGATCCGGTTTCAGTTAGTTTGGTTTGGGTTGGTTCGGTTTAGTTTGGGTTGGTTTGGGTTGGTTTATTAAAACAAAACAATATATATGTATGTAGGTAGCTATCACAAAAATAGTTTTAGACCCCAATAAATTTCAAACAAATTACACAATATTCTATTATTAGTTGTACACCCCAAAATATAATTTTTGCACTATTTTAATAATTAATTCAATATACAAAAATATAAATTCATGAACGAACATTTATTATAATTAGCTAAAAATTACAAAAAATCTTCCTTAAACTCAGTAATTCATAAATACCAATAATTAAATTCTAAAATTAAATTCCAAAAAATTAGGGTATTTACAGGATGAGCATGCCGAGGAGGCAGTTCCTAGAGGGAAGAAGACTGTAGATATACAACCAACGCCAGTGGTTCCATTGAGGAGGAGAGATAGAGAGCGTCGACCATCTACGAGATACTCACCGGGTGAGTATGTGCTACTGATTGACGGGGAAGAACCCGAAAGTTTCACAGAGGCTATGGAAGACGAACACATGCAGGAGTAGATGGAGGCCATTGTAAACCCCCTCACCCAAAATAGGTATTTTGTATGTATTTTATATTATAGATATTTTAAATATTAAATTTTTTTAGAGTATTCTCTTAGTTGATTAGAAAATAATTTTTTTTATATATTTACTTATATAAATATTTATTTAGAATTATTTTTAGGCTATTTTAGATTTTTAGAGATTTTTCTAGAATTTTTAGGTAATTAAAACATAGAAAACATAAATTTCTAGAACTTTCATCATTTACTATGAGACCATACTTGCATGTTGTTCCTAGCAAATATTTATTTTAGGTTAAAATATTTAATTATATTTTTTTGTAATTTATTTAGAATTTTAAGAAATTTATTTGAATTTTTGAAATTATTTAGGATTTATTTGGTTATATATAGTCTTAATATTAGATAGATGATAATTTAGTGTTAATAGATATTAATAAGATTATATATAAATTATTTGTATTATATTTAATTCTATTTAAGATTATAAATTATTGAGATAAACTTAAACTCTATTTTAAATTAATTCAAATCCTGAGCCTACTAGGAAAGCAACTTCATGCATATCCTATCCTTATTTAAACTCATCCTAATCATATCTAAATTAGCAAATCCTAGTCGTATTTAATTAAGTAGTCTCTACAATTATAAATACCTATTAGACTTATGGAATAAACTATCTTCCATAATTTTCATTCCCAAACTCCTCACTTTTTCGTCCAAAAATAGTCGAAATTCGTCATAAATTCAGCCTCATTTTCTAGTAGTTATAACGACTTAAAAAGACGATATCTCCTAGCTCTGAACTCCAAACGCGCTCTAGTTTTTTTGTTAGAACTATATCAAGGTTAATTTTTTGAATATATAAATTATTTTAATAATTTATGAACCTATTTTTCTAAAAAATTCTAAAAGTGCCAATTGTCCGAAATTAGACGCGTTTTCGTATTTTCGAGATTTCGGGAGATCCCGAATTCGGAATTATGAACCATTTAAAGTTTCGGAAAGTTGACATGATAAAATTACATAAAATAATATTTCCAGAATTTAATATATAAGTTTAATTTACTGTAAAATTTGTGCAACGTAGAGGTAAATAGAAAACCATAAAAAATTATTATTTGTGCGCCCTTGTGGACATAACTCTTTACCGACTTATGATTTTATGAAACCGTCGATTCCGGTGTTCATGTAACACTGAAATCTATAGAATTCTACACAGAAATCAAAGATTTAAGTCGATTGACTTTTTAGTTAACGGATTGCCTCGATTTGTGTGCCACGGATCACAAATCCGTAAAGTTAACTTTCTTTGGACCAAAATTAGGGTTTAACAATAAAATCAGATTATAATAAGATTAAAATACTCTTTTAGGTTATTTTATTCATAATTAAAATAAATTAAAATGGAGGAACCTATTCACCCACTTTTGTAACCTAACTTGTTTAATTTATGTGACGGGTAGATCGGACGACGCCTTGAGTTGCGACTTCATCCCTTTTCAGGCCAGGCAAGATACCTTGCCAAATTGCTTACAGTACTTTGCATGCTTATCATATTTTCATATATTCATTATATATGTATTTTTTTCAGTCATAATTATATATTATATATGTTGATACACACTTGACACATAGTATCATGGGAGGGGAGGACAATCAGTAGGCGTATGGGCTATATCCACTCTGGTAAACCGTAGCAACTAGCACGCACTACGATAGTTGTGTCGCGCTGGTCGCTACCCTCGAGGTATGTCAATTTCTGGTGTCGCGATATTCGCTACCCTCTAGGTATGATGGCTTCTGATGTTCATGGACGTGTGTATGAGTTGTGAGATAGATAGAGTAGCCTACCCATGCCCATACGTCAAAAAGTTGTCCTCATTATGCATTTTATATAGATTGTCTAGTACTTATGTATTTTCTATCTATTATGCATATTTTACTGTATTCAATTGGCATGCTTCTATGTATCTTGTTACGTCCCTCTGAGGACCTGGGCCCTTTCCAGGTGTAGACGATCATAACTATTTGCAGGAGCACGGATCAGGACTTGCTACTCCATTCTCTTTCGAGGAGGTCTCTCTTCGAGTCTCATTGTTCATTAGATATACTTATTTTTGTTCCTCTTATATTCTAGTTGGTAGTGGATTTGTCTTCGTCCAACTACTTGTTCTTATCAAGTATTTTATACTTGATTCAGTTATATAGTTGATTGGTTATTTGATTCTGTGGATGAGATCTAGTTATGCCATGTGACTTGTGACAATATAGATATACCACATATGAGTTAACATTCATAATACAGCGTACGTGTGTATTATGGTATCCATATATTGGAGTTGCCATATACATACGGCTGGCATGCTTACGTATTCCTAGTCCTACGTATTTTGGGACTAGGGCATAACAGCCATGCAGGAGGAGATGAGTTCCTTGGAGGCCAACTCTACTTATGATCTGGTGCGGTTGCCAAAGGGCAAGAAGGCTTTGAAGAATCGATGGATGTTCAGAGTAAAGCAGACAGATGATGTTACTCGCCCTCGATACAAAGCGAGGCTGGTAGTTAAAGGCTACGGTCAGTGTAAAGGCATAGATTATGATGAGATCTTTTTGCCAATCGTCAAGCAGTCGTCTATACGGGTGGTGCTAGCATTGGCAGCCAGTTTCGACTTGGAGGTCGAGCAAATGGACATGAAGACGATATTCCTCCATGGTGATATTTAGAAAGAGTTATATATGGAGCAGCCAGAGGGATTCTGTGAGAAGGGCAAGTCATATTTGGTCTGTCGGTTGAGAAATAGCTTGTATGGTCTGAAACAGGTTCCGAGGCAGTGGTACAGGAAGTTCGAGTTGTTTATGGGGGAGCATGGCTATGCACGAACGATGTCGGATCATTATATTTTTGTGAGGTACTTCGTCGAGGATGATTTTATCATTTTATTTCTTTATGTTGATGATATGTTGTTGGTGGGTCGGAATGCCACCAAGATAGCAGAGTTGAAGCGCCAACTGGGCGCAGCCTTCTCTATGAAGGATTTGGGCACAACGAAGACTATTCTTGGGATGAAGATTAGCCAAGAGGGAGAAAGAGAGTCCAAGCTGCTATACTTGTCCCAAAAGCAGTACATTCACCGGGTACTTCAACGTTTCGGGATGGATGGGTCAAAGAAAGTGAGTAACCCCCTTGCGGCTCACTTTAAGTTCACTGAGGAGCAGTGTCCATCTACCGAGGATAAAAAGGAAGATATGGAGCGAGTTCCATATACCTCAGCCGTGGGGAGTCTTATGTATGCTATGGTATGTACGAGGCCAGACATTGCTTAAGCAGTCAACACAGTTAGTAGGTACACTTCCAATCCTGGAAGGGTACATTGGAGTAGGGTCAAGTGGATTCTACGATATCTTTAGGGTACTGCCGATTGGAGACTTTTATTTGGTGGTAACGAGCCGAAGCTGGTTGGATATACCGACGCTGATATGGCTGGAGATATAGAGATGAGACGATCGACTTCGGGCTATGTGATGATATTTGCTGGTGGAGCAGTATAGTGGCAGTCGCATTTACAGAAGTGTGTTGCCTTGTCGATGACAGAGGCAGAATACATTGCGGCGATGGAGGCTTGCAAGGAATTATTGTGGATGAAGAAGCTGCTGCAAAAAATTAGGCTAAAGCAGGAGCGGTATCCTTTGCTTTGCGATTGTCAGAGTGCTATTCACCTTGCGAAGAACCAGATATTTTATAGCCGGTCCAAGCATATTGATACCCGGTATTATTGGATACGGGATGTGGTTGACAAGAAGGAAGCGACGCTTGAGAAGGTTCATATAGATGACAACGGAGCAGATATTTTTATAAAGGTTATACCAAGGAAAAAGTTTGAGTATTGCAGGAGGATCGTCGGGGTGACGCCCCCCTCCACATAGTTGTGAAGGGAAAGATTTATTGGAGTGGGTGGGGTTCCCAACCTATGTGAAAAATATCCCAGAGTAGGATTGAGTATTTCTACATATAATAGGAATACCTCAATTTATTTGGATTGGATATTCCTAAATATAATAGGAATATCTCAATGAATTTGGATTAGATATTCCTACATATAATAGGAATATGTCAATGGATTTGGATTTGGATTTGGATTGGATTGGATATTCCTATCT
The DNA here is from genome assembly GCA_036927795.1 of Iris macrosiphon. NCBI lineage: Eukaryota > Viridiplantae > Streptophyta > Magnoliopsida > Asparagales > Iridaceae > Iris > Iris macrosiphon. The sequence goes on along the minus strand of JAYESA010000009.1, from coordinate 89,713,400 downwards.
ATAATAGGAATGCTAGTTGTGGGTTTGAGGTCGTATATAGGTGTCTCCTAGCCCTAAAATACATCTCTCTTTAAAAAAAATATAGCAACAAGGAGAGAAAATGAAGCAAGAGTGTCACGCCCCAGTCCTAAAATACCGAGGGACTGGATGCGTGTCAATGGCCAGCAGTACGCACCGATGGACAACCCAATTTAATGGATCCATCAGGGCATACTTAAGCTGTAAAACAAGTCTACGACAAGCATGGCACAACTAATCTCATCCACACAAAATATAAAGTATGATCCACAGGATAAATAAGGAATATAAATTATCATCTAGTCTCATAAAGTACTTTGGGGAACAACCCGATAAATATCTAGTACAATGGTTCAACAGACCAGAAATAAAAGACTGAAATAAATAATAAAAGCTGAGCATGGAACATGGATGCTCAGGCAAAGTCTTCAGCTAAGACCTCATCCACGGATGGTGGTACAGCTCCTGAATCAGCTCCTGCTCCAGTCCCGTATACCTCGGGATAAATCTCGTCCTCAAATCCTGGGGACAAAATCCGGATCCAGGTCCTCAGGGGACATAGCAAGGTACAAGAAAGCTCATGCCAATAAATAAATAACAGTGCAGCAAATAAATAACTAAATGAAGCAATAGGTAAATATGTAACCAATCTAAGTGAAATGCAAGTGAGAGCAACACTAAAACTCAGGCTGAGCCACTACAAGCTCTGTGTCGGGGAGCCGGTAGCGGTAATAACCGGTAGTGGGTCTAGCTCTGCTACGAGAGTCTACGACCTCTCAATAATAGAAGATATATTTAAATACAGCCTGTAGCCTGTGTGTCTCTCCCCACCCAATGTAACCACGCATATCATGACCATAACGTCTCATGCCCATGTCAAGCGTGATCATAGCTAAATGCAACAAGTCATAAAGTATCTAAGAATATAATGGTCATGTCCTGTATCCTATACAGAATCACCACGAATATCTCGGGAAAATCCTGTCTCATGAATAGTGTCAAGTGTCCTGGGTCATAGGGTACTTGATAAGACAAGTACGAGCATATAAAGTGTCACGGATGTCCATCTCTAGATGACCGTACCCAACACTGCGTACAGTGTCGGCACTCGACTGATAATCGGACGCTAAGTACGTCACACGGTCCTAGGTTAAGCATGTACAGTAATATATATAAAGCAAGGAAAATGGATAGCTAAGCTGCAGAGTTTGGGCAAGGTACACTTGCCTGATGTCCGAATACCAACAACTGTCCCTGTATCGGTGGATCCGGTAGGTACTACTCCAAAAGCTGTAATAAACATTACCACTAGTCTCAGAAGATGTCAAATAGCTAGAAATGCCTGTCCTTACGTCCAATTTGGACACAGGGGCAAAAAGGTCATTTTCGGATTAAAGCGGGGTCCACATGTGGGCCACTTTGCACCGAAAAGCGTGTCCGGGTCAAAGGTCTCCAAATTCCGCAAACTCAGTGTCTACAAGTCAGGAACGATGATATGAACCCAACGGAACTTCCAGAATTGGATTCCGATGAGCCGATCTCAAAATCACCCGTCAAGTGGAGCCTGTGGGCCCACGATACGTGATTTTGTCAACGTTCTCGGAATCGGACCAAACTTGGGTCACAGGACCAGCGTATTGCTACGAGTCCGATGGCGTAAGTTTCGTCTCGATCCGACGTGCGTACACAAAGTTACAGCGTGTTCCAGAAAGGACGGATATTGGATGTCGTCGGCGGATACGTGTTGATTCCGGGGTGCACACACCTCCGAATCGACTTCTGCGAAATCCTACACGACCGTATCAACGTCGCGCACGGTTCGGTAAAGACCGCGTACGACCAAATCATCCCGATTGGTGGGGCGTACTCAGTTCCGGGGTGAAACAGGGTGTTGTTTTTCCTGTTTTTGGATCGCGGTGTGCGATCACCACAAGACGCGATGCACCGAGCGAGTTGCACGGGCACCGAGAGGGTTAAACAGTCTACGCATAGCAACTGACAAAAACTAATTCGGAGTTGCGAGGTGAGAGAAATCAGTACCTGTACAGGGCCCCGTGAGTTCTGTTCTTCAAGTGTCCGTGAGTCACTTCGATCCAGGATTCGTATCCTGGACGTGTCCGGGTTCTGCGGGGACGCTGCTGTGAATCACCAAGGCTACGAGAAGTCGGGGAACTCGACGCCGCAACACGTCCGGTCGGGGACACCGCGTGGCGGGCTCCACTCGGTCTGGGAATTCGCACAGCGGGCGGGCTCAGTTCCGCCGGCGGGTGGGGCTGTTCCGATCGGTCGGGGACGCTGCTGCTGGAGCGGCGTGCACTGCGGCCGGTCGAGGGCTGCGCTACGGCAGACCGGAGTTGGTCGGCGTGAGAGTTCTCAGGCGGAGCGGGGTGCCGAGTCGACTGCGGGGGAGAGCCGCCGGTCGGGGACGCTGGATTCGGGGGAGGGTACGGTCGGCTGAGCAACCCGGCGGAAGGCGGCGGCAATGATCGGCAAGGGGAGTCGGCGGATGATGCTGGATGAGAGGGGTGACGGCACAGATCCCTAGGTCAACCTATAAAGCTGCTACAGTATACATGCGGGTAGGGTTCAGACAACGGGTCGGGTTCTCGAAGGTGGTTTGGTTCGGCTTAGAAATCCAATAGCTCTTTTAAGCTTAAAACTTGTTTCCGGGGTCCAAATAATTCACCGAAAAATACTGTAGGTCCGGTTTTCTATGGTGCATCATAATTTATTATTTCCAGAATAATTTGACATCATTTGGTCACACTAAAAATTCTTTAAATCACAATCATCTTCGCCTTAAATTCCAGAAAATACCAAAATTCGTAATAACTCATCTTAAAAATATTCTCAAAATTCAGGGTGTTTACAATTTTCCCTCCTTAAAAGGATTGCGTCCTCGCAATCAAAGAATAAGCTACCAAAAAGAATTATGGAAATACAAGGTTGCTTAGTTTACAACTGCCTCCTCGAACAAGTGGGGGTATCGCTGGCGCATTATATCTTCTCGCTCCCAAGTCGATTCTCCAGGGGAATGATATTTCCATGCTATGCGAACCAATCGGATTGTCTGTCCCTGCAATGTCTTCTCACTGACGTCGAGGATGCCAACTGGGTCTTCTTCGTATCTCAAGCTTGGGCCTACTGCGATCTCTGAATGATCGACTACGTGACTTGGGTCGGTCACGTACCTTCGCATCTGTGAGACGTGGAATATGTCATGCACTCCCTCTAAAGATGGAGGTAATGCAAGCCGATAAGCCACCTCACCAACACGCTCGAGGACGTCAAATGGCCCAATATACCTTGGGCTCAGCTTGCCTCTGCTCCCGAATCTGATAGTACCATGAGTGGGCGAAATCCTCAAGAATACGTGATCTCCTTCCTTGAACTCTAGGGGACGTCTATGCGTATCTGCCCAATGCTTCTGTCTGTCCTGAGCTGCTCGTAGGTGATTCTGAATCTGCTTCACCTTCTCCACTGTTTGTGTGACCAATTCTGGACCCAGTAGTTGACGTTCACCAACGTCACTCCAACATATAGGTGACCTGCACTTCCTTCCGTATAAAGCTTCAAATGGTGCCATCTGGATGCTGGCCTGATAACTGTTATTATAGGAGAACTCAACTAAGTGTAAATGATCTTCCCAAGATCCTCCAAAGTCTAGCATACATGATCTCAACATGTTCTCCAATATCTGAATGGTGCGCTCCGATTGGCCATCTGTCTGCGGGTGGTAAGCCGTGCTGTATTTGAGTCTGGTGCCTAGACTCTCTTGCATGCTTCTCCAGAAATGAGATGTAAATCTCGAATCTCGATCCGATACAATACTAACAGGTACTCCATGTAATTTGACAATTTGTCGCATATACAAGTCGGCTAGTACCTCTGTGGACTGTCCAACTCTAAATGGCAAGAAGTGTGCCGATTTAGTGAGTCTATCCACGATAACCCATACTGCGTCTCTTCCGCTGGGGCTCCTCGGAAATCATGTGACAAAATCCATCGTGATGTGCTCCCACTTTCATTCTGGTATAGGAAGCGGCTGTAACATACCTGCAGTCCTCTGATGCTCGGCCTTTACTTGCTGACAGACTAAACATTTGGCCACAAACCTTGCAATCTCCCTTTTCATTCCATGCCACCAGTAGTACTGCCTCAAGTCTCGATACATCTTGGTTCCTCCTGGGTGAATAGAGTACATAGAACTATGTGCTTCAGTCATTAACTCCTGTCTCAATTCTCCATTTGGGACATACATGCGATTTCCAAACCTCAATGTCCCGTCTTCGTGAATGCGAAGTCCTGTCTGTATGCCGGCTTCTGTCCTTTCTTTGAGTCTTCGGAATCTAGCATCGGTGGGCAATGCCTCTTTAATCTTCTCCACGAGTGATGACTGAATCTCAACATTAGCCATCAAGCCATTCTGTCCTGGTAAAACAACCTCTATCTGTAGCTCCTGTAAATCCTTCAACAACTCGGGCTGCATCGTCAAGAAATAAGCCATAGGCTTTCTGCTGAGTGCGTCTGCAACCACATTCGCCTTTTCCGGATGATACTGCAGATCGATGTCAAAATCTACCATCAGTTCAAGCCAGCGTCTCTGCCTCATGTTAAGCTCCTTCTGAGTATACACATACTTCAGACTCTTGTGATCTGTAAAGATTTCTACCCTCTCTCCATAAAGATAGTGCCTCCATATCTTCAATGCAAATATCACTGCTGCTAGCTCCAGATCATGTGTTGGGTAGTTCTTTTCGTGGACCTTCAGCTGTCTTGACGCATAAGCAATGACTTTGCCATGTTGCATCAAAACACATCCTAGTCCACTGCCTGATGCATCACTGTAAACAACAAAACCTCCTGACCCTGAAGGAAGAGTCAAGACAGGTGCTGTTGTTAATCTTCTCTTCAGTTCTTCGAAGGCCTTCTGGCAGTCTTCTGTCCATAGAAATTCCTGGTCCTTCCGTGTCAGCTTCGTCATCGGTTCTGCAATCCTCGAGAAACTCTCTACAAACCTTCGGTAATATCCCGCAAGTCCGAGAAAACTTCTCACCTCTGCAACTGATGTGGGTGTAGGCCAAGTCTCTATTGCCGCAACTTTCTCTGGATCCACTGAAAGTCCTTCTCCTGAGATAATGTGTCCCAAGAAAGGCACTTTGTCCATACAGAACTCACACTTACTGAGTTTAGCATATAACTTCTCCTGTCTCAAGGTCTCTAACACGATTCTGAGATGCTCCTCGTGCTCTTCATGGTTCTTGGAATATATGAGAATGTCGTCTATGAATACAACTACAAATTTATCCAAGAACTAATGAAAGACTCTGTTCATCAAACTCATAAACACTGCTGGTGCGTTGGTTAAACCAAACGGCATCACCAAGAACTCATAATGCCCATACTTCGTCCTGAAAGCTGTCTTCGGGATGTCTTCTTTCCTCACCTTGATCTGATGATAGCCGGATCTAAGGTCAATCTTCGAAAATACCCTTGCACCACTCAACTGATCGAAGAGATCATCAATGCGTGGTAAGGGATACCTGTTCTTGATGGTTACAGCATTTAGTGCCCTGTAATCAATGCACAATCCTACCGTTCCATCCTTCTTCGGCACAAATAATATGGGTGCTCCCCAAGGTGAAATACTGGGCCGAATGAAACCCTTCTCCAAAAGATCATCAACCTGTTCCTTCAATTCTACTAACTCCTTAGGTGCTAACCAATAGACTGATGAAGTGATAGGCTCTGCTCCTGGAGTTAGGTCTATTGTGAATTCTATTTCCCGATCAGGCGGTAAACCTGGAAGATCATCAGGAAATACATCCACAAATTCTGAGATGACTCTTGGGTAACCTGTCTCCTCTTCTACAGATAGTACCCTAAGAATAGGCTGAACTCCTTGCTCTACTGCTCCTCGAGTAAACTCAAATTCTGGATGTCCAGGCGGTCTAAATATAACCCGCCCAAGTCGGCAATCAAGAGTCGCATGGTACTGACTTAACCAGTCTATACCAAGTACGACATCATAATCCGGCATGGAAAAGATCAGAAATTGAGCTCGCATTTCTCTGCCACAAACTACTACAGAACATGATCTACAGACGTCACTAACCAGAATAATTCTACCTCCCGTAAGAATCCTCTTCATCTTCGGAAGGGGTGCGGTAGCTACTCTATGGGTGGCTACAAAGCTAGCTGCTATAAATGAATGCGATGCTCCAGAATCAAATAATGCTACAGCTGGTAATGAAGCTACTAGAATAGTACCTGCGATGACCTCGCCTGCTGTAGTCTCCTGCTCAACAGCTAATGGGAATGCCTGTCCTCGTCCCTGAGCTGGACCTCTCTGCTGCTGAACCTGCTGGAATAAAGCTGCCTGTGGTGCCAGGGGTGGTCTCTGCTGGTTCCCTCCTGGGGCTGGTGGTCTTACCCCACCAACTCCCGTCTGCTGGGCTCCTGCTGCTGGTCGTGGTGCATGTAATGCTAGTCTTGGTACTCCGTCTCTGCGTTCGGAACAGTCCCTGGAAAAGTGCTGGCTGGATCCGCAGCTCAAACATAGTCCCAACTTACGCCTGCATTCCTTCTCAATGTGTCCTACCTTGCCGCAGTGGTGACAAGTAGGAAGAGGTATGTCCCTATGTGCTGCTCTATCTGGCATACCCCTCTGGGTTCGCTTTGCTGAATCCCCATGTGCTGGCCTGGATGGTGCTGACGTGATAGGCCTCTTCAGATTAGACTCCCTCCTGGTGACGCGCTCCAAGCGTCGGGCCGCTGCAAGGACATCGGTATAAGAGGTAGGTGCTACCGATCCAATCACTCTCTGAAGCTCGAACTTCAGGCCGTCAAAGAACTTCTCTGCTTTTTCTTCCTCCGTCGAGATCAATGTCGGGGCAAAGCGGCTCAGGCAAATAAATTCCGCATTGTATTCCTCTACTAACATGTTGCCTTGGATAAGGCGGTTGAACCTGTCTCTGAGCTCTGACCGTGCGACTGCTGGAATGTACATCTCTTGGAAGAGTCTGGAGAACTCTTCCCATGTGACTCGGTCCTGTCCAAGCTTCCTCTCTTCTGCTAACCACCAGTGATGCGCATTATCAGTTAACTACATTCTAACGGCAGTCATCCACTTCTCTCTTGGAAGTTCAGCGGCTTCCAACTGATGCTGAATGTTGGTGAGCCACTCATGAACTTCCGTTGGCCCTTCTTTACCAGAAAATGTGCGAGGCTTGAGATGACGGAAGTCGGTGATAGACCCGTCGATGTTCTCCTCGTTGGGGGATTTTCCTGGTCCAATGGGATACCAGGCTGGTCCTCAGATACTCAGCTTCCTGCCGATGGGCCTCCTGCTGAATCTGTTGCTGTGCTTGCATCATAGCATATATCATCTGGAACATCTGTTGCCCGTCCATGGCTTGTCCTGGCGGGAATACTGGCATCTGGGGAGTGAACTGTGGTGGGGGTAGGATGTCATCTCTCCGGAACCTTGGATTAGGCTGTCCGGTTTGATCACTCTGCGATGCTTGTCCTCCATCCCCTGGTGTCACTCCGTCTGCATAAGTAACCACAGCGTCGTGCGGCGTATCCAAGGGAATATCATCTCTGTTCCCGGAATCCATTACTCTGCAAAAAGATAAACTATAAGAACGCTCAGAGGAATCAATACAGGATGCAATTCAAGTAACAAATTTCGAGTTCGATATAGAGTTTAACAAATGGTTAATAATGGATGAGATCCTATGATTTATACTATCCTTAGGGCAGGCTGGTTCGGTCCCTAAGTTGAAACCGAACAATTTAGTCGTAGACCCTGCATGGGCCACCACAAAAACCATGTCACGCCCAGTCCCAAAATACCGAGGGACTGGACGCGTGTCAATGGCCAGCAGTACGCACCGATGGACAACCCAATTTAATGGATCCATCAGGGCATACTTAAGCTGTAAAACAAGTCTACGACAAGCATGGCACAACTAATCTCATCCACACAAAATATAAAGTATGATCCACAGGACAAATAAGGAATGTAAATTATCATCTAGTCTCACAAAGTACTTCGGAGAACAACCCGATAAATATCTAGTACAATGGTTCAACAGACCAGAAATAAAAGACTGAAATAAATAATAAAAGCTGAACATGGAACATGGATGCTCAGGCAAAGTCTTCAGCTAAGACCTCGTCCACGGATGGTGGTACAGCTCCTGAATCAGCTCCTGCTCCAGTCCCGTATACCTCGGGATAAATCTCGTCCTCAAATCCTGGGGACAAAATCCGGATCCAGGTCCTCAGGGGACATAGCAAGGTACAAGAAAGCTTATACCAATAAATAAATAACAGTGCAGCAAATAAATAACTAAATGAAGCAATAGGTAAATATGTAACCAATCTAAGTGAAATACAAGTGAGAGCAACACTAAAACTCAGGCTGAGCCACTACAAGCTCTGTGTCGGGGAGCCGGTAGCGGTAATAACCGGTAGTGGGTCTAGCTCTGCTACGAGAGTCTACGACCTCTCAATAATAGAAGATATATTTAAATACAGCCTGTAGCCTGTGTGTCTCTCCCCACCCAATGTAACCACGCATATCATGACCATAACGTCTCATGCCCATGTCAAGCGTGATCATAGCTAAATGCAACAAGTCATAAAGTATCTAAGAATATAATGGCCATGTCCTGTATCCTATACAGAATCACCACGAATATCTCGGGAAAATCCTGTCTCATGAATAGTGTCAAGTGTCCTGGGTCATAGGGTACTTGATAAGACAAGTACGAGCATATAAAGTGTCACGGATGTCCATCTCTAGATGACCGTACCCAATACTGCGTACAGTGTCGGCACCCGACTGATAATCGGACGCTAAGTACGTCACACGGTCCTAGGTAAAGCATGTACAGTAATATATATAAAGCAAGGAAAATAGATAGCTAAGCTGCAGAGTTTGGGCAAGGTACACTTGCCTGATGTCCGAATACCAACAACTGTCCCTGTATCGGTGGATCCGGTAGGTACTACTCCAAAAGCTGTAATAAACATCACCACTAGTCTCAGAAGATGTCAAATAGCTAGAAATGCCTGTCCTTACGTCCAATTTGGACACAGGGGCAAAAATGTCATTTTCGGATTAAAGCGGGGTCCACATGTGGGCCACTTTGCACCGAAAAGCGTGTCCAGGTCAAAGGTCTCCAAATTTTGCAAACTCAGTGTCTACAAGTCAGGAACGATGATACGAACCAACAGAACTTCCAGAATTGGATTCCGATGAGCCGATCTCAAAATCACCCGTCAAGTGGAGCCTGTGGGCCCACGATACGTGATTTTGTCAACGTTCTCGGAATCGGACCAAACTTGGGTCACAGGACCAGCGTATTGCTACGAGTCCGATGGCGTAAGTTTCGTCTCGATCCGACGTGCGTACACAAAGTTACAGCGTGTTCCAGAAAGGACGGATACTGGGTGTCGTCGGCGGATACGCGTTGATTCCAGGGTGCACACACCTCCGAATCGACTTCTGCGAAATCCTACACGACCGTATCAACATCGCGCACGGTTCGGTAAAGACCGTGTGCGACCAAGTCGTCCCGATTGGCGGAGCGTACTCAGTTCCGGGGTGAAATAGGGTGTTGTTTTTCCTGTTTTTGGATCGCGGTGTGCGATCACCACAAGACGCGATGCACCGAGCGAGTTGCACGGGCACCGAGATGGTTAAACAGTCTACGCATAGCAACTGACGAAAACTAATTCGGAGTTGCGAGGTAAGAGAAATCAGTACCTGTACAGGGCCCCGTGAGTTCTGTTCTTCAAGTGTCCGTGAGTCACTTCGATCCAGGATTCGTATCCTGGACGTGTCCGGGTTCTGCGGGGACGCTGCTGTGAATCACCAAGGCTACGAGAAGTCGGGGAACTCGACACCGCGACACGTCCGGTCGAGGACACGGCGTGGCGGGCTCCGCTCGGTCTGGGAATTCGCACAGCGGGCGGGCTCAGTTTCGCCGGCGGGTGGGGCTGTTCCGATCGGTCGGGGACGCTGCTGCTGGAGCGGCGTGCACTGCGGTCGGTCGAGGGCTGCGCTACGGCAGACCGGAGTTGGTCGGCGCGAGGGTTCTCAGGCGGAGCAGGGTGCCGAGTCGACTGCGGGGGAGAGCCGCCGGTCGGGGATGCTGGATTCTGGGGAGGGTACGGTCGGCTGAGCAACCCGGCGGGCGGCGGCGGCAATGATCGGCAAGGGGAGTTGGCGGATGATGCTGGATGAGAGGGGTGACGGCACAGATCCCTAGGTCAACCTATAAAGCTGCTACAGTATACATGCGGGTAGGGTTCAGCCAACGGGTCGGATTCTCGAAGGTGGTTTGGTTCGGCTTAGAAATCCAATAGCTCTTTTAAGCTTAAAACTCGTTTCCGGGGTCCAAATAATTCACCGAAAAATACTGTAGGTCCGATTTTCTATGGTGCATCATAATTTATTATTTCCAGAATAATTTGACATCATTTGGTCACACTAAAAATTCTTTAAATCACAATCATCTTCGCCTTAAATTCCAGAAAATACCAAAATTCGTAATAACTCATCTTAAAAATATTCTCAAAATTCAGGGTGTTTACAAAGAGTGCCATTGCAATATTGGAGAGGAGAAAGAAGGATTGGAGGCCGTTTCGAAGAAGGATATCAGTTTCGGGTATTTCTTGTTATCTTTCTTCTTCGTGGTTATAATCTATTTTCTGTTCCAAAAGAGTTGTGGTGATTCGTTTGGATCGGTGAGAAGTTTGTAAGGAGTCGGTGTATTTCTTATTCCATTAGTGGAGTCTTTTCAGGGTTGGACTCCAATCGTCCCGTAATTTTTCCCGCAAGGATTTTTCACATCAAAAATCTCTGTGTCTGCGATTTGTGTTTGACATTTTTGGTTTGTGCATTTTGATCGGTTCTCTCGCAGGTACTCTCTAGTTTGGGGAACGATTTTTGCACTTTTGTTCCCAACCATCAACTACCACATAAGGAGGAATTCTTTGGAAGGACAGTTTGGAGGTACGAATAACATTATTCTTGTTAACTAGCCTAGTTTGAATACGGTAAGCAAGCTCAATGCATACTCGACTCACTTTAACTTTGTTGATTTGACCTATATATTTAGTTCATATATAGCAACAAGCCTACGCACGTGTGCCTCTCCTTTGAGCACAAGTTCTGCTTCCTACCTTTAGCATATAAACCTCTCATGCTCTACATAACTTCTCTATAATTAGTTCATGTTTAACCCCCACTAAGTTCTCTCTCAACATGATCTATCCCATCACCTACAACACTATCGTCGTCACAACCACGGACACCTACTACACAGCCACAGACATAATACCACAGGCTACAACAGAAGGACAACCTTGCCAACCTCACATGAACTAACATGACCCCATGTCCCTTGACTTTAGATCTTTTTGTTGTCCTAAACTTAAAGTTACATTGAGCTCATCGATCGACCTCAAATCGAGATTCTCATGAGCCTATAGATTGAGCTTAAGTATAAACATGGTTTTAAAGCTTAGGTTGAATAAGTTTAAGGCATAAATGAGTTGAGATTAGAACAATTTTTAAGCTCAACTCCATAAATTCAAGGCATAAACTATTTGATATATCAATAAAACTGCAACTAAAACCATATATTCTAACATATTATAGTATAAACAAAAATGAAATAAAATTGTTCCTGGCCCTTCGAATTTGGAAAAGAGAAACATGTTACATTTAAGAAACGATAGTTGTATTTCGTAGTGACAGCTTTGGCACATCTTCCCCCAAACTCCTTAACCAAGAATCTATTATCTCACGACCTCTGCAAGATGACTGACACGAAGATTGAGTTAAAACCATCAAAAATAAAGTAAAAAATAATAAATAAAAAAGTATAAATTTGAAGAAGAGAAAATTATGATTTTTCTTGCATTCTCCTTTTTCTTTGGGCAAGCCTCAAGGTATAGAGGTGTTATTCACATCAAGTGACATTAAATAAATTTGGGCAATAAAATCAAATGAGTAATTCATCCCATAAAGACTATTAATAGGGAAGGTTAAAAATTTCCAACACACCCCCCCCCCCAAAAAAAAACCTTTAAGATAAAAAAAATGACAGTTCTTTGATACTAGCATTCGATGCAAATGGCGGAGCCTTGAATTTACACTTAGTAGAAATTGTCATCACCCGAGGAAAAGGTGATGACGAAGTCTTGAATCATTATTCCAAAAATATAAATTTTAAGATAAAAAGAAATATAATACATGACTTGGATCATTATACCAGTAAAAAGAGTTTTATCCTCGAAACTCAAGACAAAATCTTACCTCTTAACCACTAGAATAGGGAAGGATACTTCTTCCTTATCTCCCCCACAAGCTTCCACATCGATTCCTCAACATAATGGTTCCGCAAAAGCACACGAACCAAAGACACAGATCGATTACAGATGACTATTTTCCTTTCTGTCCAGGATATGGACAGGTTCTTCAGCATACAATAGGTCTGATTGCAACTCCAACTGGCCAAAATATAATACATGACTTGGATCATGCACGTTTCAAAGTTGAGAAACATGGAATATATCGTATACTTCAACTAATGCCAGTGGTAGTAAAATTTGATAAGTTACATGTACTACTCTCTCAAGGATCTCGAAAGGACAAACAAATTTCTGGGCTCAGTTTCACTTAACATCAATTCTCATTACTGGTCACGTCCCAGAACTAGAATACTGGAGAGCGGGGATGACAAGGCTAGCTACGTATACTTAGAGCATGCTGGTACTCCCCTTATATGATGAAGTTGTAAGACATGAGGGATCACTACTACAAACCAACAGTCAAGCCTTGGTCCAACAAATCCTAGTATCTCAATCACAAGAACAACATAAATAATAACAAGATGTAAGATCAGCTAAAATATAATAGTAAAGCATCCTAAATTATAATATACAGATGATCATTATGCTAGTGAACACAAAATGAATAAACTAGCCAAAATCTAAGTCATACATGATCAACCCTAGGATATGTCAATTATGCTATTGCCTGTAGGCTAACAGATCAAACCAAAATACGAGCTAAACACGTGCTCGGTGGCTAAATGCCAACAAAATAGAATGTACACCAGAGTGAGAAAGTAAGAAAACCCACTCAAGTGGTCTAGTGCTCCTGGTGGTCACCATCCTCAGAAAAGTACGGAAGATCCTCTAGTGCTGCTACTGGATCTGGCCATGCAAAACCAGTGAGATCAGACCCAAAATAGCAAGTACCACAAAGGAAGTCAATCTAGGTACTTAAACCAACAATACAAGCAATACAAATACTGAAAGTAAAGACTGAATATAAATAATCTCAGGATAATAAAAGAAATACTATAAACCTGCAATGAGACATATCCTGAACTGATAAGCATATAGAATAGCAAGTACAGAAAATAAAGGTGAGATCATGTAAATTCTAGACTAACCATCATCCATAAATCATGACAAATTATATAAGTACGACTTGATACTTTAACTAACTAGGGTTATCACAATCATAATTACTAACAATTATAATGCAACACGATACTAGAGTTCCTTCTGATCGCATGCCCCTGCAGGCTGACCGGGATATCCATACACACAAACCAACCGGATACTCCTCAAGATACTCTGTAATATAAACCACTGGATACTCCACAAGATAACTGTATAAATAATTGGAACTGCATGCAATCTAGGAAAATCCCTAACCATGTACTAAGTGAATCTCTATTTATTAACCCCTAGCAGTTTCTTGTATGAATTCGGGTGTGGCATTCCGCAGAATCTATCCTAGACATGATGCAACAAAATAAGTTCTAATAATATATACACAAGTTTAATATACAATGCACAAACGGACTCATGTAAGCCATGACAACAACCAAGCCACGTGAAACAAAGTGAAGCCAGGTAAGCCAAGTGAAGCCATATCAATCTAGATGCAGCCAAGTGAAACCATGTACAATCCATGTCCGATGAAGCCATGTAAAGTCATGCCAAGTCAAGTCCAGTCAATTATGCCATCACGTGTAGCCGGACAAAGTCGGGTGAAACCGAGTAAAGCCAAGTCAAGTTAAGTCAAGTCCTGTGAAGCCATCTAAGTTCATGTTTAGTCAGGTCAAGTTATCGCGTGTCCAAAAAAAACTAGAAGAATCAAAATAAAATTACAAAAAACCAAGAATTCCTAAAGAAAGAGCACGATCGATATACCATCAGTACAGTCCAGTACACCGTCGGTATACCGGTCTAGAGATAGAAAAAATACAGCAAGTTCTTGATTCCAACAAATCGGTATACCATCGGTATGCCGTTCCAAGTAGAAAAGAAAGTTACTGGAAACAAAGTTCCACAAGTCGGTTAACTATATTATACTGTTTGTATGCCGCCCAAGACAAATATCCTGAAGTCAGTCAAAATTGGTATACCGTCGGTATACTGTAGTATACAGTCGGTATGCTGATTTCCAAGGACAAACATGGTTAAAGTCAAGTCTAATTTCCGGAACCCAAATCAAACCCCGAAAATTACCAGGACCAAGTCTAACAAGAAGTCAAGTCTAGGCTAAGTCTCATATCACAATATGGACTAAATCTCACGGTTACAACTCCGGTATCGTTTCAGTTACTGAGTTACAAAAAAGGGACGAAATAAGATTGTACCAAAAATCAAAATCGAGATGATCAAAAGGCTAGAAAACATGATATGAACAATAATAGTAAAGCGAGTCTAAGCTAAAAAGCAATAATCAAAGCTCCAGGAAAGTAAAATGATAGAAAGTAAAAGAAGTTTACGAAATCGACAAGGTATACTTGTCTAAAGCGAGTTCCCAACCTAAACCTTCTAATCCACCACCACGAAAGGGTTCAGAAACCAGAATCCAGGTCTCAAGATCCAGTTCCAAGCCGAAAGGAAAATAAAAAAGAGAAGAGAGAGAAAGAGAAAGAGAAAGAGAAAGAGAAAGAGAAAGAGAAAGAGAAAGAAAGAAATAAAATAACTCAAGTACTATATATTTATAGAGAAATATCATAAAAATATATCGAAAATATCTTGAAAAGTGAAATAAATATCTGTCGGATAGTATACCATTGGTATATTACAGTATACCGATGGTATACCCGATCAGGTAGTAAAGTTTCAATTTTGAGAGTTTTCGAGCTTCCTCGAGATCCAATAAAATGCAATAACTAGCACAAAAATATGTATCCGCATAAAATACGAATACTGTGAGACTAGTCTCATATTACTCTCCCCATGGGTGTCACCTTTAAGAATATATGGTCTCCCACCATGAATTACAACAGATATCGATGAGTATCATCATAACTCTTCAGTCGACTTTGTATAATACAAAGCCTTTCACGAAGCGTAGAGTGATTTGGAGAAAGCACTTGGGCGGGATGCATCTTTCGCTCATTTGGATCTTCTTGATGGCCTGTTCTGTAGCGTCCCACTCCGCGTTGGCACTATGCAACAATAGATATCGATTTGCTAGCTCGAGAAGAAGCCTTCACGAAGAGCTCCTTATTAAAATAAAAGATGATTGATCTTAGTGAGTGGGCATGACTTCATTCTATGATTCTTTTAATAAAGAATCTGGTTTTATAATTACTTGTTGCTAAGAAGACTAATGTCATAAAGAAGAATTGTCACACCTGATTCCAGATTAATATTTCTTGAATTTCTAAAATTTAATTTTTTCTTGATAATGTATTCCTGCTGTATTTTCTTGTGATGGTTCCTATCATTTAATGTATTATTTTATTATTCCTGTTGTTGAGAGAGACTACCCGAGACCAGTAGTGTCATGCCCCGGTCCCGCAGGGCCGTTCGTCCTCGCTTGGGTCCCTACGGAACCGATCGTCCTCGCACGGACGTGATGCCGTGTGTCACTACCACATTCCGAAAACAGGGGTATTTTTGACTTTTTACAATATTTAATATTATTGTAGTTATAATTAATTAATTGCATGAATAGTATATACTTAAATTAAATATCTGTGTGATGTGTACTTTAATATATTATATTATAGACAGTGTTCATTGTGTTTGTGATGGTAGACTTGACCTAGAAGCCAGTAGATGAGCACCTGTCGGAGTCATAGAATTTTGAGGTTAATTGTTTTATTTTAGAATTAATTTATTGGAGGTGTAATTAATTACTGTATTTTTATTTAATATTTTTGCGCATTGCCTTTGCTTCGATATTTGGAGCACTACCCTGACTTTTGTCTTCCAACAAGTTTCACAATCTTGCCCTAGACATGCCCGCCTTCAATTCTGCTATTTTTGTAACTCATAATTTTGCTCCCTGTGCATTATTTTTGGCTGCACAAAAATTGTCGCGGACGTTATTTAAATAATCCCTATTTTGTATCGTTGTACGTTCCAATCGAATTTGGGGACAATCTTGACCTATTTTTCGTGCGGCCCAAATTAGGGTAATATCTTGTTCTGAGTCTACTTCATTATTGGTATTGATGACCTGACCTGATTTTGGCCCCATGTACTCCTAATTAATTGTTGAACACAACTTGCATTTATTTCTATTTAATTTGAGGATACTATTTATCTGATTCTGAAATTTCAATTTAATTCCAGCGCCCTGCTATTTGAGCCCATACCAAACTTATAGCGCCCCCTGACCCTACAAAACACCGGACCCCGAATCGCCAGCCAAATTTTCGTCATTTTATGTGTTTGTGCAATTTCCCAAATTTAAGGGGGGCTAAATTGTAAATTTGCATTTTGTGGCCTCACCCAATTATTTAAACAATGATGGAACCTAATATTTTAATTAAATCTCTCACCCTCATCCTCCATGAACTATTTTCCTTCATGTTTAATCTGGACCCCTCATTCTAGAGGGTCAATCACAACCCTTCATTCAACAACCGTCTCCCCTATATAATGTTATGTCTACATCAACCCTAATCCCTAGACAACCTAGGTTTTCCCCCACCTCACAAGCCTCCTCCCTCTCTCCTACGTATGTAATTTTCTTCCCTTCTCCTTCTTTTTCTTCTTTTCTTTCCTTTCTTCTTCTATTTTCTTCTTCTTTTCCTTTCTTCTTCTTCCTTGTTTTCTTTTGAATTTGAATTCAATACAAAAGGGGGGAAACATTATCATCACCACCATCACTGTTACCACTCCGGCCGACCCGCCGGAGTTCAACCCGAGCAGTCCCCTGCTCCGATCCTCGGCCACCGAGTCGCCCCTACAGCCACCCTCCGGCGCCGGCGTTCCACCTCGACGCTGGAACTCCCTCCGCCTTGCTAAGATCTCCCACCGGCCTGCGAGTTCCTCCTCCCACTGTGATCCTCACCACCACCTCCATCATCCATCCATCCATCCGCCCCAGCACGTCCCCGAGCATCCTCCTCCTCCCCACTCCTTTTTCCGGCGACCAACCGAGACCCGACCTCCGGCCTTCTTCTCAGGCGGACCCGCTGTCAAGCCTCCGGCCTCCCTGCCCGCTGCACATCCCCGCCGGCCTACAGCCGACTGCCCCCTCTCCCCATTGCTCGGCCGAGTCCCCCGCAGCCCTCCCTGCTGTGTACAGTCGACCACCTTGCTGTCCGGTCAGCCGCTGCTCCGGCCCCTGCTGCTCGTCAGCCACCACCACCAACACGTCAGCCTCCGGCCATCCCCCTCCGGCCGGCAAGCCAGTCCCTCCCCACAGTAAGTCTCTCTTCCCTCTTCCCTTTTTTCCCCTGTAATTAGCAAGTATAGTTATAGTAATTAAAATGTATATTAATGTATATATTTAATGAGTATAAATATACATGTATGTATATCTAATTAATATGTATATTAATGTGTATATATCTAATGAATGTATATATATTTAATGTGTATAAATGTACATATATATATATACAATGTATGTAAGTATGTATTTGTGTAGGTATAAATGTGTAGTAGTATATGTATTAGCATATATTAATTAATGCGTATATGTATATTGGTATATATTTAGTATATGTATGTAATTAAAATATGTAAATTGTATATTATTTATTCATTAGTAATCAATTGTATGAGTATAGTATGTATTTAAAAAAATTCTATAATTAAGTTTGGTATATATATATATTTTGTATATATATATATACTTGATATAATTTCAAATATATATATTTTGTACATACATTTAATATATTTCTATATATATATATGATTGATATATATAAATACGTGTTCTACTATATGTATTTTAAATATATATACTTAGCATATTTTCAATATATATTTAATTGGTATATGAGTATACCTGTATTTTATATATATATATATACTTAGCATATTTTCAAGGTATGTTTAATTGAATTTGGTATATACATATTTGTATTGCAAATATATATATGGTAGGTATTAATGATTAAAAATAGGTAATGTGTTTTAAATATGTATCCCTACTAGGTGACCCTAGTTGACTAGTGCCCTGCCTGGCATGGCCCTGAGGCCAGTGTTTATAGACTGTGTGTTAGCGTAGCTTCTGATGCAAATGTTATATTGTGTTATGTTATAGGACTGTTGGTTTACCCAGGGGATACTCTGGAACAGGACATCCATAATTACCAGCTAAGGACCCAAGGCAAGTACATTCTCCGATAATTTCCAATTCTTGATAATTTCTATAAGTTCAACAATCATGAAATATTACATCTGAATTCTTGACACTGTGCTACACGGACTAGTATAGCTTGGATCTGCAGTCATGAGATGTTACCTTGATTTTCGTATTGACATTATACACGATATTGACATTGACATTGACATTGACATTGACATTGACATTGACATTAGACATTGATAATTAGACATTGTACATAATATATTAGATAATGTTCGTGTATTCGTGACGTGTCATGATTTGATCCACAGTACTAGTTGGGGGCGGGAAAATTGCTAGTGAGAGATGTGATCAAATACCCATGGTATAATTAAATATTATTGGTGTTAATCATACCCCCACGTATGATTAGCCAGACTGTAGCAATCGTACATGTTCCCAAGCCGATCATATTTCGAAACTACTATTTCAAACACTTAGAGTAGATTACAGTTTCCCTATTTAAATCATATACTACATCACCCGTATATGATACTGTTCCTTGTTCTTTCATTTTCATACATGCACTGACTGTATCATATTGCCTAGTGCCTGTTTTCTTACATTGCCTGTCTCTCTTTACTTGCCATTGCATTTTATTTCACTGTCTTCTCAGTAGCTAGCATGACATGTTTATTGTATTATAGTCCTTATCAATTAAATGGAACTGTTATTTGAGATTGTGCTTTGCTCCTTCCTGACTGGAAACATTTTTCCAGACTATGCCCTAGAGGACCGCTGTCCGACACTTTATGGACCATATGGTGAGTAGCTGCAGACTTGGTAGTAGTTGTGATTCCGGGAGGTCTAGCCGGAATCACTAATTCTTCTAGTTTTCTGATTAGTTCTTTTAGTAGGCTATTGGTACCGGATTTGTCTTCGGCATTTTTGATGATTTTTGGATATTATTGAGTTAGAATATTACTTGTGGACTTGTATTGTGTTTAATTTTAATTTCTGTTTCGAAATCTTATCGTGCTGTAATCCTGTGATTGAGTATGTGTTCATCTTATTTGTGTCATCCGTGCCTCCTAATGGAGATTGGATGCTTGCGTGACATTAGTTAGATAGTATCAAGACCTTAATAGCGTTCTACCGCCGACACTGTGGCGTAGGCTGGACGTACCCACGCACTCGTGCCCCTAAATCGGGTGCGGATCGTGACACGTTTTTAGTGGTGGCCCATGCAGGTCAGACTTCGCAAATTGTGCGATGTCGTAGTAGTGTGGCATCTTGGTTACACTATTGCGTGCCTGCGATAGGATCTAGGACATAGGATACTAGGACGAGAGCGAATACTCAATCACAATTCCTTGAGAGATTCCTGGGATGACCCCTGAGAATCTTGTTATAATTTCTAATTTAAAATCATTCCCTTGTTCCATCCATTCTCACTTATTGATATTGAATTTGATTGTTGTTGATTAGTTATTAAATTAGGATTTTGGTTTCACTTGTTGATTGTTGATTAGGTATTAAATTAGGATTTTGGTTTCAGTATAGGGTTTGATTTTAAATCAAGATATATTTACAGACTAATTTATGGTATTACTTGATGACACATGTCGATGAGGACAGTGAGGAAGATAACACTAGGGCTATTGGACTACTAGATATGGATATAAAATTTTAATTTGAAGATTGAGAATGAATTGCATTTTTGAATTTTTAAAAGATTGAGATATTGTTATTAAAAATTTTGAGGAATTCAGATTCAATTTGTTGAACCTAGACAAGCTGTAAGGATTTTTGGAGTTGATAAAATTTTCATTTCAGTATTTAAATAATTAACCTTGAGGAAAGTGTATGCAATTTACCTTAAAATTTTATTCGAGGAGTTATTTTGAGGAAAATTTATCTGAGGATAAGATTTTATAGTGGGAGAGATATATTAGTATACAATAGATGAGATGCATGTATAAGGATCTGTTGGCTTGAGTATAATTGAGATCTCACTGCCCACTGACTTGGGTGTCCATTTAAGATTGTATTAGAGAGAGCAGTATTTAGTAAAGAGTGTTGCATTTGATATGCACTTGGGTGATAAGAATAACTAGCATCAACTGTTGCAGTAGGTAAGGAAGCTAGCAGTGAGAGTGTTTGTGATAGAACCGTGATACCTAGGGGATAGATGTATCAGACCATGGATGCATCTTTGACCTGTGCAATCCCAACTAGGATTGTTATTCCAATCTATCTATCTTGAATGTTGCTTCTTTAGAACTGTACTGTCCTCCCTTAATGATATCGCATTTTGCCTAAATTGATTCTTTGGGATCTGTCTTCAGGATGTCGCCGCAGACACGATCTATGAGAGCGGGAACATCAGCTTTAGAGGGGCCTGCCACCTCTCCACCTGATGAACAGACAGCCGTAGTTCCTCCTACATCTCCGATGCACGTAGGTGTGTCTGCACCTATCGGGGACCTTCCTCCTCCACCTGTCCAGAAGATTGCCGCAGCTGTGACGGACAACCTTCCTCCTCCACCAACTCCGATTCCCGGAGGTTTGCCCATTGACGGAACGCAGATGTTTACCTTGATCCAGGGCATGGTAGATGCCTAGAGAGTGACGGCAGACGCTCAGCGAGTTCAAGCTGAGGCTCAGAGGGTGCAAGCAGAAGCGTACCAGGCACAAACCGAGCTGATGAAAGAAAATATGGAGAATGCTCATCAGGTGACTCTTCAAGCTTTGGAGAAAGTAGCACAGTACCAGCAGTTTCCTGGCCAGCAACAGCAGAGATCAGGCACTATAGTGGATTTCAAGAGGATGATGCCTCGAGAGTTTAAAGGTACCGAAGGGATACTCTACGCTGACGACTGGCTAGAGGATATAGAGAGAAGCCTGCGATTGACCCAGATTCCGGAGAACTTGCAGATAGAAGCCGCTGGCAGTCAGATGTTCGATATCGCACTCACGTGGTATCGCACGGAACCGAGAATTACTGCCCAAGGACTTACTTGGGAGACCTTCAAGGAACTCTTCAAAGAGAAGTTCTTTCCCGACGTGGCATTGGGAACCTTGGAAAGTCAGTTTCATGACTTAGTTCAAGGAAACATGTCGGTCGACGAGTACGCTGCAGAATTCTGTAGATTGA
Source organism: Iris macrosiphon (assembly GCA_036927795.1). NCBI lineage: Eukaryota > Viridiplantae > Streptophyta > Magnoliopsida > Asparagales > Iridaceae > Iris > Iris macrosiphon. Next base: position 89,691,633 of record JAYESA010000009.1, on the reverse strand, counting down.
GCCGTTTTGCATCGTCCATGATTCGAGACCCAGGAGATCGAGCCCGAAAATTTAGAAAGGGACTGACGAGAGAGATTAGGTCACGCACTTCTGGTCATCGTACCGCTACCTATGAGGCTATCTTGATGGATGCTCAGATCGCAGAAGAGGATCTGGATCTCAGGCCTAAGAGGAGTCACAATACTTTTGGGGATATGAATGATAGCACAGGACCAGCCAAGCATCCCCGTATTCAGCACCAACAGCCGTACCAAGTACCATTCCATATTCAGCAACAACCATGGACATTTTAGCATCCACCGCAGTACCTAGCACCAGTTCCTATCCAGCAACATCCATGGGCGTATCAGTATCAACAACAGTACCAGGCACCAGTCCGTGTTGAACAGGATCAGCAACAGCCTCCAAGAGAGACACAACAGACTTGTCATTTCTGTAAGAAGCCAGGTCACCTTTGGGAGAGCTGTAGAACGAGGCTAGGACTTTGTTTGCACTGCGGTGCTGCGGGACATCGAGTAAGGGATTGTCTTCTAGCCTCTTATCTTCCCGGCCAGCGCACAACTTCAGATTATAGAGATCCAGTTAGGCTACCTGTGGAACCGTATATTGCTCAGCACCCGCAAAGGGAACCACCCCAGCAGGGCGGGCATTTGCGATGACGGTCGAGGAGACCGATACTGCAGGTAATGTGTTAGCAGTTTCTGTTCTTTCCTTTATTCTGTTCCTACCTATTTGATTGATTGATTGCTTAGTACAATAGTTGTATGCATGATTTTCTTGTTAGAATGTAGTTAGTAGTACCCCTGATACAGATACTGCAAATACCATGACAAGACACCATGACCGTACATATTCCCTTAGGTTGCATGTTGTATGAGTGTAGGAAGATTTTCTTAGACCATGATTATTTGGGTTTTACCATGACGAAGATTCACGAAGGGGTTATGACTTGACAAGAGAGGCAAGATGATTACATTCGAGGATGACCATTGATTTAAATAGAGGGTTAAGAAATTAACATTTCATAATTGGTGGTTTAATTAATTCCAGAAAAGATTATGACATGTTTAAGTTGGTTATTAATTTGGAAATTTTGGGAGATTTATCAATGTATTTATTTAATTGCAAGTTATGAATTTTAGAACTTTATATTTGGATGTCACATTTGGAGAATCCTTAAATATCATATTGTTGAGTATTTTGAGGAGTGGATATTAAATTTCGGGTATTGAATTATTAACTCAAAACTTTCAGGGAAATTTTGATAGAAATGGATTTTGATTCTATTTCGAGGATTTTTCGGAATGAAATAATTTTAGAATTTTGAAATTTGTGAAAAGATATTGTGGATTATAACCTGATTTCATGGATGACAAATTTAAATTTACGAGAATAATAATGTGTATGATTAAATGCTACTTTGAGGATTTTAAATTTCGAGGACGAAATTCTTTTAAGGTGAGTAGACTTGTCACTACCACATTCCGAAAACAGGGGTATTTTCGACTTTTTACAATATTTAATATTATTGTAGTTATAATTAATTAATTGCATGAATAGTATATACTTAAATTAAATATCTGTGTGATGTGTACTTTAATATATTATATTATAGACAGTGTTCATTGTGTTTGTGATGGTAGACTTGACCTAGAAGCCAGTAGATGAGCACCTGTCGGAGTCATGGAATTTTGAGGTTAATTGTTTTATTTTAGAATTAATTTATTGGAGGTGTAATTAATTACTGTATTTTTATTTAATATTTTTGCGCATTGCCTTTGCTTCGATATCTGGAGCACTACCCTGACTTTTGTCTTCCAACAAGTTTCACAATCTTGCCCTAGACATGCCCGCCTTCAATTCTGCTATTTTTGCAACTCATAATTTTGCTCCCTGTGCATTATTTCTGGCTGCACAAAAATCGTCGCGGACGTTATTTAAATAATCCCTATTTTGTATCGTTGTGCGTTTCAATCGAATTTGGGGACAATCTTGACCTATTTTTCGTGCGGCCCAAATTAGGATAATATCCTGTTCTGAGTCTACTTCATTATTGGTATTGATGACCTGACCTGATTTTGGCCCCATGTACTCCTAATTAATTGTTGAACACAACTTGCATTTATTTCTATTTAATTTGAGGATACTATTTATCTGATTCTGAAATTCCAATTTAATTCCAGCGCCCTGCTATTTGAGCCCATACCAAACTATAGCGCCCCCTGACCCTACAAAACACCGGACCCCGAATCGCCCGCCAAATTTTCGTCATTTTATGTGTTTGTGCAATTTTCCAAATTTAAGGGGGGCTAAATTGCAAATTTGCATTTTGTGGCCTCACCCAATTGTTTAAACAATGATGGAACCTAATATTTTAATTAAATCTCTCACCCTCATCCTCCATGAACTATTTTCCTTCATGTTTAGTCTGGACCCCTCATTCTAGAGGGTCAATCACAACCCTTCATTCAACAACCCTCTCCCCTATATAATGTTATGTCTACATCAACCCTAATCCCTAGACAACCTAGGTTTTCCCCCACCTCACAAGCCTCCTCCCTCTCTCCTACGTATGTTATTTTCTTCCCTTCTCCTTCTTTTTCTTCTTCTCTTTCCTTTCTTCTTCTATTTTCTTCTTCTTTTCCTTTCTTCTTCTTCCTTGTTTTCTTTTGAATTTGAATTCAATACAAAAGGGGGGAAACATTATCATCACCACCATCACTGTTACCACTCCGGCCGACCCGCCGGAGTTCAACCCGAGCAGTCCCCTGCTCCGATCCTCGGCCACCGAGTCGCCCCTACAGCCACCCTCCGGCGCCAGCGTTCCACCTCGACGCTGGAACTCCCTCCGCCTTGCTGCGATCTCCCACCGGCCTGCGAGTTCCTCCTCCCACTGTGATCCTCACCACCACCTCCATCATCCATCCATCCATCCGCCCCGGCACGTCCCCGAGCATCCTCCTCCTCCCCACTCCTTTTTCCGGCGACCAACCGAGACCCGACCTCCGGCCTTCTTCTCAGGCCGACCCGCTGTCAAGCCTCCGGCCTCCCTGCCCGCTGCACATCCCCGCCGGCCTACAGCCGACTGCCCCCTCTCCCCATTGCTCGGCCGAGTCCCCCGCAGCCCTCCCTGCTGTGTACAGCCGACCACCTTGCTGTCCGGTCAGCCGCTGCTCCGGCCCCTGCTGCTCGTCAGCCACCACCACCAACACGTCAGCCTCCGGCCATCCCCCTCCGGCCGGCAAGCCAGTCCCTCCCCACAGTAAGTCTCTCTTCCCTCTTCCCTTTTTTTCCCTGTAATTAGCAAGTATAGTTATAGTAATTAAAATGTATATTAATGTATATATTTAATGAGTATAAATATACATGTATGTATATCTAATTAATATGTATATTAATGTGTATATATCTAATGAATGTATATATATTTAATGTGTATAAATGTACATGTATATATATACAATGTATGTATGTATTTGTGTAGGTATAAATGTGTAGTAGTATATGTATTAGCATATATTAATTAATGCGTATATGTATATTGGTATATATTTAGTATATGTATGTAATTAAAATATGTAAATTGTATATTATTTATTCATTAGTAATCAATTGTATGAGTATAGTATGTATTTAAAAAAATTCTATAATTAAGTTTGGTATATATATATATTTTGTATATATATATACTTGATATAATTTCAAATATATATATTTTGTACATACATTTAATATATTTCTATATATATATATATGATTGATATATATAAATACGTGTTCTACTATATGTATTTTAAATATATATACTTAGCATATTTTCAATATATATTTAATTGGTATATGAGTATACCTGTATTTTATATATATATATATATACTTAGCATATTTTCAAGGTATGTTTAATTGAATTTGGTATATACATATTTGTATTGCAAATATATATATGGTAGGTATTAATGATTAAAAATAGGTAATATATTTTAAATATGTATCCCTACTAGGTGACCCTAGTTGACTAGTGCCCTGCCTGGCATGGCCCTGAGGCCAGTGTTTATAGACTGTGTGTTAGCGTAGCTTCTGATGCAAATGTTATATTGTGTTATGTTATAGGACTGTTGGTTTACCCAGGGGATACTCTGGAACAGGACATCCATAATTACCAGCTAAGGACCCAAGGCAAGTACATTCTCCGATAATTTCCAATTCTTGATAATTTCTATAAGTTCAACAATCATGAAATGTTACATCTGAATCCTTGACACTGTGCTACACGGACTAGTATAGCTTGGATCTGCAGTCATGAGATGTTACCTTGATTTTCGTATTGACATTATACACGATATTGACATTGACATTGACATTGACATTGATATTGACATTAGACATTGATAATTAGACATTGTACATAATATATTAGACAATGTTCGTGTATTCGTGACGTGTCATGATTTGATCCACAGTACTAGTTGGGGGCGGGGAAATTGCTAGTGAGAGATGTGATCAAATACCCATGGTATAATTAAATATTATTGGTGTTAATCATACCCCCACGTATGATTAGCCAGACTGTAGCAATCGTACATGTTCCCAAGCCGATCACATTTCGAAACTACTATTTCAAACACTTAGAGTAGATTACAGTTTCCCTATTTAAATCATATACTACATCACCCGTATATGATACTGTTCCTTGTTCTTTCATTTTCATACATGCACTGACTATATCATATTGCCTATTGCCTGTCTCCTTACATTGCCTGTCTCTCTTTACTTGCCATTGCATTTTATTTCACTGTCTTCTCAGTAGCTAGCATGACATGTTTATTGTATTATAGTCCTTATCAATTAAATGGAACTGTTATTTGAGATTGTGCTTTGCTCCTTCCTGACTGAAAACATTTTTCCAGACTATGCCCTAGAGGACCGCTGTCCGACACTTTATGGACCATATGGTGAGTAGCTGCAGACTTGGTAGTAGTTGTGATTCCAGGAGGTCTAGCCGGAATCACTAATTCTTCTAGTTTTCTGATTAGTTCTTTTAGTAGGCTATTGGTACCGGATTTGTCTCCGGCATTTTTGATGATTCTTGGATATTGTTGAGTTAGAATATTACTTGTGGACTTGTGTTGTGTTTAATTTTAATTTCTGTTTCGAAATCTTATCGTGCTGTAATCCTGTGATTGAGTATGTGTTCATCTTATTTGTGTCATCCGTGCCTCCTAATGGAGATTGGATGCTTGCGTGACATTAGTTAGATAGTATCAAGACCTTGACAGCGTTCTACCGCCGATACTGCGGCGTAGGCTGGACGTACCCACGCACTCGTGCCCCTAAACCGGGTGCGGGTCGTGACACCGTGCAAGCCTAAGATGCCCTTGCACAAGGCCAAAGCTTTGATACAAGGGCAAGTAAGCTATTCAATACCGAAGCAGCGACACTCATATTGCAGAAAAGTAAAGAACACAATGGCATATGAAAATAGGCTCTTTTATTGATATTCACAAGTGTTACAAGCGGCGCATGGCCGAGGTTACAATTCTCTCAAGCACTCTTTCTCTCGATTACAATGATACCGTTCCATACATCATGTCCCTCTATATAAAAGCAACTCAAAGCAGGCACATCTCGATGCGGCTCAAGGCATCGACTCTAGATTTTCGGTTCCTTGGGATGAGGCACGACTATCGCTTCCTCGGACGATCAGGCACCTGAGAACAAGCAAACTGTTGGTGGGTCAGCACTTTATACAAGTACTGGTGAGATAAAATAACTGAACAGAAGCTACACCCCTTGAAACCCACACTAAGTAATCATGTGGCAAAATATTGTATTACTACTGATCTTGCTACTTTTATCTAAGTTTATTTCATGCAACTCAGGACTATAGTCAGATTACATCTTTTGAAAACATAACTTTGAAACAGTTTTGCATATTCAAACTATAAGCATACGAATAGGGACAGTGTTCTATCGTGCAGTGTGCAGCATGTATTGTGCAACACAAATCTAACTCATTTGGGGCAAAGCTTTTCTAGCAGACTGATCATATCGAATCAAGGCAAACATATCAAGTGGGGTATCATACTTTCAAGCACACAGAAGAACTAGCTTATATGAATTCGGTCCCCGAGAAACTCAGGATCGGTAGCGGTAATCCAGCTATCCAATGACTCACATTCTGATACTATTAACAGCTATGACCAAGGTTCAGCTCTGCACTAATAGTCATTGTCTGACCGATGCAAATGCATGAAGCACTATTAGATAACTTTACGATACAGACAAAATAAATAGACAGGCTATACATAACTCATTGCATTTCTTACCCACAACCGAACGGTTATCCCTGCAGCAGATGTCACGCCCCAATCTCCCGCAAGCTCGATAGTCCCCGCTGAACGTGAATCACCACGTTTATAGCTCTCCCGCAGGACAGTCGTTCTCATCGGGACGTGATGCCGTACGAGCCTGGAGTTGCACTCGTACAAGGCGATGTTGTCAAACACCAAATGTTATCATTGAAACAACCAAGTTACAGCGGAAGTCAAGTATTGTGTACCAAGCACACAATCAGAGTATACGCAACGAAGCTTACGATAGGGTCCAAATGAGATGCCCCGAGTCAATGCCACAAAGGCGATGCCACGGAGACGATGAAATAACTCTTGCTCTTTCTCTAGCCCACAAAGGTACTTACAGTTCATACATCTTGTCCCGTATATCCAAGCAACGCCACTACGTCTGTGTACCTGAAATATTGCCCACAAACGTGGGTCAGTACACAACCGTACTGGTGAGCGGGGTAACCCACTCGCCTAAGCCGACACTAAGTAAAAAAATAGTGAATGCAAACAGTTAAATGGTGATCTTTCTAGTTGAATCCTAGATTCATTTCATGGCATTTGAATGACATGTTAAGGAAAGCAGTAAAGCAGTTTAAGCATGCTAGCATTCAATCTCAAACCAAACGACAAGCAGTTTATATAAAGCCGACCCGTCTAACTCAATGTCATCGCTTGCACGATAACATATCGAACCATCAGTCTCGCCTCAATATCTATCCAGAACCAAAGTTTATATATCCCACTCTCGAGTGCACACTCTTGCCGAGGCAAGGTGGCCGCGCCTATACGATGCACAAACCAACCAAAGTAAAGCAAGCCAACATCTATTCTTATATGAAGTCACTGGCCAAAGGCCATAAAGGACGTTGATCGGACAGATCAATGCGGTTCTATTCGAAACAGCGCTAAGTAGCTAACCCACCTGAATCGCATCCAACCGCTGGTACCGCGCCCAAGACGCGTTACCCAATTGTCTACTCCATGGCCGAACGGTCCCGGTGCCCCGGAGCACCCGTTCGAGGAAACCAAACCCTGTGCCACCCAGGTTGTCCGTGACTATGCAGACACGTAGGTATGACGAGAGGATCGAACATTCTCGCCCCACCAAGCGATCCTAGACTCGTTCCACCAATAATCCAACCAACACATCCATAACCATTCTTCCAACATATTCTTCCGAGAACCCAAATCTCGACCTCAAAACATAGCCCGAGGCATCAAAATATCAAGTGTTTCATAGGCACGAAGCCTCTTCTCAACACAATCCAAATTGGTGCAACACCTATGCTCGAAGCAAAACCCATGGCGCAATGCCGTTTCAGTGGCACAATGTCACATTCGTGGCACGATGCCCCATCAAGCGACACAACGCCCTCGCCGATACAGTTGTTCGGTTTCGAACCACAACTGCCTGCTTTGTAAGACAAAGCAACCTTGTGATACACGCGCACGGATGCACGTTCGCTCGCCCGAATCCCCGATATTCCCATTGCCTCAAATGTATCATTCCAACCTGTATATTTCCAACCGTCCAAGCATAATCCCAAGTATCCAACCGATCGCCTCAAATGAATAATCCAGCTATCGTATCCAGCTATCCAACGCGTAAACCATTCAAGCCACAATCCTACCAAGCCAACGACGCACACTCTATGCACGCCTCAGTGTAGTGCTTCCCGATGTTTCAGCCCAAGTGTTCAAGCCATTACGTGTTTTTCCATATTATTAGGCATGAAGGAGTAGAGGAGAAGGGAAAGAGCCCACTCACCTATGTTTGAATCCGTTAGGCATCCTGTCCTGCCGATACGGCCAATCCCTTGAACCCGTAGTCCGATGCAAGCGCGATCTACTCAACTGGTATGACCGTGCGAGCAGGCCGTGCTCTCCAAATCATCCGACCGATCGGACTAAGGAAGACAGCATTATCGTTTCCATTCAGCTATTCAGTACTGTTCGGAACGAACACCTGATTTCCATCGAACCCGCTAGCCATCTGCACATTGAAACCAACTCGATTAATCCTTCTTCCCGAAATCCGATATTTCAAATGTAACCAGCATTTGATTCATTCAGTCCGACTCAGCGTAACGCTCCGAGCGGTTGCGGGGCGTTACATAATATACCACTTAGAATCAGGTTCGTCCACGAACCGTGCTGGTACTCATTCCTATCATATGCCATAATCTAATTCCACAGATCTACTCTATACAACTCTCATATTCACTATTTCTGATACAACATCTTGTTCTGCTGAACGCTCGAATAAATTTTACGAATTCCCACATCCTCCTTGCAGCTCAACCCGAATTTCTCGTATCGCTTAGTTTTGGATCGTACATATATTTAAGGCGTCCCTAAAATACATGCATTTCAACCGAGCTTTGCGATAGCAAATTTGAACAAGTTACAAGGGTATCTTTATGTTCGAGGCGTCCATATTGCTTTGCTCCCAATTGAATCAAATCACGATTTTTCATTCCAACACATTCGCTCGAGAACCATTCTCAATTATGTAGATTTTCTACCGACTCAATGAGTCCGAGTTCCAACTCAATCCAATCCCACTATTTCTGAAATCAGTACTAGCAACATCTCCAAATATTATCTCGTGCACCGAACGATTCTCACAACTGATCTACCCCAGCTATGCGACTTACCCAAATATCAACTTGCTTAGATCAGCTCAACCAAACACTTCTTCCTCAATCTCGATACCTTGCTGGGTGAACATCTATATTGAGGTTCGTGTGATCCACGAAGATCTCGCCGCCACGCCAAAGGGATAGTGTCGCCACGATTTCAACGTGGACACACTCGCCACAATTCCTAGGTTGCGCATGGAATAGTTCTTCGCGCTGCTTCTACTGCCTCGAAGCATAGAATATCACCTTCGCCTTCCGAATGAGCACGCTTCCCAGACTAAGTTCCGAGACATCTTGTAAATCTGAAGAAAAACTGTCCCTTCCAGTATTCGCAAGGATTTGATCTGAACGAGCCGCTGCTTTAACTTCACGAGCTAGTTTCACAGTCGTCAATTCATATGAATGCTATTCCCTTCCAGGGCACGATGAGTCAGAGGCGATGCCATCGATAAAAATCTGCGACTCTGAATCTCATCAGTTGACAAGGCTACTTCCACCATCGCTTCGATCTTCCGGCTGTATCTTCAGCTGAAGGCTATCCCAAGGATCTCTCAAATCCAACACTCAGTCAATAAGCCAAATCACATTGCTCACATCTGCCCTCGACGCATTCCCAAATACGCCGCCTCAATGGTCGTTCTATGGGTCTACCATATTCAAATCCGATTCAGCGGGCGAGGTCGCTTAGGGTCAGCTGTCCCGAAGCTACGCTTGATAATTGTAATCATCACGATGGACAGTTACTATAAACCATGCTATATCTCATCTGCAAATCGGAATAAAATCCAACCATTCACCCGAGCGAAGTTTCTGAATCCGAGAACCGCGCTCGTTGAAACCTTATTCCATCAATCCGCCGTTCTGTCCTGAATCCATCAAATTTCCGAATTGCATATTCGATTCTCGCACTACAAATTGCAATGATTCTCAAAACCCAAAACTTGCTCCAATTCTTATCCATTTGCTGCGTCCCATAATGCACTTCCAACTTACTCGAGCAACGCAGTGATTTGTTCCGACGTTGCTATCACATTTAGCTATCTTCAAACGTCCGTCCACGTCTTCCGAAGAATCCGTTTACTATTGTTGCACCATCCTGTCCAAAATTCCATTTCCGCTAAACCTGAGTCGACTTCTCGAGCAACAATATCCAAAATCCTTCAAGTTTGTGTGAATCCATCTCATTGTCCCTCCAGACCAATATCTTGTTTCTTTTCTCAACCAACAGCTCAAATGCGTTGCCCAAAATCATAGTCCGTGCTCGCTATCATTCCGATAATCCCACCGCTTTGCTCAAGCGTAACCCAAATGTTCGTTCCGATTCGATCCATCTCTTAAGCCAAACGATGCTTTCCATTTGCACCAGTCCGTTCACGATATGCTCAACTCAATATTCGCTTGCTCTATTTTCATTCTTCTCAACTCAACCGACGTGCACCAACCAACTTGTATTCTCGTTTCACGAGTCCGTTTAGGAAATTCCCATTTGATGTCCAACCAAAATGTTTCCAATGCCTCACTCAAAATGTGGTATCCCATATACCACTCCGAATCAAGTCACTACTCACATTACGTTTTCCTGCACGAATCCAAGATCCGTTCGAACCATTCTCCATGCATGATCATGCCTTTTCCAATCCGAGTTTGACACAAAACTCAGGCAACGCTTGAATTATCCAACTGTTTCTCAACCCGTCTGATACCTTCTCAACACGAGCAATCGTGCAATGATTGTATTCCAAGTAGTCCAACCCAATACCCAACGGTTTCACACTTTTGTTGTACGAGCAACTCGTGCAATGATCTATTCTCTTCGAATGTTTCTACTCAAACATGCCGCATAACCAAATCTCGTCTACCAGCCAACAGATCCACTGATGCAATCAGAAACTCCCAAATGATAAGCCAAGCCAACCCAACGAAAGCCCACACTTGTTGCACAAATGCAACAACGCCAACCAACTTGCTGCACGAATGCAACAACGCCTAACGAGACTAAGCGATCCTACGAAAACCAACCAAAGCAACCCAACCAAGAAAATAAAATGCAGCCAAAACCAGCAATAAATAGACTTATTGCATGAAACATCCGATGCGGCACCGAGTAGAGTCAAGAGCTAGACGACACGCGGAAGCTATTTAGAGTTTGTGATGAAGCGAAGGACCTAGTCCGAAGAAATGAACCGGGCGCTCTGATACCAATTTGTCACGCCCCAATCTCCCGCAAGCTCGATAGTCCCCGCTGAACGTGAATCACCACGTTTACAGCTCTCCCGCAGGACAATCGTTCTCATCGGGACGTGATGCCGTACGAGCCTGGAGTTGCGCTCGTACAAGGCGATGTTATCAAACACCAAATATTATCATTGAAACAACCAAGTTGTAGCGGAAGTCAAGTATTGTGTACCAAGCACACAATCAGAGTATACGCAACGAAGCTCACGATAGGGTCCAAATGAGATGCCCCGAGTCAATGCCACAAAGGCGATGCCACGGAGACGATGAAATAACTCTTGCTCTTTCTCTAGCCCACAAAGGTACTTACAGTTCATACATCTTGTCCCGTGTATCCAAGCAACGCCACTACGTCTGTGTACCTGAAATATTGCCCACAAACGTGGGTCAGTACACAACCGTACTGGTGAGCGGGGTAACCCACTCGCCTAAGCCGACACTAAGTAAAAAAATAGTGAATGCAAACAGTTAAATGGTGATCTTTCTAGTTGAATCCTAGATTCATTTCATGGCATTTGAATGACATGTTAAGGAAAGCAGTAAAGCAGTTTAAGCATGCTAGCATTCAATCTCAAACCAAACGACAAGCAGTTTATATAAAGCCGACCCGTCTAACTCAATGTCATCGCTTACACGATAACATATCGAACCATCAGTCTCGCCTCAATATCCATCCAGAACCAAAGTTTATATATCCCACTCTCGAGTGCACACTCTTGCCGAGGCAAGGTGGCCGCGCCTATACGATGCACAAACCAACCAAAGTAAAGCAAGCCAACATCTATTCTTATATGAAGTCACTGGCCAAAGGCCATAAAGGACGTTGATCGGACAGATCAATGCGGTTCTATTCGAAACAGCGCTAAGTAGCTAACCCACCTGAATCGCATCCAACCGCTGGTACCGCGCCCAAGACTCGTTACCCAATTGTCTCCTCCATGGCCGAACGGTCCCGGTGCCCCGGAGCACCCGTTCGAGGAAACCAAACCCTGTGCCACCCAGGTTGTCCGTGACTATGCAGACACGTAGGTATGACGAGAGGATCGAACATTCTCGCCCCACCAAGCGATCCTAGACTCGTTCCACCAATAATCCAACCAACACATCCACAACCATTCTTCCAACATATTCTTCCGAGAACCCAAATCTCGACCTCAAAACATAGCCCGAGGCATCAAAATATCAAGTGTTTCATAGGCACGAAGCCTCTTCTCAACACAATCCAAATTGGTGCAACACCTATGCTCGAAGCAAAACCCATGGCGCAATACCGTTTCAGTGGCACAATGTCACATTCGTGGCACGATGCCCCATCAAGCGACACAACGCCCTCGCCGATACAGTTGTTCGGTTTTGAACCACAACTGCCTGCTTTGCAAGACAAAGCATCCTTGTGATACACGCGCACGGATGCACGTTCGCTCGCCCGAATCCCCGATATTCCCATTGCCTCAAATGTATCATTCCAACCTGTATATTTCCAACCGTCCAAGCATAATCCCAAGTATCCAACCGATCGCCTCAAATGAATAATCCAGCTATCGTATCCAGCTATCCAACGCGTAAACCATTCAAGCCACAATCCTACCAAGCCAATAACGCACACTCTATGCACGCCTCAGTGTAGTACTTCCCGATGTTTCAGCCCAAGTGTTCAAGCCATTACGTGTTTTTCCATATTATTAGGCATGAAGGAGTAGAGGAGAAGGGAAAGAGCCCACTCACCTATGTTTGAATCCGTTAGGCATCCTGTCCTGCCGATACGGCCAATCCCTTGAACCCGTGGTCCGATGCAAGCGCGATCTACTCAACTGGTATGACCGTGCGAGCAGGCCGTGCTCTCCAAATCATCCGACCGATCGGACTAAGGAAGACAGCATTATCGTTTCCATTCAGCTATTCAGTACTGTTCGGAACGAACACCTGATTTCCATCGAACCCGCTAGCCATCTGCACATTGAAACCAACTCGATTAATCCTTCTTCCCGAAATCCGATATTTCAAATGTAACCAGCATTTGATTCATTCAGTCCGACTCAGCGTAACGCTCCGAGCGGTTGCGGGGCGTTACAGCAGACACACAAGTTAGCCACAATTTGCACATTCAATAACTTATGTATCAAATCTCTGGTGCCATCAATCGATAGGTATGCAAGAAGGTAAACCTAACATGTGCCCTATCTCTATGACGGTCCATAGGTTGCCCCTTGATTAGCAGCAGTTGCCCAAGGTTCAGCTCTGCGCTAGCACGCATGGGTGTCGGCAGCTGTGACTCATGGTTCAGTTCTTCACCAACACACCCGAGTACTAGCAGCTGTGACATCAAGGGTTCCGCACAACACTAATAGACATATCGCCCCACTAGACCCTTGTGAGCCGTACACCTCAGGGCGATCCAAAAATCTCTTCCGGACTGAGCGATTCCCAGTACCTCCGGAATCGTTCGAGAGACAAGACCTTGTGCACAAGTTGTCTAAGACCAATGCAATGACATGAACACACAATTCAAGCAAAACAATGATCACGCAAAACATATACGATCTTAGCAGAACATATCTTATCAAACGAAGCACATCTTATCAAACAAAGCACTTCTTATCAAAACGAAGTACATCTTTCACATATCTAATAGCATACCCCACTAGACCCTTGCGGGCCGTATCCTCAGGGCGTATTATTAGTCACTGCACTCACACATTTTTACTTGGCAGATCGATATAGCAAACAGACAAACGAAACATATAATGGCAAGCACGATTGATTTCATATCTAACATGCAATAACTATCTCTTTCTTAGCATATTCAAAGGGACATACTCAAGCGATTCATTTACTTATCTTCTTAGCATAGCAAAGGTTCATTCAATAGCTGTGTCGGTGTTTCTAAGCATGCAATATTTCTATCTTTCTCTTAGCATAGGGTTCTGTTTCATTTCTGACAAGCAATACATATTCTCTAGTTAGGCAGCAGATTCGTTTCAATGATAAGCTATGTGAGTTCTCTTATTAGCATGCTGAGTCGGTTCTATCATTCTCTTATAAAAACAATCTTCTTAAGCAAACAAGCATTCAAAAACTCAGATTCATTATTAAGTCGTGCAAGAATCAGAGAATGCAGTTCTGTCCACTCATTTTGATTAATCGGTCGGGAACTCTCCGAGAAGACTTCCGTTCGAGCAAGAAAGGCGATATCACTTGTACATAGCGTCGACGTGGAGCGGGGCGCTACATACTTACCCACCAACAAAGAGTTTTGTCCTCAAAACTCAAGGAGAAACTCACGAAAACACAGAGCAGCGATAGTCCTCATCCCTCACCTTCCTTAATCAAAACTCAACAAATCCAGAAATCACAAATCACATCTCAAGCAATGAAAACAAATCCAAAAAACTTTTGCGCGCATCTTTGAGAATATCTATGGACTTATTGTATGGAACGTTCATTGCAACACAATCACAACTCAGAGTCGGAGGCAACAGAATGGGCAAAGAATCGGGTCGCTCTGATACCACTATGTCACGCCCCGGTCCCGCAGGACCGTTCGTCCTTGCGTGGGTCCCTACGGAACCGATCGTCCTTGCACGGGCGTGATGCCGTGCAAGCCTAAGATGCGCTTGCACAAGGCCAAAGCTTTGATACAAGGGCAAGTAAGCTATTCAATACTGAAGCAGCGACACTCATATTGCAGAAAAGTAAAGAACATAATGGCACATGAAAAACATGCTCTTTTATTGATATTCACAAGTGTTACAAGCGGCGCACGGCCGAGGTTACAATTCGCTCAAGCACTCTTTCTCTCGATTACAATGACACCGTTTCATACATCATGTCCCTCTATATAAAAGCAACTCAAAGCAGGCACATCTCGATGCGGCTCAAGGCATCGACTCCAGATTTCCGGTTCCTTGGGATGAGGCAAGGCTATCGCTTCCTAGGATGATCAGGCACTTGAGAACAAGCAAACTGTTGGTGGGTCAGCACTTTATACAAGTACTGGTGAGATAAAATAACTGAACAGAAGCTACACCCCCTGAAACCTACACTAAGTAATCATGTGGCAAAATATTACATTACTAGTGATCTTGCTACTTTTACCTAAGTTCATTTTATGCAACTCAGGACTATAGTCAGATTACATCTTTTGAAAACATAACTTTGAAACAGTTTTGCATATTCAAACTATAAGCATGTGAATAGGGACAGTGTTCTATCGTGCAGTGCGCAGCATGTATTGTGCAACACAAATCTAACTCATTTAGGGCAAAGCTTTTCTAGCAGACTGATCATATCGAATCAAGGCAAATATATCAAGTGGGCTATCATACTTTCAAGCACACAGAAGAACTAGCTTATATGAATTCGGTCCCCGAGAAACTCAGGATCGGTAGCGGTAATCCAGCTATACAATGACTCACATTATGATATTATTAGCAGCTGTGACCAAGATTCAGCTCTACACTAATAGTCATTGTCTGACCGATGCAAATGCATGAAGCACTATTAGATAACTTTACGATGCAGACAAAATGAACAGACATGTTATACATAACTTATTACATTTCTTACCCACAGCCGAACGGTTATCCATGCAGCAGACACACAAGTTAGCCACAATTTGCACATTCAATAACTTATGTATCAAATCTCTGGTGCCATCAATCGATAGATATGCAAGAAGGTAAACCTAACATGCGCCCTATCTATATGACGGTCCATGGGTTGCCCCATGATTAGCAGCAGTTGCCCAAGGTTCAGCTCTGCGCTAGCACGCATGGGTGTCGGCAGCTGTGACTCATGGTTCAGTTCTTCACCAACACACCCGAGTACTAGCGGCTGTGACATCATGGGTTCCTCACAACACTAATAGACATATTGCCCCACTAGACCCTTGCCAGCCGTACACCTCAGGGCGATCCAAAAATCTCTTCCGGACCGAACGATTTCCAGTGCCCAGGAATCGTTCGAGAGACAAGACCCTGTGCACAAGTTGTCCGAGACCAATGCAATGACATGAACACACAATTCAAGCCAAATAATGATCACGTAAAACATATACGATCTTAGCAGAACACATCTTATCAAACGAAGCACATCTTATCAAAATAAAGCACATCTTTCACATATCTAATAGCACACCCCACTAGACCCTTGCGGGCTGTATCCTCAGGGCGTACTATTAGTCACTGCACTCACACATTTTCACTTGGCAGATCGATATAGCAAACAGACAAACGAAACATATAATGGCAAGCATGATTGATTTCATATCTAACATGCAATAACTATCTCTTTCTTAGCGTATTCAAAGGGACATACTCAAGCAATTCATTTACTTATCTTCTTAGCATAGCAAATGTTCATTCGATAGCTGTGTCGGTATTTCTAAGCATGCAACATTTCTATCTTTCTTTTAGCATAACAATGGTTCTATTTCATTTCTGACAAGCAATACATATTCTTTAGTTAGGCAGCAGATTCGTTTCAATGACAAGCTATACGAGTTCTCTTATTAGCATGCTGAGTCGGTTCTATCATTCTCTTATGAAAACAATCTTCTTAAGCAAACAAGCATTCAAAAACTCAGATTTATTATTAAGTCGTGCAAGAATTAGAGAATGCAGTTCTGCCCACTCACTTTGATTAATCGGTCGGGAACTCTCCGAGAAGACTTCCGTTCGAGCAAGCAAGGCGATATCACTTGTACACAGCGTCGACGCGGAGCGGGGCGCTACAAGTAGAATATCTATTGGCATTACCATAGACCCGGTTTAGGACCTGCATGTAGAATGGACCCTTGGTTCAATTCATTTTGGGTGAACCAATGTCTAAACCATTTTTCTCTCCTCCTTGTATATATATGAGTTTCTCTCTCTCTCCTCTCTTTCTTCTTCTTCATTTTAATTTCCTTATTCCTCCTCTCCCTCAAGCTCCCTCTAACCCTAGCCCTAGAGGAAAGTTGTGGTGACTTGGACCATGAGAGGTTGAGGCTCAGAGCCACCCTAGGCAAGTACATCTTGCTCAATGGTGAAGTCATGAATTTTTGGATTATATATATGTTGTTATTTTAAAAATATTTTTGATGAAAAATATTCTTCTTCAGTTGCTGATCATGTTTAGTTCTTGGAGTTTTATATTTTGATGTATAAAATTTTGTAGATCTGAGTTTCAAGTTTAGGATTTGCTATGTGTTCTATTAATTTTTCTTGGTTTTGATCTATTAAAACTTAGTATTTTTAAAAACTAGTGGTTCCTTATGTTAGAATATTTTATTTCGTGAAATTTGGCTTTTGTTTCACTTGATTTGGAGTTAAAATAAAAAATTTATGAAGAAAATATTTTTTTGGTTTTTGGATCTTTCGGCCATAGCTGAACCTGCTGTTGGAGAAGACGAAGTCTTCATGCGGCTAGCGACCTATGCGGCAGAGAGTGCCATGCGGCCCGAGAGGGTTATACGGCCTGAACTCCTTTCAGTATACTGACAGCTTGCGTCCATCTTGTTGGATGCATGCCTGTACATTACACAAAGTGTTCTGGAGATATCCTGAAACTACTTGTGTTTTAACACGCTCAACGAATAAAAAATTCGCTAAGTCCAATAGGGACATTTATGCGGCAAGCAGTTTATGCGGCAGACAGTTCATGCGGCTATGAGCTATTTTCCTTGAATCCATGACTCTGAACTGTTTGGCACATCTTTTTATGATTCTTGTCTTTTCTCCCTGGCACACTTTTTGGCCTGTCACATCAATCACTTTATGTCACTTCACTGACACTTTATTTATTGACCCATCACTCAGTACCTACCCCTTGGAGTGACTTTAATCCTGAGAATGCGACAAATGAGTCCATGCGGCAATTGGGTGCATGCGGCCAGTAAGTCCATACGACAATTGGGTGCATGCGACCAGTGGGTACATGCGACAAGTGAGTCCATGCGGCCAGTGGACGCATGCGGCCAAAAATTCTTGTGTATATTTTGTGTTCCCTTTATTTATGTTTATTTAGTAATTCCTTTTATTGATTATTATTGTGTGCTTTCTTATGTTAATACAAGTTTATGTTACCAGACAAGTTTTGCATATAAGTTTACAAGACGAGTTTATATAGAAGTTCTCCATCCTCACGACACCGTGGAAATATTTGTGTATAAAAATCTATTGTATTTGGCATCAGAAAATTGACTGTGAGTATTGTCCAATGTATCGCATGTCGCGAATATGATAACTCATGAAAAGCTCGTACTCGCGACTCGTCATTTTAGGGAGTTCTCAAGTGTCCATGACTCAAGAACTTAAAATAATTTAGTAATGATTAAATAAGATAAGATTCACCTAGATCATTGGGAGGGAAGAATATTGCGCTACCGGCTATCTCGATCCCCTGAGGGCCCCATGCGGCATGGACAACCCTTCTAGGCAAGGGCTCCATGACTGACCAAGTTTACGCGTGCAACGACACTTACAAGACAAGTTTATATACATGTTTATGTTGTAAAGCAAGTTTATGATTTCAAGTTCAAGTTTATGCTTTTGAGTTCAATTTATGTTTGTGATAAGTAACAAGTTATGTTGTTGTATGGTTGAATATATATTTAAATTTACTAGATAAGCGTACCCTTGGCCATCCGGGTTAACTGTAGTATCGGTGGTATCAATATTCTTAAAACATGCATTTAGTAATTAATGTATATGACAACCCTAGCTAGTTAATTATAGCAAGCTTTAAAGGTGTTTGGTCATTCGATAAATGATGTTACTTTCATTATAGCTCGCTCTTCTAGTTTTTATTTTTCTCCATGCGTGTGGTTAGGGTGCTAAGTTCTACTCGGGTGAAGGTATGCAACCCTGGTCCTTTTATTTGGTTTAAGGTTTGTGGTTCCGATCCAAAGTAGTTCCTATGCTTTCTTGTCGCTCGTCGCCTTACTTTTATTTCTACACTTATTATCAGTTCCCCCAGTATTATTCTTCAGACAAGTACATTGGTACTGTACGAGTCTCAATCTGCATTTATTTTTTTATTTGTCTCTTTCTGTTTATGTTGTGATGTGTCTGGTCTATCACCTCGAGCTCCTTTGTGGTACTTGTTGCTTGGGGTTCTGACCCCACTGGCTTTGCATAGCCAGGTTACCCCAAAAAGAACCAGGATCCACCGCGCTTCCAGCAAGATGGCTCGCACTCGTAGGGCTGCGGCCGAAGCTCGCGAGTGGGTTTCCTTCTTTCACCCCTCGTCTTGATTACTTCTATTATGGTGTTTAGCAAGGGGCAGAGTTAGCTCCTTATATTTTTGAGACTACGGTCAACATGATGTATATATTTGACCATGGCTGGTATATTTAATCATGCATTATTAAACTCTGCTAGTACAGCATTTTATATTCACTAGCTTCATGATTATATGTGACATATAATTTGGGATGCCTCTTTACTTTTATGTATGATATACTAGTGTACTTGTGTTGTTGGATTGATATAATAGGATTTGTCGGCCTTAGGACTGACATTATAGAAGGCTAGAGTTCATCCATCTGTCTTCTAGACAACCTTAACATATTACGGCTTACTTCAGTATTCTGCAAGGTGCGGTTGGCCATGTCAGTCCCCGTATTTATCCAGTATTCTGGAAGCGAGGTGTGACAAGATTTTCTTGGTGGCCCATGCAGGTTTGCTTTTCAGACTTATGGGAGAACTCATCTTGTTAGAATCTCAATCCTTTACTTATCTTTGATTAAACTTCACTTGTAACTTGTACCTCTCGCTCTCCTTAAACTTTAAACTTGCTTGAAATGATCGTTCCATTCTCGTCCTTTATTGATATTCTTGTGTCCTTATCCTTCAGGGATACCCTATCCGCTCCTCCTTTCGAGGGTTCCGTTGTACTGATAAATCCAGTAGATCCAGTAGGCCAGGGCCAGATTCAGATATTGAACCAAGGGCAAACGTCAGTAGCTTTTCATCAGCCAGCTCCGCAAGTCACGCATGCCCGACCAGCACAATCAGTTCCACTAGTTTTGCCGGAACAACCAATTCATCCCGCTCCGTCATTCATACCAGCCCAGCCAGCCCAGACAATACCACCAGTTCTACCAGTACAACCAGGGCAGGCAGGCTCGCAAGCTATGTTATAGGTGATCCAAGCAATGATGATGGTACAACAACAATAACAGCAACAACAACTCCAGCTTCAGCAATAAGTGGTCCAACTCTGTCAGCAGTTCCAGCAAGGACAAGAATAGACCAACACTACTCTTTATCAGGGAGTTAGAGTAGCACTCGAGAATAATGGGTGCTATACTCATAACTCGGCGACCAATGTTAGTCGCATGCGCCCAACCAAGTTCCTCGGCACAGAAGATGCACTTTCAGCAGATTCTTGGCTTCAGGACTTTGAGGCCATCCTAGATACAACCAAGACCCCAGATGATGAGAAGGTAGCAAACGTAAAGCTATAATTTTTAGATCTTGCCCAAGATTGGTGGACAGCACAAGAAATGGCGCTTCCGAAGCCCGTTGACTGGCAGACGTTCAAGAAGCGCTTCCAGGAAAATTATTTCCACACAACCGCTAAGTTCCAGCTCCAGCAGTAGTTAATCAACCTCTGCCAGAACAGAAGATCGATCAACCAGTATGCGGCCGAGGTTTGTTGACTTAGCCAATTTTTTCTCATATGGTAGCTTTCGAGGAAGACTGAGCTAAGAGATTTGAGCAAGGGTTACATCTAGAGCTTCAAAAATTTAAGGTGGGTAATAATTATACCACATCCGATGCAGTACTCAGGGCAGCCAGGTCCCAAGAACTTGCCGGCCAGAGATTAGTAGCAAGGACCGGAGGCCAGAAGAGGTCGAACTCATCCCTGAGAAGTACCAGTATTTCAGTCATCACCTCCATCACTAATAGTCAGAACTCCTCATCTGCCAGCACCTTCAACCTCCATAGTAACCTCAGTACAATCTACCAGGCAGTATGTATCAGCAAGATGTAGCCACTGCGGCAAGCCAAGGAACACCAAAGAACAGTGTAGGAGGGCTAATGGTCTGTGTCTCAGATGTGGGGCATCCGACCACATGATTGGTTCATGCCCAATCCTGTATCCAGAGACTTCTTCAGTCCGGCAGTTACCAGTTCCGCCTCGGGCAGTGATTGAAGTCCCGCGAGGACCAGTGTTAGCAGTTTGACCCCTAGCCCAGCATCCTCTCCCGACTCAGGCTCAACGGTTCTAGCAACAACGTCCGGCGCAATATGCGCAAGTCTAGCAAGCCCAACCAGCAAGACAGAACCAGCAGCAAGTTAGAGCCACGACCCCTGGACGATGGCCTGACGAAATATTTGGCAACCTAGAGCAGTTGTTAGCTGAATGCGCTATAATTGTAGGTAAGATTTTTGAGCTCTCTTTAGCTTGTCTTATTCTTTGGTTCTTGTCGAACAATCTCGTGTTCCGTCGCGTTCGAGATACGATAGTTATTTTGATCCTTTCGTTGAGCAAAAGGCGAGCTTATGGCCTCGCTCTTCTGCCTTTGTGACTCATGGTACGTGGTGTCTATCATGTGTCTCGACTGCGAAGGTATGTCTTGGATTAGAGTCATATCCTCGATATAGTCGTTGGTACCGACTTTCCTCTAGGCTTGGCTCTTGTCTATTTGTGTGAGTCAGCATAGGCAAGCGAGGAAGAGTTCCTATTCGACTAACTCAGGAGTATATGTATCCATATGCCTCCATTTTTCTGTGTCTTACTTTTGTGCAATTATTTATTAGTTACTTCTGCAGCTATCATTTCTATTTTTTGTTACTTACTTAGTGTAATAATTTGAATTATGATTATATTTCTTGAGCTTTCTCATGTGTTCCAGCTCGACTAGCCTTGATAAATTTTTGAGGACAAAATTTTTCTAAGGAGGGTAGAGATGTCACACTCGATTCCAGATTAGTATTTCTTGAATTTCTAAAATTTAATTTTTTTCTTGATAATGTATTCCAACTTTACTGACACCATGCATCCATCTTGTTGGATGCATGATTGTAAATTACACAAAGTATTCTATAGCTATCCTGGAACTACTTGTGTTTTCACTCGCTGAACGAATGACAAATTCGCTAACTCTAAGAGGGGCGTTATGCGGCAAGCAGTTTATGCGGAAGGCAGTTCATGCAGCCACGAGCTATTTTCCTTGAATACATGACTCTGAACTGTTTGGCACATCTTTTTATGATTCTTGTCTTTTCCCCCTGACATACTTTTTGGCCTGTCATATTGATCACTTTATGTTATTTCACTGACACATCATTTATTAACCCATCACTCAGCACCTGCCCCTTAGAGTGACTTTAACCCTGAGCATGCGGCAAGTGAGTCCATGCGGCAATTGAGTACATGCGGCCAGTGAGTCCATGTGGCAATTGGGTGCATGCGATAATTGGGTGCATACGGCTAGTGGGTGCATGCGGCAAGTGAGTCCATACGGCCAGTGGATACATGCAGCCAGAAATTCTTGTGTGCATTTTGTGTGTTCCTTTATTTATGTTTATTTAGTAATTCTTTTTATTTATTATTATTGTGTGCTTCCTTATGTTAATACAAGTTTATGTTACCAGACAAGTTTTGCATATAACTTTACAAGACGAGTTTATGTACAAGTTCTCCATCCTCACGACATCGTAAAAATGTTTGTGTATAAAAATTCATTGTATTTGGCATCAGACAATCGAGTGTGAGTATTGTCCAATGTATCGCGTGTCGCGAATACGATAACTCAAAGGACTGCAGCCGAAGCTCGCGAGTGGGTTTCCTTCTTTCACCCCTCGTCTTGTTTACTTTTTTTTTGGTGTTTAGCAAGGGGCAGAGTTACCTCCTTATATTTTTGAGACTACGGTCAACATGATGTATATATTGGACCATGGCTGGTATTTTTGATCATGTATTATTAAACTCTGCTAGTGCAGCATTTTGTATTCACTAGCTTCATGATCATATGTGACATATAATTTGGGACGCATCTTTACTTTCATGTATGATATACTCTTGTACTTGTGTTATTTAATTAAGATAATAGAATTTGTCGGCCTTAGGACTGACGTCATAGCATGCTAGAGTTCACCCATCTGTCTTCTAGACAACCTTAACACATTGCGGCTTACTTCGGTATTCTAAAAGGTACGGTTGGCCATGTCAGTTCCCGTATTTATCCAGTATTCTGAGAGTGGAGCGTGACAAGAATGATAGAACATGACTATGTATGCTTAATAAGTGTAAACCCCCTCATTTATTTTTATAGATAGTCTGGTTATGGGTTAGAAAATTTTGGTTTAGCAGCAGATATTTGAGGTTTAGAATTAAGTTTTGCAGATGTCTGATTTTTTAATTAAACCCTTGGTGCGCCCTACCGTTGTTAAAATATTCAGAGCCCAACATTAGCCCATAATTTTTAACTTATTGTTGCATTCTAGACTTGACACGCCAACTTAGGCACTGGACTTTTTCGTTACTCAAAATCATAATCCCTTGTGCTCTAATTTAATTGCACAACTTTTCGTGCCCAAAATCTATTATTTAATCCTGTGTCGCGCACCTGTGTTGTTGCCATCAATTTTGAGACACCAACTCAACCCGTTGAGCCGGACCAATTAAAGGGTCCAAGACTGACACCAAGCCTACACCTTTCATGACCTTTATGTCACTCCAAATTGAGATCCCATGTGCCCCCATTTAATTTGAGAGCATGTGACAATTTTATTTTAATTAAATTGGGGATACCAACTTTGACTAATCCCATTTTAATCCTAATTTAATCCCAATACCCCCTTTAATTAAGCCCATGCAAAACACACAACACCCCCTCACCCTACAAAATACCAAACACCAATTCTCCCACCAAATTTCCATCATTTCATGTGTCTGTACAAATACCCAAAATTAAGGGGCTTATTTGCAAATAATGCAATAGGTGTCATCACCTCATTGGCCTAAGCCAATGAAGAAGGCTCACCCTAACCCTTGACCGGTTTTGACCAAACCCCCCTCTCCATGGTGTGAACACAACTTTCTTCATGAGAAATCCAAGCCCTCCATTTGAAATTGGAAGCATCCTCACCACACACCCTCCATCACCCTTCCCTATATAATGTCTCCTCATACACACTTCCACAAGCAGGCTCTAATCCCCAAAACCTAGGAAACCCCCCCACACTTTCTCTCTCCTTCCTCCTTTTCCATAACCATAGTCCTCTTCTTCTTCCTTTCTTCTTCCTTTCTTCTTCACCTTTTCTTCATTCTTGGTTCAAACCGAGCCGGCCACCGCCTCCGGCCAAGCACACCCGCCGCAGCTGCACTCCCTGCCACCACTCCACCACCGTTCCCGTTGCAATGACCCCCCCATACCCGCTGCACCTCTTCTCCGCTGCCTCAACCTCCTCCGGCCATCACCTCCAGCGACCACAACATCACCCATACCACCACCATCTCGACCACCTCCGCCGAGCTTCTTCCCCATCACCCCTCACGACTGAGCTGCTCAGTCGATACCTCGCTGCACCCTGACTATCCGGCCACCTTTCCACTCCGGCGTGTCATCTCTTCCACGCCGAGCCCCCTCGACCGGCCACCTCAGGCCGTCGACCAACCCGATGCACCTCGACTCCACCACCTCACGACCTTCACTTCAACCAACCTCCTGCCGAGCCACCATCACAGCTCTTAACACCGGCGAGCTGCTGTCATCTCCCCCTCGGCTGTTGTCGTCTTCCCTCCCCCTCGGCCGCTGTCGACTTCATCACCACCATCACCTTCATCACCTTCACCATCATCATCATCACCATCAACACCCACACCTCCACGACCTCCCCTTCCGGTGTGTCACAACCGGCCAGCACCACCACCATATCGCCAAGGTGAACCCTCCCCCTCTCCTTGTAGTGTATTCTTATGTATATTGAATGTGGATTATACATACTGAGTTAGGGTTGATGGTAATATAAATGCATTAATCTTTACGGCTTGATGTTATATAAATTATGCGTTGATGGCTGTGGCGGAGCAGGTTTAATTGTTGATGATGCTCTAGAGGAATTTAGGATTGAATGCATGAGTTTAGGAATATTACATTTTTATATATGCAAGTGGTGTTTAAACGCTAAGTTGATATTTAAGGTTTATGAATACTAGGTATGATAATTTAGGGTGTTGTTCAATTTAATAAATGCATATTGATTATTGTTGGTGAGCAGATTTAAATTATTGAGAAATTATATTCTGATATTGGAACATTGATGGACATTGAGGAGCAGGTGTTTGATGGTGAACTAGTGTGTAATATCAAACCGTTAGTCACTCATTGGGGATTGATAAATAATATTGAATTAAATTAAGGAGTAGTTTTAATGTGAAATAGGAATAATTGTATATATTTGAGGGTTTAATAAAATAGTTTATAATTTATTCGAGGATGAAGTTTAAAATATGTGGGATAACGTCTGTGAAGACCAGGGAAAAATTAGAGGATTGAACATACTTGAACTACTGAACATCGTGATGAATATAGTAAGATTGAGGATTTTGTCTGATGATATTATACAGGTGATTAATCAGATTAGATGTAACATACCTTTAGTCAACCTTGGTCAACCCTCTAGCTTAGTGTCTATGTGACTTGTAACTAAGATTGTAGCATATGCTAGACGTGTGTCGTATCTTATTTTAGCCGCGTGATAGCCTATTGACTGAGCTTGTATCTCGTCTCTAGGTACTACGGGACCCGCGGACTTGGAAGATATACCAGAGCCCCATCTTCAGCAGCCGGATCCAGGCAAGTGTACCTTGCTACCCTGTATTTCAGTTACCAGATATTTATTGATTTATTATATGCATTGTGCGCATTTTTGACTAGAATCGTTACTTCACGTCCGGGTCACAACCGGGTGCAGACGTTCGTCGGTAACGTCCGATAACGAGTGATAGATGTTCGCAATACCTTGATGTATGTGCCTGTGTATATCGTAACCCTATGACACATTTAGACATTGTCATCGTGCTAGACTTCCTGTATCCTGATACTGACATCATGACCGGAACCTGGGACGACCTAAGGGTCGCGTTGATTGATAGTTACTTCAGTATGACGAAACCGATAGATAGAGGTTCAGGTTCAGCGCATAATCATTGACCGCTTGGGATGGGGAAGACAGTTACTAGACGTTTGGGCTCCTCTGCACGTACTATATATATGTATATGATCTATTTATGTAGTGTTCCTGTATTCGAAGTAGTTGTATCACCCGTGTGACTCTGTGCTCGGAGCTACGGTACGGCCCGTGTGTCTCTGTGTTCGGAGCTACGGTTTTATTTTGGACAGCCCATGCGTCGAATATTGTCTTCAAACTGTGTCTCACTTAGTTGGTTATGATAGATTACACCGGCGTTGCACTTGCTTCTTTCTGTTATACTTGGCATGTTGTATTTTTGTACCTTGTTACGTCCCTCTGAGGACCTAGTCCCCTACCAGTTTTGCAGTATAGACGAATACGGAGCCTTTGGAGTTGCTTATGGAGTTGCTTGTCTTGCAGGCATTGGTACCAGGTACTCATATCATTTCTACCGGCATTATGGTTATTTTATATTGATTATTCATCTGCTGTTGTAGCCTAGTTTTTATAGACTCATATTCTTCTCGAGTCTATTAGAGTTTGTGTGTTATTGGGCGCCGACTTTAGCACATGTAGCTCATTCTTGTGTATTTCTATTTATTGTGGATTGAGACATAGATGTTTATATTTACTGGGTTATTTAGATAGTTACCATTAGTTTACAACTTATACGTATTCGAGTCGGACCAGAGTTTGGTCGAATGCGTAGCTGGCGTGTTGCGTATTCCTGGTCCTACGTATTTTGGGACTGGGACATGACAATAAGAGAACGTGTATGCTTGTCAATGAAAGAACCCTGTCATGCTAAGTCGAGATAAGAATTTTGTATGCTAAGTTACACTGTCACTACTACTGAACAAACCATTGTAATGCTAATGAATAAAGAGTAAAAGAATGTTTGCATGTCCCTATCATATTGATAATAAATAATGAGTAAAAGTATGCTTGAACATATTTCTTATCCTATGCTAAAGAAAGAGTTGAATTATATGCTTAGTTAAAAAAGAAAGAAGAATTGTTGCCATGCTTGTTTAATAGAAGACTACTTGCATGTTTTCTTTATCGTACTGCAAAAGATAGAACTGTATGAATAACTCGTGCTGTGGTAAAGAGATTGACATGAATAAGAGATTGTGGCTTGTCCGCACAGAGATAAGAGACCAATAGTGCACCATGAGGTACGGTCCTTGTGATCTAGTGGGATGTGCTATTAGAAGAGAAAAGAGACTAATAGTTCACCCTGAGGTACGATCCTTGCGATCAAGTGGGGTATTGCTATTAGATTAAAAAAAAAAGATGGAAACATGTGCTTGTGTTCAGAACTGTGCATAGTAATATTTTTATCTGATAGAAGTTCATGTCATGCATTGGTCTCGAACAACTTGTGCACAAGATAATAGTCTCTCGAATGGTTTCTGAGACACTAGAAATTGGTCGATCCGGAAGAGATTGTGAGAACAGCCTGAGGGACGGTCCTTGATATCTAGTGGGGTGTTGTGTCTATTAGTGCAGAGCGAAACCCTGCGTCACAGCTGCTAGTATTCGTGTATGTTAGGGTAGAGCTGCAGTAGAGTCACAGCTTCTAACATTCATGCGTACTAGTACAGAGCTGAATCTTGAGTCACCGCTACTAATTCATGAGAAAGAATACTCATGGGGCCATCATGTAGTTAGGTAGCATGCTAGGTGCAACCTTTTTGCAAGCCTAACCGATAGATGCAAAGTCCTTTGAGATTATTGATATATGCAAATTATGGCTAACTTGTATGTCTGTTGCAGGAATAACCGTTCGACGAAGGGTAAGAATCACTAAATAAGTGATGATCCTTATATTATGTTTCCTATACATGCTGCTCCTAAGAATAATCTCTATTTTTTCATAAATGTTGTGATCATGAGAAGTACTGCTAGTTGTCCATGAATAAAAGTTGCCTCTTGAGAAATGATAGTATCATGCGCATAGAAAAGAACTGAATAAATGAATATTGCTACTATTCTTAAGAGAATGAATATGGCTCACAAAATATGCTGCGCACATCAAGATAGAACTGAGATTTGATATTGTGCATGAACTGTCCCTTGTATGCTTGGAAATGAATATGAAATATGATTTTAAAGATGTTTTCAAAGAAGTGTAACATGACTATGATTCTTGTACAGCATGAAACGAACCTAGGTAAAAGTAGCAAGATCACTAATAATGTAATATTTTTTTCACATGATCAATTAGTGATGGTTTCAGAGGGTGTTGCTTTTTTTTCTCACCAGTGCTTTCCCCAAAGTGCTGACCCCCTATCAGTTTGTCCGCAGGAGCTGGGTGTCATGCTGGATTGTTCGAAGTGATAGCAGATCCTCATCCCCAGGAGCCAAAAATTAGGAGATGCCTTGAGATGTATTGAGAAATTTTGAGATATTTTCTGTATAAAGGGATGTAATGTATAGAACAATGTTATTGTATTTCTGTATAGCTCAAGCGAGATGTAAGCCAATTGGCAATGTACTGAAAGCCTTGTAATCATTTCAGATATCAATATACCATTGTGTTCATTCACTTTTCTGCAATATTGTGCCGCTGCTTCTAACTTTGAATAGCTTATTTTGTTATTGTATAAGCCATGACCTTGTGCAAGCACAACTTAGGCTTGCACGATATCATGTCCAGTGGTGACTTATGGTCCAAGTACCCGTCGTTCACAAATTTCATCCTAGCATATCGTCGGCCTATATTTTCTGATTGTAGAATGCCTCATACTGAGCCATTTGTATGCTTGATTGATAACTATTATTGTACACAGATTTTGCTAACGGCAAGTGAATATCCCAACTTGTCTTCAAATCCAGCATACACAGCTGCACCATGTCTTTTAAAATTTGATTTGACTATTTCTTTTTGTCCATCTGTTTGTGGGTAATACATCAAACTGAACTTCAACTTGGTTTCCATTGTCGATTGAAGACTATTCCAGAAACCTGATAAGAAATTCTCATCCCGATCTGACACTATTAAAGCCGAAACATCATACAATCAAACAATATCATCGAGATAAATTTGAGCCAACCGGTCCATGTTCCATAAAATTTTTATCATAATAAAATGCGCCGACTTGTTCAATTGATCAACAATGACCCAAATCACATTATTTCTTTGTTGGGTCTTTGACAAACCTACTATTTGAATCCATTGTGATATGATTTTACTTTCATTCTGGAATGGTGGGGTTCTGCATCTCTTTGCCAGATCTTTAGTGATGTATCTTCACTCGTTGACAAGCCAAACAATGTGACACAAAAAAGGCTAGCTACTTCCTTCTTCATATCATCCCACCAAAATATTATGCACAAATCTTTCTACATTTTCGTGCTTCCCGGATGCAATGAGTACTTCGTATAATGAGCTTCTATTAATATATCATTATGTCATAATTGTATTCCAAAATTTTAATATAATATTAATATATTTATTATAAAAAAAAGTATTAATTAAAGAGATGAGCTTAACCTACTTGCATCACCTACTAGCTTCACATAGTAGCTTAACCTACTAGCTTAAACTTCTTCTCCTCCTTTCCCCCTTCCATTCACTTCTTTCACCTTCTTTTTTTATGCAATATTCTTACTTCTTCTTTAGACTTCTTCTTATTATTATTACTCTTCTTCTTCCTTTACTTTTCCTCCACCCTCTCCATCCAAGAACCCGAGACTACCACCCTTTCCATCTCAAGAAACCGAGAGCACCACACCACCCCTTAGCCAAAAGATAGTGTGCACCTTCTCATCCTCCACTCCTCTTCAACCCAAGAACACAACTCCTCATTCTCCTTCTATTGTAACTTCAAGGCAAGTCCTCCTTCTCTTAAAAAAATATTTTTTAAACTATGTTGTCAATCCTTTTTTTTATCAACTTATGCTTATATGTTGCTATGGATTCTAAAGTTTAATACATATATGTTTATATGCATGTTACAACATGGACTCTGGAGTATGACACATGACATATACACCGATACGATTGTAGGACACAAAAATAATATTAGTATAAGTGTATATGTATATATGTATACATGTTATTCATGTAAAGTATTTCTACAATTATATGCATGTATACTTACATATGTGTACCTATACAAGCATAGACCTAGAACAACGTGTTATAGAAAGTATCGTATAGACTAAGTTATATCCAATTTATGTATCAGTATCGACTTATATAACTTAACCATAACGAAACCTATTTGTGATATTATTACTAAGAGACTAACATAAAAGTTTAAGTTATCTATATCTAATATTTACGGCGTCAGTCAAGGTTATTAATATTTAATTGAATGATAAATACCTTACAAATATATTTATAAATATTTGTTATAAGTATCGAAAGTTATGACCTTAGTATTTATTTATACTATGGAACTTATCGATACCTAAATCCTTTAAAATGTATTTATTTGTAAATATTTGTTATAAATATATATCGATACTTAAGTTAATTGAATGATCAATACGAAACAAATATATTTATTTATAAATTTTCTAACCAAATTTTAACCTATTAATTCTACGAATTAACTTTAATAATTTATAGGAGTTTATAGAGGGTTAAATGGACTACATACCTGTGAAATCGAGTCAGGTTTTGAAAGAAGGGTAGAGGAGCTACGAGCCTTCGCCTTCCAAAAGGGGTTCCTAGACTCGGGTAACATTGTGCACATGGTCTCTATGTTTATTTGCATAGTGACCCAACATCTTCAGTAGTGTCGCACAACAACTACAGGTGTTGACGGCGACCGGCGAAGCTGCGACTGAGGTCGCATGAATGAGACGAGTAAATTGATGGTAGTTTGGGGATGTGGCATTACCGGTCGCAGGAATGGGATGAGTCAATTAATGGTAGTTTGGGGCGGTGGCATTGTCGTCGGCGGGTGTCGACGATGGAGAAGGGGTCGGGTCCGACAACGATTTCGACGTTGAGAATAGTGGGAAATTGGATGCGGATTGTTGGAATTGCATGATGGTACCCTACTCGTGTGTGTATAGATAAAAAAAAAATACACAGACACACACACTCTAACTCCTATAATACTCCATCAATTATGTATTCATATTTGTATACATATTTTTATTTGTATATAATGGGCACATATATTTAATTACATATGTATATATAATCATATACACATATATATATACATATCTAATTAGGTTATTAATTCCTATTGATTAATTACTTAGTGTAATTAGAAAAAAATAAAGGTGGGTTTACACATGCTCATGGGGGAGTGCGTCCACACGCACCCGGTCGCTAACACGTGGTCCGTATACACAGTCCACTGCCGCTGACGCGTAGGCTTGCAGAGAATGGGGGTGAGTTTATGTTTTTCTTTTTCTTTTCTATTTTGACTTTTTCTTTCTTTTTTTTTCTTTGTAGTTTTTTTTCTAGCTAAAATAAATTCTATAAATAATAAATAAGTTGAAAAGTAAACCTTAAAAATACCAAAAATATTATTTTATGCATTTTAAAATTAATTACCAAGCTTGGGGTCAAATTAATGTAAAATGTAGTCATAGTAATTTATAGAAGTGTTCTAGGTAACTAATTTAACTTAGAAATTCTCTAAATTGATTTCTTAACTATTAAAATTAGTAAATTGAGTCAAAAAATATGAATTTTTTTATGGAACTTCGTTTATGGTTAAATAAGACTATGGTTAAATCTAGGATAATTCTAAAGTTATGATTACTCAGAGTAATTGGAGTGGTTCGTCGGTTAACGACTTCCCTAGAGTAAAATGTCCTAATTAGTTTCCAAAATTTTCTATCAATCATAAAATGGTTAATAGTCACTTATTTGAGATTTTATAGGGGTTATCGGGTTATAGGGTGTTATCTCTAAGTTATGAGACCTAGTTATTAGTTTGAGGTTTATAAATGTTATTTCGGTTACCCAAAATCACAATTAGCACTTTTTTTCCGTTTTGTATTAAAATAGTGTTTTAATTAGGGCTCCCGATAGTGAGTGCTACAAGTTTAGTGAAGGTCGCATGAGAAAGAAAAACAAAATGCCACTTGCGACAACCAAGACCACGTGAAGCCACAAGAGGGTGGAAGCCGTTCTGAGAATTGGTGCACACCCATCGATAAGGGCGTCGATGAAACAGGTAGGAAGAATGCCACGTCCAAGATTTTTTGCTCCACCGAGACAACTTTGCATAGCCTATCAAGCGATGATGTTACTTGGGGGGAGTCTCCGGATCAAATACTCTAGAATTGCTTGGAGTCTTTGAAAAAATTGAATATTCCCTCGGGATATTCCATGTAAGTATTTTGGAGTATTCCTTGCATGTAGAAGCTTCTTGAGAATTATTGGAAATATCTACTTTCAAGATAGTTTTAGTTGTAGATTTATGACACATGATATTATCTTGACCATCCATGTAAAGCTCTTGAGGTTATATAAAGGACAAATACTTCATTCGTTCCTCTCCATCTTATAGTTGTAATCTTCTCTAGCATAGTGAAGTTTTTCAACTACCCAATATCTCTCTTTTGTTCCGGTTTTTTCTTTTGCTCCAGTTTTTTGTTCTCACCTTAGTGGTCTAATTCATGGGAGAAAGTCTTATACTGATGTTCGAGAAAAAAAACAAATTTCGTACTTCACATAAAGCAAGGTGTAGTCGAAAATACTAACTCTGTCACATATTGCTGAATACAATATATGGAAAACTTTTTCCTTTCTTTTTCTTTTGGAGTATGTGTGACCTTCAACCTTGTCTTTGCCAGTTCTTTAATTTTCTCTTCTATTCCATATGTTGCCCCCTGCAATATCCAGCATTTTTTCTAAACAATAACAACAAAGCTTTATCCTAAATAAAGTTTGGGTTCGGCTAATTGAATCTTAGCATAAAATCATACCATTTTTTCAATCGAAGTAGAGAAAAATAAACTCTCTGGCATCTGTCTGCATCATCATCGTCATGTACAATTATGGTACCCACCAATGCCAACCACAAAGAACAATGTATGGTGTGTAGAGGCCAAAGAACGGAGAGACGCAAACTCTTTCTTTTAGTGAGAAATATATTTGCTTGATAACATCTACTAATAAGTGGATATAAGAGTGACACCAAATAAAAGCATCAATAATCTATGAGCTTCTCAGTCCATGCATGATTGATAATCATTGGAGAAATGATGCAAACTCCTGTAAAGATTAATACCAATGCCATACCTTTTCTTTTATTTATTTTTTATGAGACCCACACTTCATTGTTGTTATGCTATTGTAGGTATTACGTAACATCACACAGTTGGTCACATTACTGAATCACTCCATACCCCATTGTTATGGGGTCTTAGTCTCTGAAAGGAAGATCAGCTAGTAGAACACAAAAAGAAACACTAGTAGTCATTTGAAAAGAAGATAGGCTTTTTTTTTTATATATATTGCATTACATTTATTTCATATTATTTAAGAAGAATAAGCAATAACTTTCTAATTTTTTTACTCATTGATATGAGCAAATAACAGTTTATTATTTTTTCGTTTTTTACTATATGAAAAAGAATACAATGGTTTAAAAAAAAATTTAATTATCCAACTATGAATGTTAAATTTAATGAACAATTTTTATTAGTAAAAATAGGTAGAGGCTTTTTCGGAGCAAAATTTTCTACGATGAAGTCTAAACTTTTCTTATTATATAGTAATATAGATATAGATAGATAAAATTATAAGTCAGATTGATCTCTATCTCTATACAACCACAACCTAACTGATCGAGGCTAGTTAAAAAGAAATTTTTTCTTATTAAAAGTCATGATCCATCTATAGACCTTAAGGCTCATCTTCCTAGTAATTATCCAATTTGAGACTAAATTATTATTTACAACGACGGAGAAGAGGGTCGGGCTCTGAGGGAGCCGGTCGTCGAGACCGGCAGTCTCTGTCTGGATGTCGGGAGGAGGAAGAGGGCCGGGGTCAGTTTCTTGTCCTAATATTCATCATTTATAAATGATTTTGCAGTAGAGATAATATGTATAAACTTAGATTGAATGTACTTTCATCAGGGGGTTAATTTACAATTAAATACAATGAACATCTCATAATTTACAAATAACTACTTAAAACTGTTAAAATTAACAACTCATTATTTTGAACTTTCTGAATTTGTAACTTAAGGTACCTATCACCGTTAACAATGTTAACGTTATTGAGAATATCTTTACATTTAAAATAGTTCAGAGTATTCATTGCAAATTAGACTACATTTTGAGTTCCGATTATGAATATGGTTTTCTAGCAAAAAATACGGAACAGTTGAGTGTTATAATTGGACACACCAACAGCAACAACCATCAGATGTTTCTGGGTTTCCTTGTACTTGCTTAGCTGTCCTGGCCTTTATTTTAAAACGAAGGTGCATGTCGTCTTCCATGCATCCGGATGTCGGAGATGGCCAAGGAGGCCGCTCGAGACGTCGGAGTGCGTAGGAAGATGAGCGAAAGAGCCGGAGAGGAAAGTACTGCGCCTCCCCCTCCTCCTTCGCCGTCTCCTCCTCCGCTTCCCCTTCCCTCCCCCCTCCTACTTCGCTGTTGGAGCCTCCCTTCCACCTCCTGCTTCTGCCGCAGCCGTTCTCCTCCCTACTGCACCGCCGCCACTCCCCCTTCTGCACCACCGTACCTCCCCCCTCCCTACTACGTCGTTTCCGGCCTTCCTGGCCCTCTCCGCAGCCACGGGTGCACGGGAGGAGCCGTACATCCGGATGCCAAATTACAAAATTAATTTTAAAATTAACAAATTAAAAAATATAATTTATAACCCGCGTTTTAGTAAATAATTATTAATTTATTGCATTTGGCTTGAATTTATTTCACTTGAATTTATTAGGGTAGATGTAACTTGTGTTGCGCCCACTTATATCATCATAGACGGTGATATATTCCATAATAAAATTGACAATAATTGTGCTGATATCATGGACTGTAGGGTGTAGCCATAACCATCCAGTCGGCATTCTCCTCCTCCTCCTCCCTAAAAACATATAAATGATAAGTTGGTAACAAAGAATAAATCAAGAAAATCATTCAATGTAACAACCTTGAAATTAAAAATACAAAATCCCGTAAAATACATTTGAATATTACCAGGAGAAGTCATGCTTTTGTGATTAGCTTAATTAGTTACTTATAGGAATATGAGCCTCACATTCTTATGGTGTGTTGGGAAGTTGGAGTGAAAGAAAAATTTGAGGCAAAAGAAAATAAAGAGGAGGAAAATGAAGATAAATTCATTTTTTCTTCCTTTGTTTGAATGATCAAAAAGTAAGGAAAAAAAATTAAAGAATTAATTTTTGTTTGTTCGTGGAATAAAAATATAATTACTATTTAGTCCTTGATTTTTTTAAATCATAATTAATGCTTAACTTTATTAGGAGTAGTTATGTAAATTCTTCAAAAAAATTCTCACATTTCTCCGCTTTCCTTCCAATTTTGAAAGAATTTTTTTTAGTGGGATCAATATGAATTTTTCTCTTAAAATTTTCTACTCCATTTTCCCTCACCCTTCCCAAACATTATTTCTTTTTATTTTATTTTACATTTTTTTTCTCAACTTTTTTCTTCTCCTATTTTTTTTTTCCCAAACAATATGTTAACAATATATTAATATAACTTCTTGTTTTTGGCACAGGATTTGAGCACATTCTTAAGATAACTTCTTATTTTTGGCAAATGATTTGAGGTTGAGTATCTGGTCCACTTGATAATCACATTCCAACGAATTCTCAATGTGAAAATTGAGAAATAATTCAGCTGGCACTAACGAGAACCATCAATTCATGCATTGCACATGACGGGCTCACCGTTCACCTACTCATTCTTTCGTTTTCCTTTGTCGCTAAGCAACAACGAAGAAGAAGTTAGTAATCAAAGAAAAACCCAACCAAAAATTTATTAAAAACAAGGTTTGATTTATTTACTTATATGTTTGATCGATGGAACCAATAGAGAAGTTGATGATCCCGAAATATTAGAACCCATTGTAGCATATTATGTGAATATACCTGATCACAAGTATCACCGCCGATGCAGACCAGACATTAAGCGACTCCGATACGGAGTGATAGATGATATTTCACCGGCATTGGCTGATATTTCAGAAAGCAAAGATAAAGGTTAGTTGACCTGTACCAAATAGAAGAACCACCAGAAAATCAAGAAATGACGAAAAAAAAAAAAACCCCCAAAGAATTAACTATAATTCAACCTTTCATAACCTGGATAAAAATAAACTGTTTACCCAGGTTAATCATGTTTTTTTTTTCCCCCTTCTTCTTCTCCTTCTTCTTCTTAGTTGATGATTTAAATTATTTACAAACAAAATAACAATAATAATAACAATATTGGTGTTGTAACGTAACGTCACGTCACGTAATTGTAGTCGGTCTCTTGATCGCCGGAGCCATCTTCTCCCTCCAGAGCTCATTGGCCCAGCTCTCCGCTCCCACCTCCACCTCCACCACCACCATCTCCTGGTTCAGCCGGTACACCCTGACCCCGACCCCGAAATTACCATTACGCCCCTCCACCACCACCACCCCTCTCTTCCCTCTCCTCCTCACGCAGAGCCCCTCCTCCTTCCCCACCGCCTCCACAGTTCCCAAAATGCCCTCCCCGGGCTCCCTCGACACGAACCTCTCCTTCCCCGCGCCCCCCGGCTCGAAAAGCCCGGACAGGTTCACCCCCGAGGAGAAGGAGATCAAGTCGAACGCGTTGAGCTCTCTATGCTCAAGCTCCTCCTCCACCATCTCCTCCTCCTTCTCCAGCTCGTGGAGCCTCATCATCGCCTCCAGCTCCTCCTCCCCCATCCCCTTCCGGAACCAGGGGTCCCGCGAAATCTCCTCCACCGACATCCTCGTGTCCGGATCCGTGTCCAGTATCCCGGAAATCAGCCTCCTCAGCTCGGGCGAGGTCCACTTCGGTATCCGGTACTCGCCCCTGTAGATCTTCTTGTACATGTTCATGAGGTTGGAATCATTGAAGGGCAGATAGCCCGCGTTGAGCACGAAGAGTACGACCCCGCACGACCACACGTCGACCTTCGCCCCGTCGTACCCCTTCTTCGAGAGGATCTCGGGGGCCACGTAGGCCGGGGTCCCGCAGAGCGTGTGCAGGACCTGGACCTCCTCCCGGTCCTGCGGTGACGACGAGAGCGCCGAGAGCCCGAAGTCGGAGACCTTGATGTTGTTGTGCTCGTCGAGGAGGAGGTTCTCGGGCTTGAGGTCGCGGTGGAAGACGCCGCGGGAGTGGCAGTAGCCGACGGCGGAGATGAGCTGGCGGAAGATGCGGCGGGATAGGTCCTCCGGGAGGCGGCCGGTCCTGGAGATGCGGGCGAAGAGCTCGCCGCCCTTGGCGAACTCGAGGACGAAGAAGATCTTGGTGCGGGACGCGAGGACCTCGACGAGGCGGACGATGTTGGGGTGGCGGAGGTGGCGGAGGATGGCGACCTCGCGGCGGATGCTGTTGTTCTTCTCGAGGGAGGAGGGCTTCGCCATGCGGGACTTGTTGATGATCTTGATGGCAACCGAGGTGCTGGTGGTGGTGGTGTTATTGGATCCGGGTTGGTGTACGGGGAGGGTGCGGGCGTGGTAGACCTTGGCGAATGCTCCGCAGCCGAGGAGCCGGCCGAGCTCGTACTTTCCGAATAGGATCTTCTTCGGGTTCTCCGTGGCTGCTGCAGCCCGGGCTAGGGAGTCCGGCGTCGTCGTCATGAGGGAACAGGGAGAGTTTCTTCCGATGTGGGACTATTTTAGGGGGGAGGTATTATATAAGGACAAGGGTGGGGGTGGGGTACGGCTTGGGGTAATTTGAAGTATTGATTATGTTTAATTATTGGGGATAGTGATCAACTCGGAACTTTCGAAGAATGGCCATACACCTGTCATGTATGTATTGGTGAGTAAATAGTGGTGGAAAACTTGGATTATGTAACGTTACTACGAGGTGTGTAGTACGGGCACTTGGTTTTGGTCCCAAACTTGGATTCCGTAACGTCATTTGTACTACGAGGGGTGTAGTACGGGCACTTGGTTTTTGACCCAACAGAAATAAGAGATTCAATCACAATTATAAAAATTGAACCGGATATCCGAGTCGAATAAAATATTAGGTGGAATTAAATCGGTTCAACCAATTGTTTCAAACAATAATTCAACCATTCAGTTAATTTAAGTGGTCCAAGTTCAATCACTTTTAGACACTAATTTTTACAAAAATATACATTTTAATCGTTATTGAAAAAATAGCAGGTCAATACTGAACCGAATCAAAAAAGCTATCGATTTAGCGTCCGATCTGGTTTTAAACACGGAATTTTGTTCAGTTTGAAAAAAAATTCTACTTGTTTTTGTTTTGAAAATACTAAATATTCTTTATTCGGTTTCAGTTTCAGTTTCAGTTTTTTATTTCGGTTTCGATCCAAACCAAAAATCGAGTAAGACTTGTGCAATTATATAAATATTTTCAATTCTATGCATAAATTATGATTAAAAAAGTGTATATAATGATTCTATGTATGTATTTTGTAGTCCAACTTTGATAATTTAACAATTGGTCCATTTTGGACACAATTTTAAAATACAACAAATGTGCGTATAAAAGTTATAATTGAACTACAATTCTAACTTTGGACCCAATCCATTAAACAATAGCGATAATCCAATAGAACAAACTGAATGGATTCGGTTTCGGTTTTGATTAATTTCGGTTTGATTTCGATTTTGGATTTTTTTTTTGTTTGAATTTTGGGTTATTCGATTTTGACTATTTCGATTGGTGAAACCTAATAAACCAAATGCTCACCCCTAAGGTATTATGTATGTTGTACGTATACTAATGCTAATGTATATGACTTTCTACTTGGACAAGTATTTTTTGGGACCATATGTAGGGGTGAGCATTATTCAGTTTTGGATCGAGAATTAAATCGAACCGAATCAAATAAAAAATTCGATTTTGTTTGAAAAATATTAAACAAAATTATTCTGTTTCTGTTTTGATTTTTGGATTCGGTCAAAAACCGAAAACTGGATAAGAGTTATGCAATTATTATATACACACAATTTTATGCATATTTTATGATTAAAAATATATACATTTTGAAAACAATAATTCTATGTATGTTTTTAGAGCCAAAATTTGATAATTTAATAACTAGTCAAACTTTGGACCAAATTTTAAAATACAACAAATATATGTTTAAAAAATGTAAAACTTGAATATAATTTGACAACAATTTCAACTTTGGACTCGACCCATTAAACAATAAAAACAGTCCAACCGAATAAACCGAATCGTTTATCGTTTTCTCTTTCGGTTAAGGATAATTTTGGTTCGATTACGGTTTTAGATTTTTAGAATTTCAGTTGATTCGGTTTTGACTATTTGGATTGATTGAAACCGAATACTCACACCTGGCTGCATGTGCCAAAAACACTCTAATACAATTGTGTTTGCTTGGACCTTTTTTTCATAGAAAATATTTTCATCACAAAATTTTCACCATTTTTTATATTTTCCTCTGGAATAGTGGAAATGAAACTAATCCAACCCATATGAAAATATCATTTTCCATAAAAAAAAAACTATTTTACGTAAAAAAAATAATAACAATAAAATACCCAATTAAATTTTTTTATGAAAATTTACTTGATTTTCTACAAAAAAAAATCAATTGAAAACAAACAACATTTTTATAGAAAATTTAAAGTTTTCATAAAATAAAAAAATTGTTAAATAATTTCGTAGAACTAATTTATTTTTCACGTATTTTGGATGCATTGTAAAATAATGACAATCAAATTTCTCACGAATATTTCATATATTTAGTATCAGAAAAAATATAGTTTTCATGTATTTAACAAAATAATGACAATCAAACATTCCGTTGAACCTTGTTATCAAACGCATCCAAATTCATATGTTTTCCAATACGTTCTTCTGTCACAAATATTTTGGATGCATTGTCTACCAATGAGAAATTCGTTATGTATGGTATTATTGTTATGAATAATAATACTTTGCTAAATTGTTGAATCCTACCTCATTGACAAGCATATCGATTGGCATACACTTGTCCGATTCTTAGGGTTCAACCTTACAAATGATATGAACAGCGATAATTAGGTGGAGTGGAGTAAATTAATTATTTTTCATATGTTTGTGTCTCTAGATTCTTCTATGCTTAAATGTTACTTCCTAATTGTTACCATTCATGTACTTAGACAAAAATAAGTTAATTTAGAACCAATTATGTCCACATTATTAAGGCAAAAGAAAAGAAATAAAACTGGTGACTTCCACATTATACTATCGTCCATGTTGACGTACTAAGGATAGTTTGTAGGAAACCTCGGATGTTCACTAATTTTAGAGTTTACCATCGTAAGTATTTTTTTGTTTTTTGTTTTTGTTTTTTGTTTTTTTAATCGATGGCTCTCCTACGCTAAATTAACCATCAAATTCTAACACAAATGACCTAATTGATTCTCATTTAAATTACAAAGTGATTAAGTATTAAATTTTTATTCTCTTTTTTTTCCTTTTTTCGATCATCTTCATCCCCCCTTCTTCATTGGACATCCAATGGATCTCATTCATGTTACTTTCCAACTACGACGATATCAAAAAAAAAATTCTAGTTAACAATTTCTCCCTAGAATTTCTCCAAAATGCTTTTAAGGTTTTCTAATTTGAGGATTTACATGTTCATTAAGGTTCATGTCTTACTTTGTATAATATGTTGGAATTTTTTTCCAAATTTTTTTTGGAAGGAGGAGCAGTCTGTCGTACAGGGGGGAGACATAATTCGGGCCGAACTCGGTTCGAGTTCAGTGTGGTATCAGAGCCAGGTTCTGGAATTTTCAGAAGGGTGTCAGGAGCTGACATATAAACCAGGGAGGAGAGATGGACGCGAAGCCGGTGCGCATAGTAAATCTGAACGGTACCAACTATCATTACTGGAGGAGCAAGATGAAGGATCTGCTATTTGTCAAGAAGCTGCATCTGCCGATATTTGCTTCCGAGATGCCCAGTGACAAATCCGAAGATGACTAGGATTTTGAGCATATACAGGTGTGTGGTTACATTAGGCAGTTCGTTGACGAGAACGTATACAACCACGTTGTCAGTATTGAGCACGCGAGGACACTGTGGATAAGCTGGAATCTTTGTATGCGAAGAAGACCGGGGTAAATAAATTATTCCTGATCCGGATGATGATGGGTCTGCGGTACAAAGACGGGGCGTCTGTTACGGATCACTTGAGTGAGTTCCAGGGCGTGGTTGACCAGCTATTCTCGATGGGAGTCAAGTTCGACGATGAGGTTCAGGGACTATGGCTGCTGTGTACATTGTCAGACTCATGGGAGACCGTACGAGTACGCAATCGTGCTACTGATCATCGCCAAACTCTTCAGACTCAAGCTCTTGGCAATACTTTGATAGACATCCAGTACACCCTATCGAAGCATCCAGCCGAACATTTTTCGATTCTCCGAAATCTGAATCAACAAGAATTTCGTATTGATCACCCCTATGTTTAGTGACATTTGGATCTAGCTGACGCCTTCTTTGATCCAAATAGAATAGTTGAACCTGATAATGAAGATGAAGAAAAAGACAACTAGTTACTCAATATATTTGAATATTTAAAAAGTTTACTTTTAGATGCTCTACTATGATGTTTCTACTACACATCTGCTTTTGTATATTTTTTTCAAATAAATAAAGTTTAAAGCAATTTTTTTTGTCATTATATATTATCCTGTATACACTTTACTCTCTAATTATTTTTGTCATCTCACCGATTTCGGGGGAGCATGCCATTTTGATCAAATAACAATGGGGGAGAAAGACATATATGATACTAGCATACAAAATGATACTTGACTGACGTTGCCTACAGCATATCAATTGCTCCATAGTTACGGGAGAGCCTTTCATATCAAAGACTTGCAGTATCATTCATAGTTTGACAATTATCAAAATTAGGGAGATTGTTGGCCCATCCGGTCTCAGTCAAATTGATTTTGATAGTTAACTAAACCATGCATTGATATGTCGCGATCTGAAGCCTCAACGCTGCTATCTCGTGTGGTCTGTATTGCGTCTATTCAAATATAATCTTTTATTTATTTGAGTCTAGGATTGATGTAAGCTAATTCAAATGAGCAAATCCAAGTAACTATACCCAGTTACCTAGTTCACCCAAATAAACCAAAGAACCTATCCACCAAATCAGGCCACATTCATTTACAAAGTCTACCATACTTAGAAATTAAACTCGGGCGGAACTCATGTCGAACTCGTACCGAACTCGGTTACCCTTTTGGTATAAAATCAACCAGTTCAATTAGATCATGATTTCTTGGCCCAATGGTTGGAAATTTGAATTAAACCCTATCTGAATTCTGGCCGAATTATGTTTGCCTGCACACTATAAATAGGATTGTAATTCTACATTCCTACTCACTCAACCATTCTTAAATCTTTTATCCTATTATGAGCAAACATCTAAGCCTTAACTTTTCTATCTCAAAGAGCAACTCCCTAGCATTCCTAGTGCCAAGTGCGGTATCGGTCTAGAAGTCTACAGAGTTTTAAAGAGTTTTGTTCCATCAGTTACTCTCTCCCTCTAGTTGTGAAGTTACGATACTTTGGATCAAACCTAATGGTGTAAAGAAGTGGCAAGCCTTCAGATCAAAGCTTGTGATTCACTTTTGATGATTATAGTGGATAAAACTCCGAGCATGAGTTCTCGGGATTGGACTAGTCCTCTCAGAGGAAAACCAATATACATCTTAGTGTTTGTGTTTGCTTTCTCTCTCTACTTTACTGCTTTACTTTACTGTCTTTATATACACTGTTAGTTAGCAACTGCCTTCATTCTGATAATCTTAAATTGGATATATTATTCTGCTGCACTTTATTCACCCTCCCTCTAGAGTTTCCTCACGGTCCTTCACATCGGACCCTTCGGTGTTCTTGAGAGGGTCGGTGCAGTGGCCTAAAGACTAGACTTGCCGCCTGTATTAGAGAGAGTGCACAATATGCTCCACGTGTCGCAGTTGAAACGGTACGTGGCAGATCCTTGCCATCTACTAGATCACTCGGAGATCGAGGTTGGTCCGACTCTCAGCTTCCCAGAGCAGCCCATGGAGATTTTGGACCACAGGGAGAAGGTGCTGCGGAACAAGACGGTTCTTTTGGTGCTCGTCCCGTGGAGGCACCACTCACCAGAAGAGAGTACCTGAGAGCGAGAGGCCGAGATGCGCGAGCGATAACCATATCTTTTTGAGCCGTGAGGTATAAATTCTTTATTGCTTGTATTGCTTGTTCTTGATAGCTAGATTCTTCCTTAATTTTGAGGACAAAATTTTCTAAGGTTGGTAGGATTATCACCCTCACTTTTCCAGCTAGAGATAATTTGGTAATTTGGCATAGATTTTATTTTAGGAATATAATATTGAATAATTGTGTGATGATTATATAATTTATTTAATTAAGTTGAGCTATGATTATTGGACTTGTATTAATTAGTCATTAGAGACTTGTATTAATTAGTTAGTTAGAGAGAGACTAGACAATATTTAGACTTGTCACATATGGACCTATTTAGATTTGATATGACAATTAGAGAGCCCAACTTGGACCCAAGTCCATTAGTCATTCCACTAATTAAATTAGGAATGATTAGTTTAATTAAAATTAGTTAGAGACTTCCAAATATATCCATCCTTAATTATTTCTCATAATGCAAAATGTAGGGGGCAACTTGGACATTTAAAATTGCTTGGGGAAGGGAAAAATACGCCAGCCACTATAGGGGGGGTTCTTCTCTCTCTCTCTCTCTCTCTCTCTCTCTCTCTCTCTCTCTCCTCATTTGCATTTCAATTTTGATCCAAATTCTAGATCCCCAATTTTCTAATTTCTCTCCATTAATTTTCTACATAATTCACCATAATTTTTTTCTCAAATTTATCACTCTTGGAGCCTTGAAGCTTGGAGAAGCAAGGAGCACAAGGAGGAGAAGCTTTGGAGCTAGAAATCGTATTCGGATCGTGTCCAATTTTATTTTCTTTAGAAATCCATCTCCTAATTGACAATTCCTAAATTTTCCTCTTATTATGGCTTCATAATTATGCATTTGACCATTATAAATGATCCCATGGCATAGGACTACCTATAGGAACAAGTTCTGGGCAATTTGGCTATGTATTGTGAGTTCTATGTGATATTTTATATGCATGTTGGGGGAATTACAGGTTTGACATATCAATTGTGTGTCATGAGACCAATTAGATCTAATTAGACTTAGATCAAGGTTATGGAACTAAGTACGTATCCACGAATGGATACATGTAGGTCGTATCATGGCATTTTGTGATACGGTGTGATACGGGACCAATTTTGAGTAATTTACATGAATTCTCTTCATTATATGTTGTAATAACTTCTAATAGTTGTAATTATATATATATGACTTGTGAGAATGATCAATTGTGTAGAATGAAGAGTTTGACACCTCAATGGGTTGAGTATCATAGATATTCTATTTGGTGCACTACAGA
Source organism: Iris macrosiphon (assembly GCA_036927795.1). Classification (NCBI taxonomy): domain Eukaryota; kingdom Viridiplantae; phylum Streptophyta; class Magnoliopsida; order Asparagales; family Iridaceae; genus Iris; species Iris macrosiphon. The sequence continues at coordinate 89,646,661 of JAYESA010000009.1, read as the reverse complement.
TATTTGTTTAAATGTCGCAATATATATATATATATATATATATATATATATATATATATATATATATATATATATATATATATATGTGTGTGTGTGTGTGTGTGTGTGTGTGTGTGTGTGTGTGTGACAGTATGATTTGAGTGTCTCATAGAGTATCATGGGAGGATAAGTTAGGTGTGAAGGACCGTGAGGCAACTCTAGAAGTGGGTGAATCGAGTGCAGCAGAATATTCTACCCAATTTCAGATTATCGAAATGAAGGTAGTTGCTAACTAACAGTGTATATGAAGACTGTAAAGTAAAACAGTAAAGTATAGAGAGAAAGCAAATACAAATACCTTGATGTATACTGGTTTCCCTCTGAGAGGACTAGTCTAGTCCCGAGAACTCAAGCTCGGAGTTTTATCCACTATAATCACCAATAGTGAATCACAAGTTTTGATCCAAAGGCTTACAAATTCTTTACACCACGAGGTTTAATCCGAAGTCTCGCAACTTCACAGCTTAGAGAGAGAGTAATTGATGGAACAAAGCTCTTTACAACTCAGAAGACTTCTAGACCAAGATCGCACTTGGCACTAGGAAGGCTAGGGAGTTGCTCTTTAAGATAGAAAAGTTAAGGCTTTAGGGGTTTGCTCACAATATGATAGAAGACTTAAGAATGATTGAGTTAGTAAGAATAAAGAATTCCAATCATATTTATAGGGTATAGGCAAACATAATTCGACCAAAATTCGGATGGGGTTTAATTCAAATTTTCAACCGTTGGGCCAAGAAATCAGGAGCTATTGAACTGGTTGATTTCATACCAAAAGGGTAACCGAGTTCGGCACGAGTTTGGCCCGAGTTCGGTCTCTTAGTATGGTAGACTTTGTAAATGAATGTGGCTTAATTTGGTGGATAGGTTCTTTGGTTCATTTGAGTGGACTAGGTATCTGGGTATAGGTACTTTGGATTTGCCAGTGTGACTCAGCTTACATCAGTCATAGACTCAAATAAATAAAAGATTATATTTGAATAGAAAAAAATATAAACGATATGTAAAAGCAGTATTGAGGTTTCAAATCGTGACATATCATTGCATGATTTAGTTAACTATCAAAATCAAGTTGACTGAGACCGGATGTGCCAACAATTATAATACCCCGTTCCGTTCAAGCGGGCTGCCGATTCAAACGACAAAAGTGCAATGTCCCGACCCGCTTAGTGCAGGCGAGAATACTCGTTTGATGCAAAGGATATCCAGACTTGTCCCTACAGGAGTGTCACGTCCCAGTCCCAAAATACCAAGGGACTGGACACGTGGCAATGGCCAGCAGCACGCACCGATGGATAAACCCAATTTAATGGATCCATCGGGGCATACTTAAGCTGTATTACAACAGTCAGGGTTTACTATTCTCATCCACAGAATAAAGATAACAATAACAGCAAAAGAAATAAACAACATCCAGTTACAAGTAATTAAAAATCGGGGAACAACCCGATATTAAGTCTGTTTACAAAAGTTTATTTAAACAGGAAAATAAAGAGTTTAATAGCCATAAAACTGAGCATGGAATAGGCAGATGTTCAGGAGAAGTCCTCGGCGATCACTTCGTCCTCATGTTCCGGTACTGCTCCGAGAAGTGCTCATGTTCCGTACACCTCAGGGTAGATCTCGTCTGCTAAATCTGGGGACATAATCCATTCTAGGTCCTCAGGGGACATAGCAAGGTACAGAAAACACAAGCCAAAATAATACAGTAAATGAAACAAATAGGGTAAATAAATAAACCAGCTAAGTGATATGCAAGTGAGAGTTTTAGTCATACTCAGGCTGAGACTACTACAGGATCAGTGTCGAAGAAACCATAGCAGTATTTTCTCGAAGGGCCAGAACTTGCGCCAAAGCTCTGTATCAGAGACTAAGACACCTCCAGATGACATTATTTATATTATAATCAGCCTTGATATGGTAATACTCTCCCCACCCAATGTAATCTCACGTCACAGTTCACGATGTTCATGTTACGCAAGATCATAACTAATGAAATAAGTCAGGATAAAATCTAAGCATGTAAAGATGTCATAAACATGTATCCTATACAGAATCACCTTGAATATTTCAGGAAGATTCTGTCTCATGATTCGTGTCAAGTGTCCTGGGTATAATGTACTTGATAGGGCAAGTACGATAATGTAAATGTCACGATATTCATCTCTAGGTGACGTTACACAACCCCGCGTACGGTGTTGGCACCCGACTATTAATCGGAAGCTAAGTAAGTCACACGGCCCTAGGGTTGAGCATGTACAACAGTTATAATTAAGTCCAAGTAATATGTATCAAAGACTGCAAATTGGCTAGGTACACTTGCCTGGTGTTTCGGCTCCAATTGTAACTCCGGCAACAGCTGGATTTGCAGGCAGTACTCCGGTCGCTGAAATAGACATCACTATCAGATCCAAAAAATTTTAATCAGCTAGAAATGCCTATTCTTGAGTCCAATTTGGACACAAGGACAAAAATAATATTTTCAGGTCAAGACGGGGTCCACATGTAGGCCGCTTTGCACCGAAAAAATGTGTCAGGGTCAAAGCTCTCCAAATCTGTCCAACTTAGTGTCAACAGGTCAGGAACGATGATAGGAACCCAATGGAACTTCCAGAATTGGATTCCGATGAGCCGATCACAAAATCGCCCGTCAAGTGGAGCCTGTGGGGCCCACGACACGCAATTTTGTCAAAGTTCTCAGAATCGAACCAAACTTGGCTCACAGGACCAGCGTATTGCTACGAGTCCGATGGCGCAAGTTTCGCCTCGATCCGACGTGTGTACACTAAGTTACAGCGAGATTCAGAAAGGACGGATACGGGACGGTGTCCGCGGATACGCATTGATTTCGGTGTGCACGCACATCTGAATCAACTTCTGCGAAACCCCGCACGATTGTATCAACGACGCGCACGCATATGTGAAGACCGCACGTGACCAAGTCGTCCCGTTTGGCGGAGCGTACTCGATTCCGGGGTGAATCAGGGCATTATTTTTCCTGTTTTTTGATCGCGGTTCGCGATCACCACAGGACGCGATGCACCGAGCGGGTTGCACGGGCACCGAGGGGGTCATGCAGGCTACGCGATGCAACTGACGGAATCGAAAACAGAGCTACGAGGAGTGAGATATGAGTACCTGAACAGGGCTCCGGAAAATCGAATTCTCCGTGTCCGACACGTGTCCACAGAAGCTAGGGTTAGGGTTCTGGGTCAGAGGCTTCTGTGTCCGTGTCCGAGTCTTCTGTTGGCGGACACGGCGGAGGTGGCTCAGGGCTGTGTCGTCGGCTCGTCGGCGCTGCACGGCGAGGCTGCAGCGAGGTGGTTCTGGACGGGGACGGCGGAGGAGGAAGGGAGAGAGGGCGGAGTAGGGGCTGACAGCGGGGCTGGGCATGGCGAGGGGAGAGGAAGAGCTGGGCGGAGGAGACTCGGGCTGAGGGGACGCCGGGTCGGACGGAGCGGGTCGTCGGGTGAGGTGGTGCTAGGGACGACGGGGACGGGGCTGCGGGTTCTAGGCAGCGGCGAGGTTGAGCGGATCGGAGAGGGGATCGACCTAGGGCGGAGGCGAGGGCTTTATAGGGCGACCGGGGGAGAGGGAGAGGCGGCCGGTGGAGGGAGAGGAAGAGGGAGCGGGGCCCGGCGGCCGTTTCGGGTAGCCGGAGCGGCGCGGCTGCCGGCGACGGAAGGAGAAGAGTCGGCTGAGCGTTTGGGAGAAGAGTTGCTATCGGGTTCGGGCGGACGGGTCGGGTCGGGTGTGCAGATCCGGTCCGATCCAAAACAAATGGATTACGGGTCGGGTCTGCGCTAGTGGGTCGGGTCTGGGTTAGACCCGGATCCGACCCGTTAAGGATTTGGTTTAATTAAACCGGTTCAGAAATTGGTTTGGTTTGGTTTATTTCAAATAAATCCGGTTTATTTTAGTTTAATTAATTAATTAGTTTTTAGGGCTTTTAAACTGCTTCCGGGGTCCAATAAATTCCCGAAAAATTATTCTATGTCTAGTTTTTCATTTTACACCATAAAATATTATTTTCATAATATTTTAATATTATTTATTATTATTTAAAAATCATTTAATAATTTAAACACTTGAATTTAATTACAGAAAAATCCTAAAATATTCCAGAAAATTGTGAAAAATCTAAATTTAAAAATTCTTAAAAATCAGGGGGTTTACAATCTACCCCCCTTAAGAGGATTGCGTTCTCGCAATCAAAGAATAACTGGTCAACAGAGATAACACGGTTGCAAATATTGTTCGAAGCACATCAAAATCAAGGAGAATCAAGGTTGAGAGTAACACCTAGGAAAAAATTATTTCCCTAAGCATTAGATGTTATGAAATTTCCCAACTGTAGGAAATCTAGAAAATTACAGTTTTAGAAAACCAGTTTATCCTTTAAAACTTATCAGTTTAACATTTATAAAATATTCTAAATTATTGGCAAGTTCAAAATTACTAGGTTAACACTAGGTTATCTATTATTAGCAAGTTAAAACTATCAGGTTAAGTCTAGGTCACGAACCAGCAGGCACGAACTACAGAAATGCTAGAAACGGAACTACAAAACCTTACTCGTATTAGCTACGCCATGGTTCTGCGTGTCTTCCACAGTCATCGCGAAAACTTGGCCGCGTCCTTGAGGTGGTGCCCTCTACTGTTGCTGGGCTTGCTGGTAGGGTGCTGCTTGAAGTGCCAAGGGTGGCCTTGGTTGATGTCCTCCTGGTGCTGGTAGAGCTTGTTGGTTTGCCCTTGGTGCTCCTTCTCCACGTTGAGTGCAATCCCTTACCGAATGCTGACGGGATCCGCATGCTAAACACAGTCCTAATCTGCGTCGCCATTCCTTGGCGATATGGCCTGCTTTGCCACAGTAGTGACAAGTAGCAAGGACTATCACTTGTGGGGTAGCTGCTTTCTGCTGTTGGTGTAGGTGAGGTCTCTTTGCAACTTCTTCTTGTGGTCCTCTGGTTGTTGCTGATGGGGAAGGCCACTTCAGACTGGTCTCTCTCCTGGTGATGCGCTCCATGCGTCGGGCTGCAGCAAGGACGTTCGAGTACGAAGTTGGTGCAACAGATCCAATTAGTTTCTGTAACTCGAAGTTGAGTCCGTCGAAAAACTTCTCGGCCTTCTCTTCTTCTGTCGGGGATCAATGTTGGGGCGAAGCGACTTAGACGAATAAACTCGGCGTTGTACTCTTCCACCGTCATAGCTTCCTGAGTGAGGCGATTGAACTTGTCCCGAAGTTCTGATCGAGCGATAGCCGGAATATACATCTCCTGGAAGAGTCTGGAGAACTCTTCCCAAGTAACTCGGTCTGGTCCGAGCCGTGTCTCCTCGGATAGCCACCAGTGATGAGCATTGTCCGTCAATTGCATTCTGACGGCAGTCATCCAACGTTCCCGTGGAAGCTCAGCTGCTTCTAATTGATGCCGAATGTTGGTGAGTCATTCATGAACTTCTGTTGGTCCCTCCTTACCAGAAAAGGTTCGGGACTTCAGCTGGCGAAAATCGGTGATAGAGCCCGTCATTGGTCGTCGAGCTGGTAGGTTGATCTGCTCCAGTGCATTTACTATGCTGTTCCTCAAGTACTCAGCCTTGCGACGCTGGGTCTCATTTTGGATTTGTTGCTGGGCTTGCATCATTGCGTAGATCATTTGGAATATTTGCTGCCCGTCAATAAGCTGTCCTTGTGGGAATACAGGCATCGGTGGAATGAACTGCGGCGGGGGCGGAATGTCATCACGCCGAAATCTAGAAGCTTGATGATCTGCTTGGCTGCTTCGATGAGTAGAGGGATCTCCACTCAATAGCGTCACTTCATCTTCTCCGTAGGTGGCTTCAGCACCTATTGGTGTTCTTGCTGGAGTTCCGTCGTTTGCTCGTGAATCCATTACTCTACATCAAAAATAAACTATAAGAGCGTACAGGAATCAAGGCAAGATGCAAGTCAAAAATTAGTTCGAATACGATACATATATCAAGAACAATTCAAGCAAGTGGATGAGATCCTAAAAAACTTATCCTATTCTTATTGCAGGCCTGTTCGGTCCCTAAGTTGAAACCGAACAATTTTGTCGTTGACCTGCATTGGCCACCACAAAAACCATGTCACGCCCCAGTCCCAAAATACCAAGGGACTGGACACGTGGCAATGGCCAACAGCACGCACCGATGGACAAACCCAATTTAATGGATCCATCGGGGCATACTTAAGCTGTATTACAACAGTCAGGGTTTACCATTCTCATCCACAAAATAAAGATAGCAATAACAGCAAAAGAAATAAACAACATTCAGTTACAAGTAATTAAAAATCGGGGAACAACCCGATATTAAGTCTGTTTACAAAAAGTTTATTTAAACAGGAAAATAAAGAGTTTAATAGCCATAAAACTGAGCATGGAAAAGGCAGATGTTCAGGAGAAGTCCTCGACGATCACCTCGTCCTCAGGTTCCGGTACTGCTCCAAGAAGTGCTCCTATTCTGTACACCTCAGGGTAGATCTCGTCTGCTAAATCTGGGGACATAATCCATTCCAGGTCCTCAGGGGACATAGCAAGGTACAGAAAACACAAGCCAAAATAATGCAGCAAATAAAATAAATAGGGTAAATAAATAAACCAGCTAAGTGATATGCAAGTGAGAGTTTTAGTCCTACTCAGGCTGAGACTACTACAGGATCAGTGTCGAAGAAATCATAGCAGTATTTTCTCGAAGGGCCAGAACTTGCGCCAAAGCTCTGTATCAGAGACTAAGACACCTCCAGATGACATTATTTATATTATAATCATCCTTGATATGGTAATACTCTCTCCACCCAATGTAATCTCACGTCATAGTTCACGATGTTCATGTTACGCAAGATCATAACTAATGCAATAAGTCAGGATAAAATCTAAGCATGTAAAGATGTCATAAACCTGTATCCTATACAGAATCACCTTGAATATTTCAGGAAGATTCTGTCTCATGATTCGTGTCAAGTATCCTGGGTATAATGTACTTGATAGGGCAAGTACGATAATGTAAATGTCACGATATCCATCTCTAGGTGACGTTACACAACCCCGCGTACGGTGTTGGCACCCGACTATTAATCGGAAGCTAAGTAAGTCACACGGCCCTAGGGTTGAGCATGTACAACAGTTATAATTAAGTCCAAGTAATATGTATCAAAGACTGCAAATTGGCAAGGTACACTTGCCTGGTGTTTCGGCTCCAATTGTAACTCTGGCAACAGCTGGATTTGCAGGCAGTACTCCGGTCGCTGAAATAGACATCACTATCAGATCCAAAAAATATTAATCAGCTAGAAATGTCTGTTCTTGAGTCCAATTTGGACACAAGGGCAAAAATGATATTTTTAGGTCAAGGCGGGGTCCACATGTGGGCCGCTTTGCACCAAAAAAACGTGTCAGGATCAAAGGTCTCCAAATCTGTCCAACTTAGTGTCAACAGGTCAGGAACGATGATACGAACCCAACGGAACTTCCAGAATTGGATTCCGATGAGCCGATCACAAAATCGTCCGTCAAGTGGAGCCTGTGGGGCCCAAGACACGCGATTTTGTCAAAGTTCTCAGAATCGAACCAAACTTGGCTCACAGGACCAGCGTATTGCTACGAGTCCGATGGCGCAAGTTTTGTCTCGATCCGACGTGTGTACACTAAGTTACAGCAAGATTCAGAAAGGACGGATACGGGACGGTGTCTGCGGATACGCATTGATTCCGGTGTGCACGCACATCCGAATCAACTTCTGCGAAACTCAGCACGTCCGTATCAACGACGCGCACGCATCTGTGAAGACCGCAAGCGACCAAGTCGTCCCGTTTGGCAGGGCGTACTCGATTCCGGGGTGAATCAGGGCGTTGTTTTTCCTGTTTTTGATCGCGGTTCGCGATCACCACAGGACGCGATGCACCGAGCGGGTTGCACGGGCACCGAGGGGGTCATGCAGGCTACGCGATGCAACTGACGGAATCGAAAACAGATCTACGAGGAGTGAGATATGAGTACCTGAACAGGGCTCCGGGAAATCGAATTCTCCGTGTCCGACACGTGTCCACAGAAGCTAGGGTTAGGGTTCTGGGTCAGAGGCTTCTGTGTCCGTGTCCGAGTCTTCTGTTGGCGGACACGACGGAGGCGGCTCAGGGCTGTGTCGTCGGCTCGTCGGCGCTGCACGGCGAGGCTGCGGCGAGGTGGTTCCGGACGGGGACGGCGGAGGAGGAAGGGAGAGAGGGCGGAGTAGGGGCTGATAGCGGGGCTGGGCACGGCGAGGGGAGAGGAAGAGCTGGGCGGAGGAGACTCGGGCTGAGGGGACGCCGGGTCGGACGGAGCGGGTCGTCGGGTGAGGTGGTGCTAGGGACGACGGGGACGGGGCTGCGGGTTCTAGGCAGTGGCGAGGTTGAGCGGATCGGAGAGGGGATCGACCCAGGGCGGAGGCGAGGGCTTTATAGGGCGACCGGGGGTGAGGAAGAGGCGGCCGGTGGAGGGAGAGGAAGAGGGAGCGGGGCACGGCGGCCGTTTCGGGTAGCCGGAGTGGCGCGGTTGCCGGCGGCGGAAGGAGAAGAGTCGGCTGAGCGTTTGGGAGAAGAATGGCTATCGGGTTCGGGCGGACGGGTCGGGTCGGGTCTGCGGATCCGGCCCGATCCAAAACAAATGGATTACGGGTCGGGTCTACGCTAGTGGGTCGAGTCTGGGTTAGACCCGGATCCGACCCGCTAAGGATTTGGTTTAATTAAACCGGTTCAGAAATTGGTTTGGTTTGGTTTATTTCAAATAAACCCGGTTTATTTTGGTTTAATTAATTAATTAGTTTTTAGGGCTTTTAAACTGCTTCCGGGGTCCAATAAATTCCCAAAAAATTATCCTATGTCTAGTTTTTCATTTTACAACATAAAATATTAGTTTTATAATATTTTTATATTATTTATTATCATTTAAAAATCATTTAATAATTAAAACACTTGAATTTAATTACAGAAAATTCCCAGAAAATTCTAGAAAATTGTAAAAAATCCAAATTTATAAATTCTTAAAAATTAGGGGGTTTATAAGGAATTTGGCTTAGGCTTTCAGAGGCTCGCTCGGAGTATCGCTCAACCGAGGCGAATCATCGCTAAGGTTGGTGGCTACGGTGAACTTGTCTTTTCTTAGCCAGCACACTTAAAATATGGAACGATACATGCTAGTCGCTAGGTGAATCACCTCCTGCATGTTAATAAGAATATAACGCACCTAGCTAAGGAAATAATCCCAACTGGTATCGCTTGTATTAGAACATAAAAATAAAATATTGCTTATATACAGACTCTTGAATGCTATCTTGTCTTGTGCAAATGGACCCTCGCATGCTACTATTGCCTCGTGCCACTAAATCGCCCTGCCTCGAGTAGTACGACATGAATATTATACTCTTCATCGTGCACTCCTTTACTTGCCACACTGTATGACTCTAGATGTGTCGCTCGATAAGTCCCTATGCGGTTTCACTCCTCGGCTTACCTTCGGGCCCGAGATAACGTGTTTGCTTAAGTTCCTCACAAATGCATGCTTACCTGCTTATACATATCTACTTGTAACATTACCTTAACTCAATGTTTGCCACACAAAACTTATGCCACAATTGAGAATATTATCACGTATCGTGCATGCATCCGAGTTAACCAGAAGGCTATCAAATAGCTCTCATGTACAATTGAACCTACAAGTATCTGGGACCGTTAGGTCACCAAGGTAACCCCTGAACCAGGGGCAAGCATCAAGGTAAGTAGTTCAACAATCAAGAATCCTGTCAAGCTTACAGCTGATTGATAATCATATCAAATTTACCTCTGAACGAGACTCATCAATCAATCATAGCTCGTGGAGCAAATGCTCGGTTCAGAACAAGAATCAAGGATTATCATATCAACTTATGGATTTGTAATGACTCAGACTGCGTCTCGCAGACAACTTGGAATCAACGAGGATCTTCGGATCTCGTTCCACGGACGGTTCCGGAGCACCAGGGCCGATCCGATCCGGATGGAACTAACGTTGTCTCATACATCTGGACGGGATGGTTTTGTAGCCACTCATAAATCTTTTGCTGCATGCCATCCTCCTCATCGACTATAACTCGTCATTTATGGCTATGCCCGCGATAATTGTTCATATAGATAAGTCATCCTCGCTTAGCGGCTATCCGCGTATGAGTCATTACATTGCATCATGAACATCCGAAACATCTGAACGACCATGGTATAACAACATTTGTGCATATAGAGCACTTGATCATCTTATGCAACATAAGTGATATTTTTTATAACTTGTGCACCCGAAGCATAATCTCGCTCACGATACAGTGTTTGTATATGCTATGCCTCCTGAATGTTTATACATGCTCGTGCTTGAAAGTTAACTTGGTTTGCCTTGGACAGGGAAGGACAATTGGTAAGTTGGTAAGTCTCGCCGTGTTTCCTCTTATATCGCATGACGCACTGCCACACGAGTTAGGCTAATCAACATTGCCATAAAACTGATCCTAAGGCTCAATTAGAAAGACAACAAAGTAGTTGGTGCACGAAACCTATATTACGTGTTTGGATTTGTCGAGCGGGCGAGTAGCCTCCCCACCAGTGTATTCAATGCACTGATAACACACCAGATCGTTTGCAGGGTGCGGGAGAACCTCGTTCGGTGCAGATGCCTCCTTCATGCGTGCTAAGGCCAGGGGTTTACTCTGAAGCCTTGGAGCGTTGCGTCCGAAACTGAAATACATATACAAGACATAATATTGGAACATCATCTGAACATCATCTGAACATCGCCGGTACATCTTTCCATAAATGTAGCCACTTGGCACGCTTTTACTATTTCAGAGAGAGAGAGGCTTGAGCGACTTGTAATCTCAGCCAAGCGCCGCCTGTAACACTTGTTTATATCAATAAAGAGTTTTACTTGTTACTGTAAACCCCCTAAATTTCTTAAATTATTAAATCTTGGATTTTTCCCAATTTTCTGGAATTTTCTGGGAATTTTCTGTAATTAAAATCAGGGTTTTCAATTAATAAATAATTTTTAATTAGCAATAAATAATATTAAAATATCATGAAAATAATATTTTTGGGTGTAAAATGAAAAGTTGGACTTAGGGTAATTTTTCTGGATTTTTCTAGGCCTCAGACCTATTTTTAAATGCCTAAAAAAACTAATTTTAATTAATTATTTAAATTACTGTTATTATTATTATTATTATTATTTATTATTTAATTTTATTTCTTTTTATTTTTCTGGGCCGGCTCGGCCCAGTGGGCCGAAGCCCAGCCCAGCCCAGCCACCCGCCCTATCGGGTCGGGTCGGGTCAGCCAACCCGACCCGCCCGCAAATCCCCGACCCGCCCGCACGACCCCGTCCCCCCCCCCCCACGTCCCGCGTCCCACGCCGGCCGTCGCGCGCAGCGCCGCGCGTCCCGCGCCCCGCCCGCCGCGCTCCCCGTGCCACGTCGCCCCGCTCCGCCTTCCTCGGCCCCCTGCAACCGCCTGCTCCCCTTATAAAACCCCCGACCCCGGCCGTCTCCCCCACTCCCTCGCCCTAGCCACCGCCCCGCCGCTCACCGCCACCGTCGACCCCGCCGTGCCCAGCCCCGTACCGCCGACTGCTTCTCCTCCCTCCTCCCGCAGCAGAGCCGCTCCGCCGTCCCCGTCGACCTCGAAGTCGACCCCGAACCGCAGCAGCAGCACGAGCAGCCGCAGCCGCCGTGCCGGCCGCCCTGAGCCGCCGCCTCCACCGTGGACGCCGCGTCGCCCCTCGCCGAGCCGTCCCCCGCCCTCGCCGGCCGCCCAGCAGCCGCTTTCCGCCGTCCACGGCCAGAATCTCACCTGAACCCTAACCCTAAGCCCGATTCGTCGTGTCGTGTCGGATACGACACGGACACGATTTCGACCCTGTTTTCGGGTCCCCTTCAGGTACGTGTAACTTTCGCCTCGTAGCTCCGTTTTCAATTTCGCAAATTGCGTTGTGAAGCCTGTATGACCCTCTCGGTGTCCGGACAAACTGTTCGGGACACCGCGTCCTGTGGTGATCGCACACCGCGATCCAAAAACAGGAAAAACCAGACCCTGTTTCACCCCGGAACCGAGTACGTTCCACCAAACGGGAAGACTTGGTCGCGTGCGGTCTTCACAGATACGTGCGCATCATCGATACGGATGTGTGAGTCTTCGTGGAAGCTGATTCGGGTGTGCGTGCACACCGGAATCAACGCGTATCCGCGGACATCGTCCCGTATCCGCCTTTTCGGCAATTCACCCTAACTTCGTGCACACTCGTCAGATCGAGACGAAACTTGCGCCATCGGACTCGTAGCGATACGCTGGTCCTGTGGGTTAAGTTTGGTTCGATTCTGAGAACGTTGACGAAATCGCGTGTCGTGGGCCCCACAGGCCCCGCTCGACGGGCAATTTTGTGTTCGGCTCATCGTAATCCAAATCTGGAAGTTCCGTTGGGTTCGTATTAGCGTTCCTGACCTGTTGACACTAAGTTTGGTGAATTTGGAGACTTTTGACCCGGACACGTTTTTTGGTGCAAAGCGGGCCCAGCGGCGGACCCCGTTTTGACCCGAAACTGCCGTTTTTGTCCTTGTCTTCAATTTGGACCCAAAGACAGGCGTTTCTAGCTATTTGACATCTTCTGAGAGTGATAATAATGTCTATTTCAGCTTTTGGACTCATCTCTGGACTTTTCCCCCAAGAACCTAATTAATCAGATCCAAACAACAGGCAAGTACCTGCACCTCAAGTTAATCTTTATATATTGTGATAATTAATTCCCTGTCTTACATGTACCCTTGATGATTACACATCGTGTTAGAAATGTTGAATTTCATGTCTTGAATAATTGGTAGTTCCTGTCTTGTTTTTCATGTCGGGTGGGAGAATACTAGGAGGCATGTAGTTTACCCTTTCCCCTGTCGTGACTGCTAGCTTTTGGTACGCGACTGTACCATCAGCCTGATACTCGATTATTCCTGACTGCTAGCCGCCTATGGCGTGCCTGATTAGCCTTATAAACCCCTACATGCCAACTATGTATTCTAAAAACAAACACAAGTACACACATATAGTTTCTGGTTAATTCTTGCTGGCTATTGTAGTTTCATTTCCTGTTTCATTTATTCCTGTTTCTCATATTCCTGTTTGCAGTTAACTCTGAGATAATAATGTTTCTGTTAATGCTGTTTCTCAACATGATAGCCAATATTTTAATTGTCATAAAATATTTAGTTTAACATTGTTGTGCACTGTGTACTTTGCTCCTTTCCTGACTGGATCTGTTGATTTAGGCGATGATGAGGACCTTGCTCCTACTTATTATGGTCCCTATGAGGGGACTGATGATACCTATGAGGAGCCAGAACCCACACAGGAGACCCCTGCTGCTGAGTAGCTAGTAGTAGCTATCTTTCATTTCTATTTCTTATCTTATTTATCGGGTTTGTCCCCGATTTGAATATTGAATTTCTGTACTTAAACATTTGAATCTGTTGTCACCTTTATTTTCAGTTGCAATCTTAAGTTTCATTTCTCATTATTATCTTGCCTATGTTGTTGTGAATGAGCTAGTTAGTAATTATGGATTGACCTAGACAGCGTACTACCGCCGACTCTGCGGCGTAGGCTGGACGTACCCACGCACTCGTGCCCGAACTTCCGGGTGCGGGTCGTGACACGTTTTTATGGTGGCCCATGCAGGTCCTATCCTAAAATAGGGTAATACCCTAGGACAGGGTATGGAATAAAATTGAGGATTCTAGGAAAAGCTCATTCACAGTATAGCGTCCTTATTTCAATTCTTGATATCATTGCTGCTCAATTTTTCCTATCGCCTTTGATTTCCAAGTATTTCTATTCTGATCTTCCTATCCCTTAATCTTTCAGAATGATCCAGACCAGGAACACAGTAGGAGGCACATCAGAACCAGCCGAGCAGAATGTGCCCGAGACTCTTGCCCTCCCTCCGCCTCCATCTGTTCCGGCAATTACTCTAGATGGGGCACAGCTACTTGGAGTGTTCCAGGGATTGGTGGAATCCCAGAAAGAACAGACTGCACTCCTACGGACCAGTCTCTCAGAAGCTATTAAGTCCCAGGAGTCGCCACTCAAGAGGCCAGGAAGTGCCAAAGACTTCAAGAACCTTAGGCCTCTGGAATTCTACGGAACTGAGGGCATTCTCTACGCTGATGAGTGGATAGAGAATGTCGAGAGACTCCTGAAGACTGCCCGGGTTCCCGATGATCTCAAAGTGGAGTCCGCAAGCCTGCAACTGTTCGATATTGCTCGAACCTGGTTCAGAGACGAACCCCAACTATCTGCTCCTGACATCACCTGGGAAGATTTTAAAAGACTATTCAAGGAGAAATTCTACCCCGAAGTGGCTAGGGAAGCTCTCGAAAGCCAATTCGAGAGACTAGAACAAGGTACTCTGACTGTTGATGAATATACTGCTGAATTTAGCAGGTTAAGCCACTTTGCGGAGTACATGGTTCGTACCCCGGAGGACAGAGCCCGAAGATTCAAGAAGGGGCTGTCCCCGAATATTCGCCTTGCTGTCACCACCAGCCGAGCTCGTACCTACGAAGAAATCCTGAGCGTGGCACAAGGCGTAGAGAGAGATATGGGGCACAAACTGAAGAGAGAAAGAGATACCGGAAATGCAGGACCCAACAAACGCCCTTTTCAACAACAGCAGAGGGCCCCGCAGCAAACTCAGCGTCCTCTCCCTCGAGCTCCAGCACCTCAACCCCAGGCTCAAAGACAGAACCAACAAGCTGCCCCTTGTGGCTATTGCCAAAAACCAGGTCATACTTGGCAAGTCTGCAGGAAAAGGCTAGGTGCCTGTCTCTACTGCGGCTCAACAGCGCATCAAATGAGGGACTGTCCAGCTGCTCAAGAACGCTCAGCTGCACCAAAGGCTCCAGCCCAGACCAGGGCCCCAGCAGTACAACAAAGGGGACCCCCGCTTCCAACCCAACAACAACGCTTTGCTCAGCACCAGCAGCAACAGAGGGGTGCACCGCAGCAAGGCCGTGCTTACGCAATGACTCTGGAAGAAGCTGAGGCCACAGCAGACGTGATCACAGGTTCTGTGCTTATAAATTCAATATCAGCTATTACTTTATTTGACTCTGGAGCTTCTCATTCATTCATGTCAGTAGATTTCCTTATGAAGCATAGCTTAAGCACTAAACCCCTTAGGAATTGTTATAAGATCATTACCGGTGGAGGAATCATTCCGGTTAGTGATGCTTGTAACAATTGTCCTATCACATTATGTGGAAGAGAACTTTATGCTAGACTACTTGTAATGCCAGTGCCCAGTTTTGACATTATACTGGGTATGGATTGGTTAAGTCAACATCATGCCACAATAGACTGCCACAGAGGTAGTGTAATCTTCAGGCCACCTGACAAGCCAGAATTTGAATTTGCTAGAGGTTCTAGGGAAATAGGTAATAACATAATTTGTGGAGCCCTAGTAACAGAAGAATTACCACCTATCATCTCTGAATACCTTGATGTTTTCCCTGAGGATCTCCCAGGCTTACCCCCAGACCGAGAAGTTGAATTCTCCATTGACTTAGTGCCAGGAGCAGCACCAGTATCTCAGAATCCCTACAGAATCAACAAGAAGGAGATAATAGAACTAAATGAACAAATCAAAGAGCTAGAAGACAAATGCTTCATTAGGTCTAGTGTCTCACCCTGGGGAGCTCCAGTGTTATTTGTGCCCAAGAAGGACGGAACATCCCGAATGTGTATTGACTATAGGGCCCTGAATGCCTTGACAATTAAGAATAAGTATCCCCTGCCCAGGATAGATGACTTATTTGATCAGCTGAGTGGAGCTTGGGTGTTTTCAAAGATTGATTTAAGGTCTGGTTACCACCAAGTAAGGGTGAGAAAGGAAGACATCCCTAAAACTGCTTTCAATACCCGGAACGGACACTACGAATTCTTAGTAATGCCGTTCGGGTTGACGAATGCTCCAGCAGTTTTTATGAACCTAATGAACAGAGTTTTCCAGCCATATCTAGACAAATTTGTAGTGGTCTTCATTGATGATATTTTGATCTACTCCAAGACCCCCGAAGAACATGAAGAACATTTGAGGTTAGCATTGGAGACTTTGAGGAAGGAAAAACTCTATGGGAAATTATCTAAATGTGCTTTCTTCCTAGACAAAGTAGAATTCTTGGGACATGTTGTGACTGGAGATGGAATAGCAGTAGATCCTAAGAAGATAGCTGCAGTAGAATCCTGGCCCACTCCAGACTCTGTAGCAGAGATTAAAAGCTTCCTGGGACTAGCTGGATACTATCGGAAGTTTGTGAAGGACTTTGCAAGAATTGCGGAACCCATGACAAAATTAACAAGGAAGGATGAAGAGTTCACCTGGACTGATGAATGTCAGCATGCTTTTGAGGAATTGAAGAAAAGACTGACTTCTGCCCCTATTCTGACCTTACCTTCCGGAACCGGAGGTTTCGCTATTTATAGTGATGCTTCTGGAAAAGGTCTAGGTTGTGTACTGGAACAGAACAAGAAGGTAATAGCCTATGCCTCTAGACAGCTTCGACCCCATGAAAAGAATTATCCAACTCATGATTTAGAATTGGCAGCTGTCATTTTTGCTCTTAAACTTTGGAAGCATTATCTTTATGGAGAAAGGGTGGAAATATTTACAGACCATAAAAGTCTAAAATATATTTTCACTCAGAAAGAGCTAAACATGTGGCAAAGAAGGTGGCTGGAACTAATGAAAGATTTTGATATCACTCTTCAATATCACCCTGGGAAGGCAAATGTAGTTGCTGATGCGCTAAGCAGGTATCCTATGGCGATGTACTTGACTATGGACAGACACCTGCTGGAGGATTTGGAAAGTTTAGGTATTGAAGTAATTATCCCAGGAAAAGAAGGCCAAATGATGAACTTGCAGATTCAGTCTACTTTAATGGACAAGATCAAGGAGACTCAGTTTCAGGACGAAGGCCTGCGAAGCCTTCGAGGTCAAGTGCAAGCTGGACTAGTAGAAGAATTCAGAATTCATGAAGATGGATCGCTGAGGCATGGCGATAGATTATGTGTACCTCAAGGAGACATAAGAGAAGAAATTATGCAAGAGGCGCACAGATCGCAGTACTCTATACATCCAGGAGCCAACAAGATGTACAAGGACCTGAGGACGCATGTTTGGTGGCATGGCATGAAAAGAGAAGTAGCCAGGTTCGTATCTCGTTGTTTAGTGTGCCAGCAAGTCAAGGCAGAAAGACAAAGACCTGGAGGACTGCTTCAACCCCTACCCATCCCGGAGTGGAAGTGGGAACATATCACAATGGATTTTGTTTCCGGACTTCCAAGGACACCTAGTGGTAAGGATGCAATCTGGGTGATAGTAGATAGACTGACCAAGTCTGCACATTTTCTACCTTTCAAAGTAGGGCTATCTACAGAGAAGCTGGCAGATTTATATATCAGACACATTGTCAGACTGCATGGAGTCCCAGTAAGCATTGTCTCCGACCGAGATTCAAGGTTCACCTCTCACTTCTGGAAGAGCTTGCAAGCCAGCTTGGGGACTCAACTCAAATTTAGCACAGCTTATCATCCCCAAACCGATGGGCAATCGGAACGTACAATCCAGACCCTTGAAGATATGCTCCGTACATGTGTTCTGGATTTTGGAGGATCCTGGGAAGACTACCTACATCTGGTGGAGTTCTCTTATAATAACAGTTACCAAGCCAGCATCGAGATGACTCCATTTGAAGCTCTGTATGGACGAAGATGTCGTACCCCGCTATCATGGGACGACGTTGGAGAAAGAGCCCTGCTGGGACCAGAGATGGTGATCGATTCAGCTGAGAAGGTAAAGCAAATAAGGGATAGACTTCGAGTGGCTCAAGACAGGCAACGACATTGGGCAAATAGCCACCGAAGGCCATTGAAATTTGAGGTAATTAAATTTATGAAATTCAAGCCAATTTAAATATTTTGCTTATGGAACTAAGACTTGATTGTGACTTTATTAAAGGTTGGAGAGCTGGTATTCTTAAAGATTTCCCCGACACGTGGCACCATTAGGTTCGGAAGGAGTAGAAAACTCAGCCCAAGATTTATTGGACCTTTTGGCATACAGGAGAAGATCGGAGAAGTGGCATACCGACTGGCATTGCCACCCTCTCTGGATGGAGTACATAACGTCTTCTACGTGTCGCAGCTGAGGAAGTACGTGTCAGACCCCAGCCACATTTTGGATCACTCAGAGCTCGAAGTAGGCCCAAGTCTGACTTACCAAGAGCAACCCGTGGAGATTCTGGATCGCTCGGAGAAAGTCCTACGGAACCAGGTTATCTCCCTGGTTCGCGTAGCTTGGAAGCACCATTCTCCCGGCGAATCCACCTGGGAGCGAGAAGACGAGATTAGAGAGCGATACCCCTATCTTTTTGAACCCTGAGGTGTATTTTATTTCTCGGCCTTTCCTTTTCGTGCCTTGTTATTCTTAAATTTCGAGGACAAAATTTTTGTAAGTTGGGTAGGTTGTAAACCCCCTAAATTTCTCAAATTATTAAATCTTGGATTTTTCCCAATTTTCTGGAATTTTCTGGGAATTTTCTGTAATTAAAATCATGGTTTTCAATTAATAAATAATTTTTAATTAGCAATAAATAATATTAAAATATCATGAAAATAGTATTTTTGGGTGTAAAATGAAAAGTTGGACTTAGGATAATTTTTCTGGATTTTTCTGGGCCTCAGACCTATTTTTAAATGCCTAAAAAAACTAATTTTAATTAATTATTTAAATTACTGTTATTATTATTATTATTTATTATTTAATTTTATTTCTTTTTATTTTTCTGGGCCGGCCCGGCCCAGTGGGCCGAAGCCCCGCCCAGCCCAGCCACCCGCCCTATCGGGTCGGGTCGGGTCAGCCAACCCGACCCGCCCGCAAATCCCCGACCCGCCCGCATGACCCCGTCCCCCCCCCCCCACGTTCCGCGTCCCACGCCGGCCGCCGCGCGCAGCGCCGCGCGTCCCGCGCCCCGCCCGCCGTGCTCCCCGCGCCACGTCGCCCCGCTCCGCCTTCCTCGGCCCCCTGCAACCGCCTGCTCCCCTTATAAAACCCCCGACCCCGGCCGTCTCCCCCACTCCCTCGCCCTAGCCACCGCCCCGCCGCTCACCGCCACCGTCGACCCCGCCGTGCCCAGCCCCGCACCGCCGACTGCTTCTCCTCCCTCCTCCCGCAGTAGAGCCGCTCCGCCGTCCCGATCGACCTCGACGTCGACCCCGAACCGCAGCAGCAGCACGAGCAGCCGCAGCCGCCGTGCCGGCCGCCCTGAGCCGCCGCCTCCACCGTGGACGCCGCGCCGCCCCTCGCCGAGCCGTCCCCCGCCCTCGCCGGCCGCCCAGCAGCCGCTTTCCGCCGTCCACGGCCAGAATCTCACCTGAACCCTAACCCTAAGCGCGATTCGTCGTGTCGTGTCGGATACGACACGGACACGATTTCGACCCTGTTTTCGGGTCCCCTTCAGGTACGTGTAACTTTCGCCTCGTAGCTCCGTTTTCAATTCCGTAAATTGCGTTGTGAAGCCTGTATGACCCTCTCGGTGTCCGGATAAACTGTTCGGGACACCGCGTCCTGTGGTGATCGCCCACCGCGATCCAAAAACAGGAAAAACCAGACCCTGTTTCACCCCGGAACCGAGTACGTTCTGCCAAACGGGACGACTTGGTCACGTGCGGTCTTCACAGATACGTGCGCATCATCGATACGGACGTGTGAGTCTTCGTGGAAGCTGATTCGGGTGTGCGTGCACACCGAAATCAACGCGTATCCGCGGACATCGCCCGTATCCGTCTTTTCGGCAATTCATCCTAACTTCGTGCACACTCGTCAGATCGAGACAAAACTTGCGCCATCGGACTCGTAGCGATACGCTGGTCCTGTGGGTCAAGTTTGGTTCGATTCTGAGAACGTTGACGAAATCGCGTGTCGTGGGCCCCACAAGCCCCGCTCGACGGGCGATTTTGTGTTCGGCTCATCGGAATCCAAATCTAGAAGTTCCGTTGGGTTCGTATCAGCGTTCCTGACCTGTTGACACTAAGTTTGGTGAATTTGGAGACTTTTGACCCGGACACGTTTTTCGGTGCAAAGCGGGCCCAGCGGCGGACCCCGTTTTGACCCGAAACTGCCGTTTTTGTCCTTGTCTTCAATTTGGACCCAAGGACAGGCGTTTCTAGCTATTTGACATCTTCTGAGAGTGATGGTAATGTCTATTTCAGCTTTTGGACTCATCTCTGGACTTTTCCCCCAAGAACCTAATTAATCAGATCCAAACAACAGGCAAGTACCTGCACCTCAAGTTAATCTTTATATATTGTGATAATTAATTTCCTGTCTTACATGTACCCTTGATGATTACACATCGTGTTAGAAATGTTGAATTTCATGTCTTGAATAATTGGTAGTTCCTGTCTTGTTTTTCATGTCGGGTGGGAGAATACTAGGAGGCATGTAGTTTACCCTTTCCCCTGTCGTGACTGCTAGCTTTTGGTACGCGACTGTACCATCAGCCTGATACTCGATTATTCCTGACTGCTAGCCGCCTATGGCGTGCCTGATTAGCCTTATAAACCCCTACATGCCAACTATGTATTCTAAAAACAAACACAAGTACACACATATAGTTTCTGGTTAATTCTTGCTGGCTATTATAGTTTCATTTCCTGTTTCATTTATTCCTGTTTCTCATATTCCTGTTTGCAGTTAACTCTGAGATAATAATGTTTCTGTTAATGCTGTTTCTCAACATGATAGCCAATATTTTAATTGTCATAAAATATTTATTTTAACATTGTTGTGCACTGTGTACTTTGCTCCTTTCCTGACTGGATCTGTTGATTTAGGCGATGATGAGGACCTTGCTCCTACTTATTATGGTCCCTATGAGGGGACTGATGATACCTATGAGGAGCCAGAACCCACACAGGAGACCCCTGCTGCTGAGTAGCTAGTAGTAGCTATCTTTCATTTCTATTTCTTATCTTATTTATCGGGTTTGTCCCCGATTTGAATATTGAATTTCTGTACTTAAACATTTGAATCTGTTGTCACCTTTATTTTCAGTTGTAATCTTAAGTTTCATTTCTCATTAATATCTTGCCTATGTTGTTGTGAATGAGCTAGTTAGTAATTATGGATTGACCTAGACAGCGTACTACCGCCGACTCTGCGGCGTAGGCTGGACGTACCCACGCACTCGTGCCCGAACTTCCGGGTGCGGGTCGTGACAGTTACTGAACTTGTTACTTGTTACTGAACTTGTGTTATTCAATGCTTCCACTATTGTCGACTCAGTAAACTTGTTATTGATCGCTATGCGTTATAATTCTGCTGCACTCGGACAATCTGTGCGATCTTATGGCTTAGACCTCTTATCGCCAGCCAATGAACCACGGCCTTGCACGGGCGCAGCTCACGCTCGTGCGGCATCACGCCCAGATGGGTCAAGCGATCGTTCCGCGGGAGCGCTGGTGCGATGATTCTCGCCTAGCGGGGACGGCCGATTAGCCTGCGGGAGATCAGAGCGTGACAAATTGGTATCAGAGCTTGGCTTATACGCCTTTGGACTTCGTTTTGATTTTCTCAGTTTCGAAAGATCGTTCGTGGGTTATGTGCACACTTGTCACGCCCCAGTCCCAAAAATACCTAGGACTAGGACACGTAAGCATGCCAGCCGCATGGATATGGCAACTCCAATATATGGAAACCAAATCTACACGTACGCTGTAATATGAATATCAAGTCCACAAGTGGTATAAAATGTATCACAAGTCACAGGATATAATCTAAATCTCACCCACGAAAATCAAATATAAATAATAACCAGCATCTATATAACTAGATCTCAACATAAATATCTAAGGATGATAGTTGGATGGAAACAAATCCACTACCAACTCGAATGGAAAAGTACAACACAACAAATACAATATAGGAATACCAGCTAATGACCATGGGCTCGAAGAGAAGACATCCTCGCAACACAAGTAATCATCCAAATCTGTGCTCCTGCAATTACTCAAGAACAGATACACCTGGCAGAGGACCAGGTCCTCAGAGGGACGTAACAAGATACAGAAAATACGAGCCAATTTGAATACAGTAAACATGCATCATATTTGAAAATAGATAAGTACGCTGTACAGGACAATCTATATGAATGCAAATGAGGACAACTTTTCGACGTATGGGCAAGGGTAGGCTACTCGATCTACATCACAACTCACACATCCGTCAATGGACATCAGAAATCGACATACCGCGGGGGGTAGCGACCAGCGAGACTCAAAAAATCGACATACCGCGGGGGTAGCGACCAGCGCGACACACGCCCGTAGTACGAGCTATATACTACGGTTTACCAGAGTGGTTAAAAGCCCATACGCCTAATAATTGTCCTCTATGATACTAAGTGTCAAGTGTGTGTCAACATATCTAATATATAGTAATGACTGAAAGAAACTACACATGCAATAAATACAGAAATGCAATGAATAAACAGAAATATAAATAGCATGCAAAGTACTATAAATAATTTGGCAAGGTATCTTGCCTGGGGTCCTGCTGCTGGTATGAATCAGAGTCCAAGTCACAGTCCAAATAGCCTATGTATTACAAATTTATCATGTCAAAAGATAATTTATTTTAACTTATTTAATTCTAGAATAATTAATCTAAAATCCTATTTTAATCTTATTATTCTGATTTTTATGTTAATTCTTAAATTTTGTCCAAAGAAACTGAATTTTATCAACTCGAGACTCATGGCACACAAATCGTGGCGGTCTGTTGACCGAAAAGTCAACCGACACAAACTCAACTTTCATGCATGATTTCCTGTAGATTTCAGCATCAAAAATATGCTGGAATTTACGGCTCGTCCGAATTCAAATTCGTTTGGGAATTATGGCACATACAAATTTTGTATTGTGCAACGATAGTTAAATTCTAACCTAGAAGTTCTACAGAATTAACAGTATAAAAATAGTTCGAATTAAATTCTAGGAAAAACATATGTCAATGATCTCGATATTAGCTTTCCAAAACTTTAAACAGTTCATGATTATGATTCCTGGTTCTCCCGGAATCGCAAAAATATTGAAACACGTCTATTTTCGGACATACTGAGCTCTACGAATTTTCCAGAATTTAATACTCATAATTTCATAAAATAAATTATATAATCAGAAATCTAACCTCAATATCTTTCTAACGCAAGAAACTAGGCCTCGTTTGGAGTCCGGAGCTATGCGCAATGGCTTGTGGAAGATGAAGGAACCCTATATAGCAATTCTCCAAAATCTCTCTCTCTAAAATAATGGGATAATTAGGGTTGTAATAATATATATATATATATATAGGGATGTACCTGTGGCTGAATGGATATTTATAGGCTGACACATATCAGAATCTGATTGGATGGTTTTTGTTATATTATTTGTTTTTGATTTGCCTTTATCAAAATATTATTTAAATCATTTTAAATCTAAATAACTCCAAATAAATATTAAAAATAATCATAAAAATCTGAAAAAATTACATAAAATATATTTTGAACCTATAAACCCTAGAAAAATATTTGGGACAATTTTATATTCATAAGTTTACTACAATAATTAGGAGAAGCTCTAAACATTAGTTTTATCCATTTAACTAAAAATAAATACTAACATTATTCCAAAAATTCTGAAATAATTCCAAAAAATATATAATAATATTATAAACCCTAGAAAATAACGTGGGTCCATTCTATATTCCTGAACTTGTACAATAAATTTTACAAGTCCTAAAAATTAGTTATTAGTCTAAATAACTCCCAATAAATACTAAAAGTATTCAGAAAATTCCCAGAAAATTCTAGAAAATATATTTGACTATTTAGAACCTAAATTAAAATTTTGGAATATTTTTAATTAAGTTTTAACATAAAATAAATTCTTCAGAGTCCTAGAAAATTAGTGTTACTAGTTTTTAATTAACTAAATATTATGGAAAAATCTCAATAATCTAAAATAGCCTAAAAATAATTCTAAATAAATATTTATATAAGTAAATATACTAAAAAAATTTATTTTCTAATTAACTAAGAGAATACTCTAAATAAATTCAACATCTATAATAAATATAATAATATTAAATATACACAAAATACCTATTTTGGGTGAGGGAGTTTACAATCTACCCAACTTAAAATAATTTCGTTCTCGAAATTAAAATAAGACATAATTTGTTAAATCCTTCACATTCGTATATAAGGTTCGTCAATCGCAATCTCTTCCAAAAATTTAAATAACAAAATCTATTCAAATCTATCGCGATCACTTCAGAATTAAGATAACCACTGTTTAAATCAAAATTCAACCTGTCGTAATCTCTTCTCGATTTTTTTTTAAATAATCAACATTCAAATCTAACTCAAGTCTATATGACATCCCACATCAAAATTTATATCACCATTTTCAACTATCATAATCTCCTCTAGACTTTGAACAATAAATAATTCTAATCAAATCTTATTCCTATTCTCAAATTAAGAATTGTGCACTCTTCAAATATTTAAACTCAATTTACATCCTCAATATTTCAAATAGGTGACCCAACAATCAAAATTGAACTTTTAATTCAAATCATCAAATTATAAAATTTAAATCTAATTCACCAATTGTTCAAGTCTAAAATTCTATATTTATCCTCAAAATTTAAATCGATGATTCATCCTTCAATATTCAAAATTTAAATCATGTGCTCAAAGTATAAATATTTGGTCCGCAATATCAAGATTTTAAAATTCGTTAAATCCTCATTATCTTAATCCTTCTTTTAAAATTTCTCAAAATTAAAATGACTTGAATCTCCCAATCTAATCTTACTTGATCACAATCTAAAAGAAATTCCTCTCGAGTTGGCAATGCACTGCTACCCAACTTAGAATTTACCCATCTATCACAGAAAGCTATATACTTTAAGAAAAATATTCCTTAATTTATTTACTCATGTCATTCAATCCTCAAAACTTCAACGCCGATTATATCATATATAATATGTCCTTAATTACAAAAGAATAATCCTCAAGTATGTGATCGGCCTACGGGGTATATCTAGTACTCTCTGTGTATTAAACTTATACCAAGCACGAGGTTTCGTCTTTCCGAAATAAGGGAAGACGGAGACCAATAACAAAGAGTTCAAGGGTGAGGTAATAGAATAGAAGTATCGGGATCAAGGAGTTTAAGGAATTCAAATGGAAATTGTCAAAGCAGTTGTGGATTGAAATCCTATTTTGGTATTTCTTTGTTCACATGCTCGTATTAGTACAGTTATGTAACCGATACGATCCGCTCAGACATATCTAGGAGCAAGTATATTCGTCTACCAATCACTACATATCTCAATCCACGTAAAGTAGTATTACGAAGGGCGAATCAAGCGCACTAACGTTAGCTAGATCTTAATACACTGATTCTGAAATATATTAGTAGGCGTCCCCAATAATACATATCTCATGATCAAGCTCGATAAAAGAGTAAGCTTGCAAAACTAGGCTATAATAGCAGCATAAGTTAAGGTAGTGCAGCAAATATAAGTACGCTAGATGATGATGAAAGGAGGTACAAATTAATTCAAGTTCACAAAATAAAACAACTAAGCAACAATAATAAAAGACTCTACAATCCCTACAGTTATCATACAACCTCCTTGTCTATGTCGCTAGTCGACCAAATGTGGGCAAGGACCTCTAACTTCTATTGTCTGAATAACCACTGTCGTCTTATGCTAGTATACAATTAATGTTGTTCAATCACACTTCAATAATAGGTCAAAAGACTATGTGATACTAGGTTGTGAGGTATACTACCCAACTTAAAATAATAACTAATACTGTGACAGTCTTAAGGGTACCGTAGAAGCTCCTGTTAAGGTCTTCGAGAAGGGGTCTTGGTACTTGTTAGGGTATCCTCTTATATTACATAGGTCATGGTCGTCTTAACTCTTAGTCATAGTGCAAGTGTCAATAGTAAGAATGGAAAAGTTACTGGCCTCAAGGGAAAGGGAATATAACTCGTATTGAGTTGTGGTACAAGTTACGCAATTTAAAACTAAGGGATAAGCACCAGGTCTCAATCTACAAGAATAACTTAACTATCAAGTTCTAACTACTAAGCACACAATTTCAAAATTCAAGATTACAACTATAATCCTAGCAAACTATGTGTCCTTAACAAAGAAATAAATTACTTGGCCTACTATCAGAAGTGTCAGGTGGCACGAGTTGAAAGATAAAGAAAAGAAGAACGTAATTTTGGTCGTCGCACAATTAGCGAACGCTATGGTCACAGGGGAACAATATATGAAAATAGAGGGGCTCTAGATAGCATCATAGTTTTCCAAGGGAAAGGGGTATGCTAGTCTCTGTGTTTGAGGTATGATTAGGAAAATATTTTATGCATTGCTCTTGGCTTTCTAAGGTACTGTCTGCTTATCTCAAGACAAGAATCTAAACTTATGGTTCTCCAATACTCATCTAACGGCGTGGGTTAGGTTCAGTCCTAATATTCACTTTGGTTTTCTATTGGTTTCTCAATGCTAGGGGCAACCATAATGGTAAACTTCTAACTAACTCTAGTAGTGTCTATACTACTCTCAAGTCCTCATAACACATCAGGGGGTAATGGTAAACCAATTCTAGAGATAAGGAATTCTAGGGTTCACTAGACATCCTAAACTTAGTGGTATGTCAGCACTCTAGTTGTACTCTTAATAGGAAGGTTACCCTACTTATCATCTAACAACAAGAACTTCTATATTCTAGGAGAGACTATACTAAAGGAACTATTATGGGAGTACAGGAATCAAGCAGGATGCAATTATTCAAATAGAATAGAGTAGAAGAAAGATGAGTCATAGTCAATTGTGGATGAGATCCTATACTCTAGTCCTAGGTGCAGGCTTGTTCGGTACAGTAACGTAACCGAGACAATATGCTCTCGACCTGTATGGGCCACCACAAAAACATGTCACGCCCCAGTCCCAAAAATGCGTAGGACTAGGACACGTAAGCATGCCAGCCGCATGGATATGGCAACTCCAATATATGGAAACCAAATCTACTCGTACGCTGTAATATGAATATCAAGTCCACAAGTGGTATAAAATGTATCACAAGTCACAGGATATAATCTAAATCTCACCCACTAAAATCGAATATAAATAATAACCAGCATCTATATAACTAGATCTCAACATAAATATCTAAGGATGATAGTTGGATGGAAACAAATCCACTACCAACTCGAATGGAAAAGTACAACACAACAAATACAATATAGGAATACTAGCTAATGACCATGGGCTCGAAGAGAAGACATCTTCGCAACACAAGTAATCATCCAAATCTGCGCTCATACAATTACTCAAGAACAGATACACCTGGCAGAGGACCAGGTCCTCAGAGGGACGTAATAAGATACAGAAAATACGAGCCAATTTGAATACAGTAAACATGCATCATATTTGAAAATAGATAAGTACGCTGTACAGGACAATCTATATGAATGCAAATGAGGACAACTTTTCGACGTATGGGCAAGGGTAGGCTACTCGATCTACCTCACAACTCACACACCCGTCAATGGACATCAGAAATCGACATACCGCGGGGGTAGCGACCAGCGAGACTCCAGAAATCGACATACCGCGGGGGTAGAGACCAGCGCGACACACGCCCGTAGTGCGAGCTATATACTACGGTTTACCAGAGTGGTTAAAAGCCCATACGCCTAATAATTGTCCTCTATGATACTAAGTGTCAAGTGTGTGTCAACATATCTAATATATAGTAATGACTGAAAGAAACCACACATGCAATAAATACAAAATTGCAATGAATAAACAGAAATATAAATAGCATGCAAAGTACTATAAATAATTTGGCAAGGTATCTTGCCTGGGGTCCTGCTGCTGGTATGAATCAGAGTCCAAGTCACAGTCCAAATAGCCTATGTATTACAAATTTATCATGTCAAAAGATAATTTATTTTAACTTATTTAATTCTGGAATAATTACTCTAAAATCCTATTTTAATCTTATTATTCTAATTTTTATGTTAATTCCTAAATTTTGTCCAAAGAAACTAAATTTTATCAACTCGAGACTCATGGCACACAAATCGAGACGGTCTGTTGACCGAAAAGTCAACCGACACAAACTCAACTTTCATGCATGATTTCCTGTAGATTTCAGCATCAAAAATATGCTAGAATTTACGGCTCATTCGAATTCAAATTCGTTTGGAAATTATGGCACATACAAATTTTGTATTGTGCACCGGTAGTTAAATTCTAACCTAGAAGTTCTACAGAATTAACAGTATAAAAATACTTCGAATTAAATTTTAGGAAAAACATATGTCAATGATCTCGATATTAGCTTTCCAAAACTTTAAACGGTTCATGATTCTGATTCCTGGTTCTCCCGGAATCGCAAAAATATTGAAACACGTCTATTTTCGGACATACTGAGCTCTACGAATTTTCCAGAATTTAATACTCATAATTTTATAAAATAAATTATATAATCAGAAATCTAACCTCAATATCTTTCTAACGCAAGAAACTAGGCCTCGTTTGGAGTCCGGAGCTATACGCAATGGCTTGTGGAAGATGAAGGAACCCTAGATAGCAATTCTCCAAAATCTCTCTCTCTAAAATAATGGGATAATTAGGGTTATAATAATATATATATATAGGGATGTACCTGCGGCTGAATGGATATTTATAGGCTGACACGTGTCAGAATCTGATTGGATGGTTTTTGTTATATTATTTATTTTTGATTTGCCTTTATCAAAATATTATTTAAGTCATTTTAAATCTAAATAACTCCAAATAAATATTAAAAATAATCATAAAAATCTGAAAAAATTACATAAAATATATTTTGAACCTATAAACCCTAGAAAAATATTTGGGACAATTTTATATTTATAAGTTTACTACAATAATTAGGAGAAGTTCTAAACATTAGTTTTATCCATTTAACTAAAAATAAATACTAACATTATTCCAAAAATTCTGAAATAATTCCAGAAAATATATAATAATATTATAAACCCTAGAAAATAATGTGGGTCCATTCTATATTTCTGGGCTTTTACAATAAATTCTACAAGTCCTAAAAATTAGTTATTAGTCTAAATAACTCCCAATAAATACTAAAAGTATTCAGAAAATTCCCAGAAAATTCTAGAAAATATATTTGACTATTTAGAACCTAAATTAAAATTTTGGAATATTTTTAATTAAGTTTTAGCATAAAATAAATTCTTCAGAGTCCTAGAAAATTAGTGTTACTAGTTTTTAATTAACTAAAAATTATGAAAAAATCTCAATAATCTAAAATAGCCTAAAAATAATTCTAAATAAATATTTATATAAGTAAATATACTAAAAAAATTTATTTTCTAATTAACTAAGAGAATACTCTAAATAAATTCAACATCTATAATAAATATAATAATATTAAATATACACAAAATACCTATTTTGGGTGAGGGAGTTTACAACACTCTCTCTCAATGTCCCAACCGGAATGTTCCAACAATAAGTCTAAATACTTTCGAAAAGTGCATGTGAATGGTATGATTGCTTGTGTGATATTGAAATGCTTGGCCTTGTGCCAATATGTGCTAGCCTTTTTGGGAATTGACTCGTGCTAGAAATACGATTTATGTGCAAACAAAAAATACCTATACATGTTTGCCCGACTGGTTAATGCGAAATCGAATATTGTCCGAACGTTTAGCTTTGCACACAGTCTTTCGGCTAAGTTGTGTTAAATATTGTGCGCCAAGAACTTTTGGTGCAAACTAGTACAAACAAAAATTGGATATCATTCAGGAATAAGACAATTCAGACTTAGAATGCCAACCGATAGAACCATTCTCGAATTTATCGCTTAGGCGAATTTAGACAATCGTGCTTGGATTTTGGAAAATAGCTCCAACGATACTTTCGTATAGGAAAACACAAATCGAATATAGTTTGCTTGGATGACTGTCGAATATGGATTTAATGGGATGACTCAATTCTGAGTAGTGTATGGATCATTTAAAAATGTCCAAACAGATCCATAAGTCTCGTACGATAATCGGACTGAACGATATTGAGGATAACTTGAACAAATGATAAGGCTTATATCGAATAGGAATTCTCGGAAATGGAAGCCAATATTTTGGTTAAGGAAAACTTGCTGAAACTTGAAAATTGTACGAGCGATTCATATTGAAACAAATAGATTGAACTTGAATACAATATCGTTCGAATAAGTTATCCCGAAATAAATATTGTGTTTCGATGAATGAGATAAACGATAATGGATTTGGCTTGAAGTTCGGAAGAACGATCCTGAAATCAAGTTCAAAAATAATAACTCTCGAAATCAGTCCCAACGAGAACGGTTATCCTGCGGGAGCGCCGGCGTAGTGATTTCACGTACGACGGGGATGATCGAACTCACGGGAACATGTTCGGTGATTATCCCAAATGAACTCGATGAATGAAATGTATCAGGATGGAATAGAATTGGGCTTGAATATTTGAAACTAGTTTCTTGAGGAATGAAAGAGGTAGACTATAGATTTATTGAACTGTAACATTGAAGTTGGATGATTT
The DNA here is from genome assembly GCA_036927795.1 of Iris macrosiphon. NCBI lineage: Eukaryota > Viridiplantae > Streptophyta > Magnoliopsida > Asparagales > Iridaceae > Iris > Iris macrosiphon. The sequence goes on along the minus strand of JAYESA010000009.1, from coordinate 89,615,846 downwards.
TACTAGACGAATTAAAATCACTGCATGAACGGACTTGATTCGATGGATATAGAACTTGGTGAAGTATTAAGGAGTCTTAATCGTGTCGAAGAAAACCATAACATTCAAACGTTCTTGTCTTGTGCGAGTGTAACTCTGTGCCCGTACATGCGTCACGCCCAGATGAGGATGATTCTCCAGCGGGACGTTGGCATAATGATCTCACGTCTAAACGAGGATGATCGAACTTGCGGGAGACCGAGACGTGACAACTTATGGACCGTCTTGACTTTTAGTTCGACACGATAAGACAAAATTGGAATACAAGTGATTGAAAAATATTTTATTTGATAAGTTAGCCTAGAACCTGAAATAAATCACGCTTGATGGTTTTGTGAATGGATGCATGAATCAGGTTGAAAGATTTGAAGTAATAACTAAAGGTTTAGAATTAAATCTTGGCTTGGTGGTTTAAACTTGGAATGGATAGGAATTCTATCAAAATATGTTTGGGGGGGGATAGACTATACAAATTACTAGACTTATCTTGAACCTTGAATACTGTGGATTTTACTGAACGGACTCGTCCCCCATGCCAAACGAACGTGTTGTTGAGAGTAGGAAAATCTGTTCTCGATGTTTAGAAATATGAGTGAAACGAGCTTGGGTAGATTACCTCGTGCAAAAGAACAATGGTTTGACCATAGAAATTAGGGCGAGCATCGTGCAACAAATTTTTACGATGTATCGTATGCTTGAACCTGTACCTATGACCTTGTGAGCTGACCTAGTAATTAGGCAGACGATCATGTACTGAGTGAATGAACCTGTGCAACCGACTTTACTATATTGCTTGAACAAGCTATACAACTGGGCCAGCAAGACTTAGGTTTATACTTGGGAACGATAGCGTGTGCTAAGTTTGACCCGAATTGATAAACGCTAGTCGGTTAACCGAATAGATCGTGCTTAACGGTAGTACAAAATACTTGGTTGGAATAAAAATGCTGTGGAATTGGATTGACCCGAACAGAAGTACCCTTGTGAATCATAAGACGAGAACCCTTGAGATTTTCGTGAAAGTAACTTGTTCAGTTTCACTATCTCTAAGTTTGGTTGAATGCATGTGTTTGAGGGATGCCTTGAACGTATGCACGATCCAAGACTTAAGAAATGTGAAGCTCGAGTGCTAAGACTTCGCTATCGCTAAATTGGTTGAAATGCATGAGTTTGAAGGACGCTTCAAATCCGTGCACGATCCAGACCCGCGATATGTCGATCTCAAATGCTGATGCAAGTGAATATCCATCTGAACAAGTACAACGACTTGTATAAGTTGCCTCAGTCCTAGATTATAAATCAAAATCGATTGAAACATACCACACATTAAGCAATATGTCCCGCGCTAAGGCACAAATGAGACAGACTCAGTATACACGCGACACGACGTAAGAAACGTGTAGGAGATTATGTCCAAGCTGATCTAGTAGTACCGATTGCTACGCTTGGGATAAATCCCACAATGCGATAATACGGCCTGTCCTTAGTAAGTCTCGAGGACGAGACTTTTTCTGAGTGGTGTATGATGTAATATCCTATTCCGTTCAAGCGGGCTGCCGATTCAAAAGACAAAAGTGCAATGTCCCGACCCGCTTAGCTCAGGAGATAATACTCGTTTGATGCAAAGGATATCTAGACTTGTCACTACGGGAGTTCGTCTTAGGCTTTCAGAGGCTCGCTCGGAGTATCGCTCAACCGAGACGAATCATCGCTAAGGTGGGTGGCTATGGTGAACTTGTCTTTTCTTAGCCAGCACACTTAAAATATGGAACGATATATGCTAGTCGCTAGGTGAATCACCCCCTGCATGCTAATAAGAATATAACGCACCTAGCTAAGGAAATAATCCCAACTAGTATCCCTTGTGTTAGAACATGGAAATGAAACATTGCTTATATACAGCCTCTTGTATGCTATCTTGTCTTGTGCAACTGGACCCTCGCATGCTACTATTGCCTCGTGCCACTAAATCGCTCTGCCTCGAGTAGTACGACATGAATATTATACTCTTCATCGTGCAATCCTTTACTTGCCACACTGCACGACTCTAGATGTGTCGCTCGGTAAGTCCCTATGCGGTTCCACTCCTCGGCTTACCTTCAGGCCCGAGCCAACGTGTTTGCTTAAGTTCCTCACAAATGCATGCTTGCCTGCTTATACTTGTTGACTTGTAACGTTATCTCAACTCAATGTTTGCCACACAAAACATATGCCACAATCGAAAATATTATCGCGTATCATGCATGCATCCGAGTTAACCAGAAGACTCTCTAATAGCTCTCCTGTGCAATTGAACCTGCAAGTATCTGGGACCGTTAGGTCACCAAGGCAATCCTCGAACCAGGGGCATGCATCAAGGCAGGTAGTTCAACAATCAAGAATCCTGTCAAGCTTACAGCTGAATGATAATCATATCAAGTTTACCTCTAAACGAGACTCATCAATCAATCACAGCTCATGGATAAGTCATCCTCGCTTAGCGGCTATCCGCGTATGAGTCATTGTATTGCATCATGAACATCCGAAACATCTGAACGACCATGGTATAACAACATTTGTGCATATAGAGCACTTGATCATCTTATGCAACACACCTGATATTTCTTGTAACTCGTGCACCCGAAGCATAATCTCGCTCACGATACAGTGTTTGCATATGCTATGCCTCCTGAATGTTTATACATGCTCATGCTTGAAAGTTAACTTGGTTTGCCTTGGCCAGGGAAGCACAATTGGTAAGTTGGTAAGTCTCGCCGTGTTTCCTCTTATATTGCACGGTGCACTGCCACACGAGTTAGGCTATTCAACATTGCCATGAAACTGATCCTAAGGCACAACTAGAAACACAACAAAGTAGTTGGTACACGAAACCTATATTATGTGTTTAGATTTGTCAAGCGGGCGAGTAGCCTCCCCACCAGTGCATTCAATGTACTGATAACCCACCAGATCGTTTGTAGGGTACGGAAGAACCTCGTTCGGTTTGGATGCCTCCTTCGTGCGTGCTAAGGCCAGGAGTTCACTCTGAAGCCTTGGAGCATTGCATCCGGAACTGAAGTACATATACAAGATATAATGTTGGAACATCATCAGAACATCATCTGAACATCGCCTGTACATCTTTCCATAAATGTGGCCACTTGGCACGCTTTTACTGTTTCAGATAGAGAGAGAGGCTTGAGCGACTTGTAATCTCGGCCAAACGCCGCCTGTAACACTTGTTTATATCAATAAAGAGTTTTACTTCAACTTGTGTTATTCAATGCTTCCGCTATTGTCGACCCAGTGAACTTGTTACCGATCGCTATGCATTATAATTCTGCTGCACTCGGACAATATGTGGGATCTTGTGGCTTAGACCTCTTATCGTCAGCCAATAAACCACGGCCTTGCACGGGCGTAGCTCACGCTCGTGCGCCATCACGCCCGGATGGGTCAAGCGATCGTTCCGCGGGAGCATTGGCGCGGTGATTCTCGTCTAGCGGGGACGGTCGATTAGCCTGCGGGAGATCAGGGCGTGACAACAATCTCCCCTATTTTGATAATTGACAAATTATGAATGATACTGCAAGTCTTTGATATACAAGGCTCTCCCGTAACTGTGGAGTAGTTGATATGCTGACACAACCAGAAAAAGACAAATTAGCGACGTAAAAAAATGTCGCTAAATGATCAATAAACGTCGCTAAATAATATTAGCGGCATAATTAGTGACGTTTTACTGAAGTCGCCTTTAAGCTAGTCGCTGATAGGAAAAACGTCGCCAAACGTCGCTATACCGATATTTTTTAGAGACGTAAATGCATCGCTAGATTAGCGACTCAACGTCGCTAAATTAGCGACGTGTATTGTTGTCGCTTTATATCGCAAATTAGCAACGTAAGTAGCGACGTTAATAGCGACGTTACTATGATGTGGCAATACTGCCATGTCAACAAGTTCTGACGGACAACGACTTTGTTTAGCGACATTTTTTGCGACGTCATTAGCGACGTTTTTAGCGACGTTTTTAGCGACGTACGACCATGTCGCTAAACGTCGCTAATGATACAGTAAAAATATATAAAAAAAGGATACTGAATTGTTTCCAAACTATTATTCCTGCAGTTTATTAATTCATAATCTGTACAACTAGACCCGAAGCAACCCTCCGTTGAATATACTGGGTTCGTCGACCCCCTTGGGTTGAACACTCAACACCGATAAATTAACATATATTTAATATGAATAATATAATAAAATTTAAAGAAAACAAAATATTGAAATTAAAAACCGAATCAGGAGAAAATATCGTCGTAAGACAGCAAATATCCATACAACTAAGCCTCCTAAAGAATACAAAGAATACAACAAATTAAAAGCCTCATCCTAAAGAATACAAAAAATAATGTCTAAAATACAAACAATCAATAATAAAATGGTCCTAACTAGGACTACTGCGGATCTGCAGGAATGACCACCGACGCGCATGAAGGATAAGAACAGATCATACTGCTCCCGTAAAATTGACACCGATTTTGATGGAGAAGGCAGTGACATCGGTGGAGTCTGTGTCGATGTAGGCGCACCAGGAGAACGTATCCGCTCCAACTCTGCCGGTTGCTGGTTGTAAGAATCCATGGTAGATAACAGCCTCATACTACTATGAACCATTAAATCCTGCATCATCGTCAGCCTCTCGCCCATAGATAGCTGTGATGCCAGCAGCTCCATCACACTGTGCTCTGTCGAGGCTCTAAGATCAGTTGTCAAATCCTGGAGCTCCATGATGCTGCTCTCGAGCATATCAAATCGTGCGATGAGCGTTGCATCATCTGCCTGCGGCTGGGACCAAGGCTGCTCCTCCATCCTTCGTAGCAACTCGTCACGGAGAGACGCAATCTGATGATCAACGGCCTCCTGGACTAAGGCCAACGACTGCAAGGGTTGTGGGAAATACGCACTTGTCGGGGAGGCCCTAGATGACTGCATCACAACCAGGGCGCCATAGGATCCCGTACCGTAGTACGTACCCCTCTGGAGACCACCAGCGGCGGTCACCCACAGCTCGTCCGCCGACGGAGCTGGAGCAGGCTGCGAGAAAGTACCAGCCTCTCCAGCTGTAGGTACCCTAGCAGTCGCCCGCTCACGCAGCCTAAGATACTCGGCCTAGAAAAGTTTGGATACTCGATAATTGCCTAAGTTATATTAAAATTAACACAAAGTAAAGAAATACTTACATAGGTCTCCGAGGCCCTCTCATCAATGAGATTTTTGTCCTTTCGATGGGTGGCCAGGAAGACGGTCACCATGTTTGCATCATCATCCCTCTGTACCTGTTAAAAATATATTATTTAGTACTAAAATTAAATATTTTTTCCTACTACCATTTTATCGTACTTATACTAAAATAATATTTCTTAAATAAAAATATACCAAACGACGAAAATGTTCCGTCATCGGAATCGAGGCACCAAACCACTTTGCAATATTCCGCCTAGCCGCCTTGGCCTTCTCAGACCTTTCCTTGTACCTCGGATCGTCGAATCTAGCCTTCATCGCAGTCCACTGCTCAGGTGTGATCCAACCTTGGATCGGTTTTCCAGCACGATTACGAGCCTTCTGGTTATCCAGAGCATCACGGATAAGCTTGGCGGCAACGACAGGAAACATCCGCTCGATCAACTTAGCCCGGTGCGGAGGATAGAAATACGTTTGCTACAATAAATAATTTAGTAAGTGAACATCACGGATAAGTTATATAATTTGCATAAATTAGGAGATTTATATAATATACTTTTACGTTGAAGTGCGCAAACCAGAACGCCTTCCTCTTCTCCGGAGCTTCAGAGTAGTTGATCTAAGGGGCACCATAGTTGTTCCTCAGAAAGAGGCTCAGGCGTCTCTGAACCGACGATGGACGATATCTATACAGAGATAATTATTTTGATAAAAAAAGTCAATATATGATGAAAAAAGAAATACCCGATATATATGATGCTAAACCATTTAATTGACTTACTTTGTACCGTCGGCCCAAATCTTTATCCTCGTCTCCTCCGGAGGTGCGCATGGAGGATCTAGCTGATGCTGGGACAACGTCGGCACGACCTCCTCCACATGCACACCTGTCTCTATGGTACCGTCAGTAGGAGGAACGCTGAACAGGAAGTACTATCCGGCCTGGAACTACTCGTGTCACGACCCGCACCCGATATAGGGGCATGAGAGCTTGGGTACGTCCAGCCTACGCCGCAGCATCGGCGGTAGAACGCTATCTAGGTTATAATGAATATTAATGTAACTAAACACCTGTCAATGATATCCATCTCCATAAGGAGGACAATATGAATCTCGCAATATCTCATAATGTAAACTCAATCACAACAACTATAAAGTATAAGGCACGATAAAAGATGAGAGGAATGACATAGTTAAACACCATGTCTCAAACATAAAGATAAATCACAGTCTAGCTGTCCAACATAAAGTCTCCACAAGTCTCAAATTAAACTTAACATAAGTCTAAACATAAACTAAAATAAACCTCAATAAGTCTCAGATGCATAAGATAAAACACTATCTAGATAGCTGCAGGTAATGTCTCATCTAAAGGAATAGTCTCCTCTAAGATCTCTGGTGTGTAGTCTACATCTATACCCGGCCCATAGTGTGAAGTACAGAACTCCTCAAGATCCTCTGGAAAAAATATCCAATCAGGATTGGAATGAAGTACAAGCACTAACAGCAGTTTCACATATATTGACAAAATCTATAGCACAGTGTAAAGAAATACAAGACAGATAGGAATACTGGCAATAAGAAATACTAGTGATAAAAATACTGGACTAAATGGAAATACTGGAATAAAGAATACTGGAGCATGTCATCATCAATGTACATCTAGCAATGAAATAGAAATACAAGTACACGCAATAACAATGAACTGGTATATAAGTGTGTACAAGAACAATGACTAGAACATGTAGGAATGCTAGATCAATATACTAGAGATACATGTCAAGAATTATCTAACTAAGTGTGTGAAATACCAGCATATCATGTGATCGGCTTGGGACTATATGACTCATTACATTGATTAGCGATCATCCCTGCAAGGACAGGCTAACCACATGTAACAGCGATGAGGCATGTAATGGTAAAGCTGCACCGACGTGAGGTGTGGGTGAGCTATGATGCATGTAAAGTTTGGGTATGATCACATAAGCTACTAATATTTCTCCATTTTCCCCAGCTAGCACGATGGATTACAATCACGACTCCTCGTGACAGGTCTCGATGATGCCAACTCGTGTAAATAACAGTGTCAGAGTTATGTACGCTATACAACAAGAGTTATAGAGATAATCAACATAATGAAAACTGTCAGAAAATGTACTCGCCTGTGGTCCTTAGCTGGCAATACCAATGTCCGGGTTCCAAGGTGTCGGCTGAATGATCCAATAGTCCTATAGACATATCATATAACACAATACTGCATCCGACATTACTCTAACATACAATCAATATAATGATCTCAATACTACGCTAGGGGTGGTCACAGGTCGATGTAACTACGGTATCCGTGGTTATACTCGGTCCTCTAGTACATAGGCCTATAATATATATATTATCTATCATATTCATTAATACTAACTAATTACTATTATAAAATATACATGTATATACATACTTAATAGAATTCATACTATGTACATATATACATATATTAAACATTTACATGGGATGCGTACAGTATATATACGTATGTTTTATGCTAATTGAGAATTAATACAGGTACATATATATACATATCAAATATATTTTAGGGATATATATACAAGACATACATATGTATATATGCAATTGGAGATATACCATACATATATATATGTGTACCAAAATACGTTTAACATATACTAATACATACGCAAATATATATATACCAATCATATACCGATATACCATCATATACTAAATACACTACGGCTAATACGTATGCAATACTACGAGGAATACGCGTATACGTTGTGTTTGATGATAAACGAAAGAGAATATGGAAACGAGGTTTTATACGAAAATTCGTCCTTCTTGGGTTTACAAACAAGATTGTACAATTTAATCCTATACGAGGATGTCGAGTATAATTTATTTAATCTGAGTAAATATTGCTATAGGAGTCTGATCTGCCGTCGATCACTTTGTCCCTTGGACCACACGATGATGAAGAAATGCCGTGGAAGACAGAAAGCAGCTTCGAAGGTTGCTAAAGAGAGTGGATGCCCGATGCCAAAGTCGTCGATCACTTCTCTTTGCCTGAGCTCTTGATTTTTCTCCCTCTCGTGGCGAAGGAGGTGGCTTCAGTTCTGGCTGTCACTGAAGCCGCCGTCACTGCTGCTGTGGGAATCTACACTTCTGCCGCTGCTTTGGTGACAGTTTTCAACCGTCACTGCTTCGACTGTCACCGCTGCTGCTTCTTCCCGCCTGCTGCTGCTATTAATGACAACGGCTGCTGTCATTAAATGTTGCCACTGCTACAGCGGCTGCTGCTATTAAATTCCTGTTGTTTAATGACAGCGGGTTGTCATTAATCCTCCGTCATTAAAAACCTGTAAAAACTTATATATATATATATATATATATATATATATATATATATATATATATATATATATAACAACTCATAATAAATAAATAAATATATATATCTACATATATAAATACCAAAATAACTATAAATACCCCTCTAATATAATATACATATTAGGACATGCACACATACCTAAATATATTATAATTACCTCTATACATATATTTAAATAATCCTATAACAATTTTATATAAAATAATTACCCAATAACACACATATATAATTATAAAACATATATATATATATATATATATATATATATATATATATATATATATATATATATATATATATATATATATATATATATATATATATATATATATATATATATATCCATACAATATATTATAATATATATATATAAATACATGTAGAAGAAAGCTATATATATATATATATATATATATATATATATATATATATATATATATATTCTATTAGTACATATATAATACATAGATCTATGATACAATAAACACTATAATAAATATACATAAAACATATATAATATCTACATATAGTAGCACAATTATAACACAAGAATTAAAAGCACAATAATTAGATCTACACATAAATACACAACATATGGAGAGTATCACACCGTATCCCACTAGATCTAGGATACGCATGTGACACGAGTCCACCACACATCAAATTATACCCCGAAGGACATACACAAGTCACATATAATATTTATGAACATTACGAAGTGTCAAATATAGATCTACATGTCCGTGTCAAAATATAACATGTACAAAATCCCGTGTCGAAGGAAAAACTCCCAAAACAACACGTATCACCAAATTGTTGGGATACGACCTACACGTACCCAATTGTGGACACGACACTAGCCCCAAACACATAAATACATGCCAAATTGATCTATAGGATCAATTGACACACACAACAAATATCATTCTCGGAATTCTCCCAAAATTGACACAAAAAGTACCATAACTTTCTCAATAGGCCTCCTATGAACACAAAACCAAATCCTATGGTAGTATATGCATATGGGTTGATTTTTCATAATTAATTCTCATATTTATATGCTATTTTAAGGGGGAAAAAATTGAATTATACCTATTGGGAGATGGATTCCCAATGAAACCTCTAATTTAGATGGAATTGCCTCCAAATTGTAGATCATTGCTCCTCTTTGTAGATCCTTGCTTCCTCCTTCTAGATCCTTGCTTCTCAAGTCTCTAATGGTGATTTGGAAAGGTATTGGAATGAATTTGGTAGAAAAATGAAATGGGAATGAAGGAAATTTGGTAGTGGGAAATTCTAGATCTAGATTTGGAATAAAAAAGAGGAAATAATTTCCCCCTCCACTTATATAGGCCGGCCCCTATTCTTCTCCCTCAAGTAATCATGTAATGTCCAATATACCCCTTGGGGCCTCTCATAAAGAAATAATTAAGGAAGGAAGCTTCTAGTCCAAAGATTAATTAATTTAATCCATCTCCTTAACAATGAGCTTTCTAAATGAGCTAAGTCTAACTAATTAATTCATGTCGGTCCATGGGTCCAAAATAAACTAGTAAGGTCCACTAATACAAGTCCAAATTAAATAAATAACATCTAACAATAATTCAATAATTTAACAAATAATTATTTATCAAGCACAATAATTAATTAAATAGGAATTTACAAAAATATCCTTTCTTAGAAAATGTGGTAGTGACACTCCAAGTCTCAAATCTATCGCACCATGCCACAATTCAATCCTTGCTAATTTAATCATCGATGCGCACACTCTTGCCCAAGACAAGGTGGCACTGCTGTCTACACGAATGCATAAACCAAACCAAACCAACTCTTATCTATATGAAGGTCACTGGCCAAGCCATAAAGGACTATCCAACTATATTTTGACCCGATCCAACGCTCAGTAGCTAACCCGCCAGGTGGTCTCGAACTGCCAGTACCGTGCTAAAAGTATGTTACCATTTGTTTTCTCCATGGACGAACGGCCCCGGTTCCCCGGTGCAACCCGTTCGAGGAAACCAAACACTGCATTCAACATGTTGTCTGTGACCAATGCAATACTCTAACTAGTAGGACGACAAGAGAATCGATCCTTCTTGCCCCACCAAACGATACTCACCCCGTTCCATCCAATTCACCATAACCATTCTCAAATTATAGCCCAAGGCACCATCCTCAAATTATCTCAATTATGCACCATGCCGATTCTCGACACAGTGCTCCGATTGGTATAATACCTTATTCTGAATGCTATATGGCACAATTCCCTAACAGTGGCATAATGCCCTAGCAGTGGCATAATTCAAAGCACGATCTACTCAATTGGTATGATCGTGCAAGCAGGCCATGCCCTCCAAATCATCCGACTAATCAGACTAAGGAAGACGACATTATCGTTCTAAATCCCGCTATTAGTGCACTGCTCTGAACGAACAACTGATTCCATTGTACGATGCCCATGCCTCATCCAGATGCAAGGTGCAATCTTGATTTCACTAAACTTTATACACCATCTGCACAAGAAAACTAACTCAAATTAATACTTGCTCTTAAACCAAACTAGTTTAATCCGACTCGAAATATAACCAACCATTGTCTCGTTTAATCCGACTCAGCATAATGCACCGTACGGTTGTCAGATATTACATAATATACCACTTAGAGTAAGGTTCGTCCTCAAACCAAACTAGTTTATATTCCTTTCTCGTCTGCTGCTTCCTCATTTCATAACTCTGCTCCATGCAACCCACATTCCCTGATCCAGACTTAACATCTCGCTTCGCGCTGAATGCTCATACACCAATTCCATACTTCCATATCCTCCTTGCAGCTTAATTCGAATTCAACATATCGCTTAGTTGGATCATACACATATTTAAGGCGTCCCCAAAATACATTATTTCAGCCGAGCTTAGCGATAGCGAATTTGGACAAGTTACAAGGGTATCTTCATGTCCGAGATATTTATTAATTTACTCTCGACTAAACCAATTTTGACGTTCATCCCTTAATACAGAGTGAGATGAATAATCGAAGTGAGACGATCGTTAGGGAGGTAATAGCCCGAAGGAAGGGCTGCAAGCGGAATGAAGCACTAACCTCTTCTATAGAACCATTTTTTTCTTGGTCCCAGTTCAATACTAAGCAAGCCCGAACCAATTTAATACTTACAATATTCTCTATAGTCCTTGAGCTTATATTTTATGCTATGCTCAGCGGAGAAGCTCTGTTGCACGTCGACGGCTCTGAAGTCATCTTTTTACGTTGCCCAACATCAACATGCTACGTATAGCTATCCAGCGTATTTTTCATGCTTCTACAAGACCCCCTTCAAAGCTTTTAAATTTCTCGTAATTTGAAACGCTTTGAATAAAACATGAAACGTTCTTCGTAATTTGAAACGCTATGAATGGAGCCTGAAACGGTCAAGTCTGACACGTTCTTTCAAGGCTGACTTTATGGCAGAGTTATTGGGGATCGGTGTGATCTCTTTCGCCTATAAAAAGGCTGAGGAGTTAACCTGTTCTTCCCATATTTCCTTCACCACACAGAGATGATGGCCGGAGTTCATCGGGTCGACTTGAGTGAGAAGAAGACCATGTTCTTCCAGCATGTAAGGAGCCGAAAAAGATGGCATCTTCGAGCAAATGTCCTCTGCAACGATGGATCGTGGAAGGATAGCATAGCCTCCTCTGCTCGGGATAATCAATAACTTTGTATGGCGGTTCTTCGGGAGAGAGGACGGGTCGTATTAGACCACACAGCTTGCAAGCTGTATCTTGTCCCGTTACTCGTGGACGAGGGACAAACTAGCCCTGTCGTTCATGGAGAGCAGACTAACTAGGCTCTGTCCTCGAGTATTGAGTTGGATGAAATACATCAACTCAATCTTTCACGACGTACGGAGGATGGGATCTGCATAATTTAAGCAGGCCCAGTTTTGTAACCTTCCGCCGTTGATCATTTCATGTCAGTTAGTTTGCGGGAACCGACTGACTGCTGGAGAAGATGGATGAAGAATTCCGCCCATGCGAGAACCTGGCAGAACAGATTCTGGGCGCGATCTTCAGACGACGATGAGGAAGTCCTTTGTAGACGGTATTTTCCTCATATATAATCATGAAAATGAAGAAAAAATCTTTGTAGACTGGATTTCCCTCATATGTAATCATATTTTAATAAAATCGTCTTCTTCTGTGTATATGATCATCTTGCCATATATTTTTGCTGTGAAGTCTGAATAAGTGTAGCTTCGACACGTCTGGTAACTTTACGCCAACTCTGTTTAGAAAGAGTGCTAGGTCCTGTCCTGTCTTTTACGCATGACTAAGGATGCACAGAAAGCCGCTTAGCAGTCGAGTGTTTGAACTGTCCTGCTGTTAGGAATGAGGAACCGCATAAAATTTTGAACTGCCACTTCTGATAAACAGAATTCTTGTTCAGACCATCATCTTCAAGAATGATTTCTCAAAAAAATCCCTTAGAACAGGGCGAGAAATGGCTGTCAAAAACTGAGTTGCCATCTTGAACTGTAGACGAAATATTCAGACTGGATTCTGGATAAACTTCGAATCGACCCATGAAGAAGGGTAACTTTCAATGTTGAACTCTGTATGCTTTGGGTACTTGGGACATTTTGAGGTCAAGAAGGAGTATCTTCTGTGTGAACCCTTGCAATTGACCGCCTTAAGAATTGTTCAGATGTACTGTACTCTGGCCTGCGTATTTTCAGACATGCGGAAAGTCATAGATCTATAGATGAGCATGAAATCATAAGTTCGTAGCCTCTCGAGCATAAAAGCTGCTGAGCATGAGAGCATCCGGGCGTAGAACTGTAGATTTATAGCTTCTGAAAAGGTATCTTCTGAGCGTGAAGTTGTGGATCTGTTGCCTCTGAGCGTAAAAGCCACCGAGCGTGAGATCATAGATTTGTAGCTGCTGCTGAGCGTGAAGTCGTAGGTTTGTAGCCTCTCGAGCGTAAAAGCTGCTGAGCATGAGAGCATCCGGGCGTTAAACCATAGACTTATAGCCTCTGAGCGTAAAACCGTAGATCTGTAGCCGTCGAGCGTAGAAAGCTCCTTAGCATAAAAACCACGAATCTGCTTCGCACGAAAACTTTTTGAATTCGCTGACTGTCCGCCTTCTCTGAGTAAATAGGCTGACGTAGTCCCCAATCATAACTTAATATTAAATGTGAGATTTGGTTTGGGATTCGAGGAGTCCATCCGAACTCTATATATACCCCAAGTTTCTGAGAGAAAAAATTTTCATCCGTCTTCTGCGAAAGAAAGCCTTCGACTGTTCGAGTTCTTCTTCGTTTCTTCTACGAGTCTTCAAAGTTTCCAGTAATGGCCTCGAAACAACTCTCCTCCTCTAAGGGAAAGAAGGTTGATTCTTCTTCTCGCTCTTCTGCCCAAGCGAGAACGACTTCGGTCGGGCAAGGCAAGCTTCATTCTGAGCGAAGTATCCCGCCGACGAGCAGTGCACCCGGCCTTAAAGGTAGAGCTTTTGGGACGAAAAAGAACGACTGAAAATCCTTCGCACACGTTGTACGTGAACGCGCTAGGTCGTCTTCTGTGCTGATAGCCTCTTCGAGGAAGATGATGCACAGAGATGTTTCATCTTTTACGCCCATATTTCTAATGTGTCAGCACAAAAACTCCATATTTTCGCAGTCTGGCGTAAAAGCTTTGACTGTCGAAAGTTGGCGTATACTATATAATTTGAGTGTTACGCAGGGATGAAAATTCCGGCATAATAACTCAAATTTTGGCAGTCTGGCGTAAAACACAGACTGTCAAAAACTTTGCGTATACTGCCAGTCTTGAATTTTATGCCTCGGAATGGGATCCCAGCGTAAAAGCTCAAGTTTTTGCAGTCTTGGCAAAGCACAGACTGTTGATTTTTGGCATATGCTGCAAGATTATAGAAACTGACTTATCTTTCTTGCATTTTGCAGTTAACTTGCATGTGTCTCCATTGGCTGAGGTGATGGGTTCCGCTGCCGGGATGCTGCACTCCAAATACCTAGAGGATTTGTCCCATGTGACATTTCCCATCTCTGGACCCCAGTATCCCGAAGGAAGGGAAATTTTGATATCGGCTCAAGGAGAGCGGATGCTGTTGAGCATGATCAACGGAGAGCCCCTGATGTATATAGACGGGGACCAATACATAAAGTCGGCTTTCCTCTTCGGGGACATGATTGACAAGCAGTCCCAGACGAAGCCCAAGAAAGAACTCTGGGCTTTCCCTGCCGGGAGCTTGGTTTTGTATCTGCCCAAGATGCTGAGAGACTATCCCATCTCGGCATTCTTCCATGCTACACATCCCAGGAGGATGTCGTGGACGCTGACTCTCGATCTTCACGGTAGGCCGGGGAAGATATTTTATCTGAAAGGAGCTGACCAGGGGTCGTTTGCCAGCCGCCCTTCCGGCTCTGTGACGACGTTCAGAGGACTGTACCCGGGCAGTGTCCCGAGTGAAGATAGTTTAGTGATCCAGCCGGTCCAATTACCGACTTTCTGCAATGATTTTATGGGGCAAGGGGGAGTATACCCTAAGGTGAACCCTCGGGCAAGTGGGTGGATCACCCCAACAAATCTTCGATGGGCTCGCTTAGCTGATTGGGCCCTGAAGCATTTTCAGACCGAGTTGGAGAGCATTGGTCTGTTTGCAGCTGTGTGTGCCACCAGTGTTGGGTTACCTCTCAACCCCAACCTGTTTCTGGCACTGATGGAGCGATATATCTCGCTCACCGGGACTTTCGCCACTCCACTGGGGGAGTTGGGATTGGCCCTCCACGAGATGGCAGAGATCTCGAGACTGCCGATGGGGGATACTCAATATGAAGAGTATGTTCCTACGAACCGGGAGTTGGGGGATTCAGACCCTCGGGTAGTGGAAGTGTACCAGGAGCTGATGTGTCACTACCTCGCTTGCACTGCTTTTTATGGCGAGCCTTCAGATTTGGCTTACATCAATAAATGGACGTCCTACCTCTTCTTTCACCGGTCCAGGACTGCTAAGTCGGAGAAGGTATTGGAAGGCAAGGATCAGCCTTTGAATCCTCTGAGCATGCTTAATGCTCAGGTAGTCGACGATCTCATGGAAGACGCTGGGGCTCCAGACTGGATCCTCAACGAAGGGATAGGGAAGTATCCTGCAGGCATTAAGGCCTATAGTTATTTGAGGCGTTGCCGCAGGCCTCTGTCCAGGGAAGCTCAACTGGTTGGCTTCCTCTCCATATGGCTGCGCCGACTGGTGGTACCCGGCATCGCATCTATAGACCACATTCACCGCAACACGCTATGGCCTGCAGTGCGTCTGGTGTTCGGGGCAAGACTGGTCTCGCTTTCTGCCATGGTGTGCCGCATACAAGCTGGCCTGAGGGCCATGACTGACGGGCTGCTCGCCGTAAAACTCGGCGTGATAGCTTTCCCAGGGTAGAATTACCATACCTGTATCTGATGGGATGGTTAATTCTCCATAACCCCAGGGTGATGTCTCCCGGCTCGGGCAGTAGTTCGGGGGCTAGTTTCTTGGTGAACTACAAGAATTCCTCCTGGAATGTGACAACAATTATAGACTGTCGGCGGGTGCTGAACTTCAGTCACTGCTGGAAGCTCTTCTGCACTGTCCCCCCTGTACATCTCAATCAACAGGGGATCAGACTTCAGGATATGGGCGACAGGAAGACCGTTCTTTCACCTGAGGCTTTTAATTGGCTGGTCTGCATTAGACCTTCCCATTTACTGTACAGAAGTGAAGACCATTGCTTCTTTGAGCCCTACCTGCCTAGTCGGTTTGCCAGGCAATTCGGGTATGACCAGTTGCACGTGGGCAATGCCATCACCAGCTTCAGATCAAGGGGCGGACTTATTGATGGAGCGAGAGTATGGAGATACTTTATTATGGGTTGCACTGTAGTAATTTTTACCGTGCCCGTCATCGATCTCTCTACGGAGCTGCGCATTCTCCACTCGTATGCCCAGTTTTATGTGGCAACCAATACTTTCCATCACGATTTTGATATGCATGGAAGTTTTAGGATGCCCTCTTCCCAGCCTGGGGGAAGAGTCAAAATTCCCTCAGTTGCTTCTGACGAGGGTGAGGAGTCCGTCAATCCAGATGAGCCTCTGTTGGCGGTACCGAGGGGTGAAGTACCTCCGCCCGCAGGGGCTTTGGTAATCTCTGGGAAGCGAAGGGCTCCTGCTCCGAAGGAGACTTTCCCTCGCAAGAGGAAGAAGAAGACGGTTAATCGTCCTCTTCGGATTCCCGGCAATGAGGCTCCTGGAAGTGAGCCTACATCTCCCCCTGTTGGGGATGATTCTTTGATTGGAGGTTCCTCGCCTTTTAGAGAGGGAACCTCTTCAGTTCCGGCTGGCGGTGCCGGAGAATTCCTGTTGGAGGCTGCTGTCGCTGCTACCGCTTCGGGCAGTGGAACGAGATCGCCTTTGGGGCCGAGCTGAATAAGGATATCTTTATCCAGGTCAGCATCGGAAGAAACTCCCGCCGTGTCTGTCAGTGCACCCAGCGAGATTCCAGCCGATGAACCTCAGTTGGAACTTGACGAGGACCTGGAAGAGCATTTGCCAGTGTTCGTTAGCGTACCCCCTTCTCCAGGTATGACAACTTGCCTAACATAACTAAGAAATGATTTAGCTGTACTGGCCGCGGATGCGACATATACACCATTGGCCATGGGTAAATGTCGTCTTTTATGCCTCTTTTTTAGGAAAATTAATATTATGTTGATATTAACTTCCTTTTGTCTTCTTTTCAGGGGAAGACATCTTCGGGGAGTATAGTGTAGACGCGCCCTTTGGCTCTGTGTCAGGTCCTGGCGGCGACACGGAGGTGCCTGACTTTGAAGAGGAGACACTTTCGGGTGTCGGCTCGCCTGTCGAAGAGATTTCGATATCTCAAGAGGAGGACGAGCCTGTCATTGCGATAATGCCTCCTTTGAGTATGCCGGTCACTTCGTCCGGTGTTGGCGCTTCTTCTTTTGTAGCACCACCTGTTGAGGCGACGGCCGTGGCAACATAGTCTGCGGTTGTTCCTGGAGGGGGATTCGCCAATATCGCAGCCACTCTCAGCGTCCATTCGGATCTAGCCGCGCTGACCGAGCAGTACACTAGTATCTTCTACACCACCTTGAAAATGTTAATATCAATGGTGTTGGCGAAGAATCTGAGCTTCGAGGCGCTGAGGAGGTCCTCCCGGTCCGTGATAGTGCCGATCCGAGAATTCAACGACACTGGGGTAGCTGACACGCTGGAGGAGATAGTTAATGGTTTGGAGCAACCCATTAACGAATACTTGCAGCTAGCTCGAGGTAACATTGACGGTCTCGTTCAAGCTAGGTACGACTCCCTGACTGCGCAGCTTGCTGAACAGATGGAGTCCCTGAATAAGTCCATCGAGGCTCAGCAGCAGGAGATAGATCGTGAGCGTGTCCAATTAGAGTATGTCGTTCACGAGTTGACCCAGTGCGAAGCCAAATATGAGGAAGTGGCAACGAAGGCCCGCATATTGAAGGATGAGCTCGTTCGAGTAGAGGCGAAGGCTCTCTCTTTGTCGGCAGCCCGAGATGTGCTGAAGGAGCGACGGGCGACTGTTCAGCAGAATCTGACGTGTGGGTGTCACGACCCGCACCCGGAGTAAGGGTACTAGTCGGAAACAACGCCCAGCCTACGCCGCAGAATCGGCGGTAGAACGCTGTCTAGAAAGTCTATCTAATATAATGAACCACCAATAATGATAGAATACTCAATCACAGAACTAAGATAGAATGAACACGAATCAGATAAGAATAGAATAGTCACAATATAACTCATGAGTCTAAAATAATACATCAATGAGTCAGAAGAAGTAACAAATAAGCTGGAGACAAATCCAATACAAAAGAATACTACAAAGCTACAAAGCTACAACTCCAGGGTCATCTGTCTCAATTGGAATAAGTCCCTCTTGAGCCAGGGTCTCAGAATCTAAACCCACAATATCCTGGGGTCCATAATAGGTAGGGTACTCCTCAGTGTCATCTGGAAAAATATATCCAGTCAGGAAAGGAGCAGAGTACAACCCTAACAGCAGTTCTCAAATAATTATAAAAACTATGTAACAGTAAATAGCTATGGATAAACAAGATGCACAATAGACAGGAGAGATATATGTACAATAAGGAAATACTGGAAATAAATACAATAGGGAACAATATGCCAATGAAACAAGAATACTAATGACTAAGTGTGTGAGTACTAGCTTAACATGTGATCGGCTTGGGCAAGATGCAATGCGGCCTGGATAATCATACGTGCGGTGCATGATCAACACTATTCGCTTACCAGTACTTTATTCAATAGGGATTTGATCACATATTTACACTAATACTCCCCACCCCCGACTGGTATAATAGATCCAACCACGGTATGCTATGGCACTAGATTCCCCAAGAAGAGAGCGACTCCTCCCGAAAATCGGTGTCTGTACATGTACAAGATAACCAATGAAACAATACTTGCACCATATACACCATATACCAAGGAATAACATCTCATGACGAGATCCGGATATACCAATCCGTGTAACCATAGTGTCAAGAGAAACATGTATATCTACACTAGATACAACGAACATAGAGGATATCATAAATGAGAAACTATCAGAGAATGTACTCGCCTGAAGTCCAAAGAACAGTCTCACAGATGTCTGACTCGGTACCTCGAAGACCTAGATATGGAATACCATATTAATACAAGGTCCCGGAAAGAGAACAAGTCAAACTAGTCAACTTCTAGGTCAATAAATTAATTCTAAGTCAAAAGTCAACTATGGTCAACTCTAAAGACAAACATGGTCAAACCAAGGTCAACCTCACAAGAAAACTATATAAAATAATATAGAAATAAAATACAACAATTTAGGAAATCAAAATTAGATCCTAAATGATACCCACACAAAGAATACTAATAATACAATTAATGCACACTCTAAATAATGTATATACAAACCAATATTTATACAATTAAAATAATATATTATTATTAGTATTATACCTCACAAAAACACCTATATATATACATATATATATATACAAATATAATATATAATATATAAATTAAATCTGCCAAATCGTCACTGAAAACAGTGAGCTAAAACACAAAAATATATATAAATAGACTTATAGTGACAGTCTGACTATCACAGAAGAACTGTCACAGAAAAACCGAATAGTAAACCACTGTTGCCTTGGATTTGCTGACAGTTAAACTGTTGCAGAAAATTCGTCGCAAAAAACTGCTGTGTTTTCCCGCTGCTGCATTTAATGACAGAATGGTCATTAAATGCCCGAAGGCTACAGCGGCTGCTGTATCCGGCCGAATAATGACAGTTTCACTGTCATTAAACTCACTGTTACCAAAAGTAAAAAATATATATATATAAATATATATATATAAAACACAAATATATAAAGCAATATCTATATATATAAAACAATTAATATAAATATATACATATATATATATATATATATATATATACACATAAACTTACACATTTAAATATTTAATAAATACTAAACACAAAGCACATATTAAGGTACATATTTTACATGGCTAGAAGCACACCTAAAATATATACATTAATATACAAATAATTACATAATAATTATAAATAATATAATTACATATTTAAACATATAAATATATTTTATAAATCATTTATGTATAATTTATTTATTAACATAAGTACATATATAATTGCATACAAGAAAGCTACATACATATATTGGTACATCACATTAGCACCCAAAAATATATAGATCTATGCTACAATATCATAATAAATACACAAAAATAAATATATAATATATATATATATATATTTACTAATTTTAATTGAAGGATTTAAACCATACATAATTAGATCTATGCAAAAATTTACACAATTGGAGAGTATCACACCGTATCCCACTAGATCTAGGATACGCATGCGACACGAGTCCAACACACAACCAAATGCACCCCGAAGGACACAAACAAGTCACAAATAATATTTATGAATAAATCAAAGTGTCAAAAGTAGATCTATGTGTCCGTGTCAAAATACGACATGTTCAAAGCCCCGTGTCGGAGAAAAATCTCCAAATGACACGTATCACCAAATAGTTGGGATACGAACCACAAGTACCCAAATTAAGGATACGACACTAGCCCCAAACACATAAGCACATGTCCAATTGATCTATAGGATCAATTGACACACACAACAAAATGTAAATTCGGAATTCCAACAAAATTGACACAAAAAGCACCATAACTTTCTCCATGGGTCTCCTATGAACACAAAACAAAGTCCTATGGGTAGTACATACATATAGGTTGATTTTACATGATTAAATCTCAGATTTAGAAGCTATTTTAATGGGAAAAACTGAATTATACCTATTGGGAGATGGATTCCCAATGAAACCTCCAATTGAGATGAACTTGCTTCCAAATTGTAGATCCTTGCTCCTCTTTCTAGATCCTTGCTTTCTCCTTCTAGATCATTGCTTCTCAACTTTCTAATGGTGAATTGGGAAGAATTTGGAATGAATTTGGTAGGGAATTGGAATGGGAATGGAGGGAATTTGGTAGTGGGAAATTCTAGATCTAGATTTGGAATAAAAATGAGAGGAGAGAGAAATTCCCCCCTCCTAATATAGGCCGGCCATGCCCCCCTCCCCAAGCAATTGTAAAATGTCTAATGTACCCCTTGGGGCCTCTCATGAAGAAATAATTAAGGAAGGAAGCTTCTAGTCTAATCACTTAATTAATTTAATCCATCTCCTTAACCATGGGCTTTCTAAATGGGCCAAGTCTAACTATTTAATTCATGTTGGTCCATGGGTCCAAACTAAACTAGTTGGGTCCACTAAAATAAGTCCAAAATAATTAAATAACATCTAACAATAATTAAATAATACAACAAATAATTATTTACCATGCACAATATTTAATTAAATAGGAAAAGTCTAAAATACCCTTTCCTAGAAAATGTGGTACTGACAATGGGTGATTTCCACTCAGGTTTTGTGCGGGCTCGGTCTGAGCTAGCTGCTTTGAACAACAATGCGGCAAGGTTGGAACGGGCTCGCGCTGACGTCTTGAACTCCAGGGATGAGAGGATGGTTGCGCTGGTACAGCAAATTCGCGACCTAACTGCTCCTCCCAAATGATATACTTTTTTGCTTTTCAATGTACTTTTGCTCTTTCCGGGAATAATAAAGAGGCTTTCATCTGACTTTGTGGACCCATCATTTTGGAATATAAATGACAGGTTTGGGTGAAAGTGATATCAGAGGTAATATGGACGTGATATACTCTCGGTAAGTTTTAGCAGGATATATCTATTCAGAGGTTATATGGACATGATAGAATATGCTTTTTAGCTAAAATTTGTACACAAAACACTATCAGAGGTAGTATGGACGTGATAGGTCTTGAAGTTCCAAATTAGTTAAATATATCTATTCAGAGGTAATATGAACATGATAGAATACGATCCAACTAGTTTCGTTTTGGAAGTAGTTTTGTCAGAATGAGATTTTTGCCTTATTCCACTTGAGCTAAGGAGGTTAAGCATAGTAACTCTTCAGGAATTTGCCATTGATGGGAGCCATCAATAAGTCTCCATTAGGCTTGGCCAACCTGTAAGCGCCGTTTAAGAACGTCGTCTCGATCACATAAGGACCTTCCCATTTGGGCTAAAATTTACCCTTACTTTTGTGAGTAAGAATCATCGGCCTTCTCACAGCTAAGACTAGCTCGCCTATTTTGAACACTCTTTCCTTTACTTTTTGATTAAAAGCTCTGGAAATGCGTGCTTGGTAGAATGCGATGCGCTGTTGAGCTTGGAGGCATTTCTCGTCTAACCCTTCTAGCTCTTGAAGCCTTAAAAGGTCATTATTTTCTTGAGTCAGCTCATTAGCCACGGCTATCCTGAGTGACGGAATCTGGATTTCGATGGGGAGAACTGCTTTGCTCCCATAAACCAGTGAGAATAGGGTGCAACCTGTCGGTGCTCGTACCGTTGTGCGGTATGCCCAGAGACATTCTCCCAGCTTCTTATTCTAATCCCTCTTGTTCGAAGAGACGAACTTTTTCAAGAGCTTGATAATGGTTTTGTTGAAAGCTTCCGCCAAACCATTAGCAGCAGGATTATATGCCGTAGAGGCCACATTTTATATTCGATTTTTATCGCAAAATCGATGAAACGCTTGGCTGATGAACTGAGGTCCATTGTCATGAATTATCCTTTGGGGTATCCCAAAGCGATAAATGACATGATGCTTTATGAAGCTGATCATATTAAATGCCTTCACCTCAGCAAGAGGGATCGCCTCTGCCTATTTGGAGAAATAATCCGTGATGGCCAGTATGAACCAGTGACCTCTGGAAGAAGACGGGTGAATAAGACCAATGATATCCATACCCCATGCTTCGAAAGGCCATGATGCAACCGTAGGATGTAGATGTTCATGAGGTTGATGGATAAAGTCTGCGTGGACCTGATAGGCTCTGCACTGTCTTGCATACTTTATTGCATCTGTGATCATAGTAGGCCATTAATAGCCCATCCTCCTGATACGATCCTGTAGCTTAGGACCGGGTTGATGTGCTCTGTATATGCCGTCATGAGCTTCACGGATGATCCGCTGTGTCTCATCATCTGAGAGACATCTCAATAGCAGTCCGTCGTAGGACCGGCGATATAGACACTGTGAGGACGCCTCGAAATAGAAGCGTAATGATCGTCTTTTGACGGATACTGCTTCTTTAGGGTCCTCCGGCAAGATTCTGTATGCCACGAAATCTATAAATGGACTTCTCCAGTCTCTCCTGGGAGGATCTGTGTTCACAGCGTAGCTGCATTCTATGTAAAAGTTGTTTTTCACACAGAATAAATCTCTACTAAGAAGGATTACCGAATTCTGCCTTCTTATAGGAATAGCTAAATCTGCAGCTAGACTGGCTAGGGCATCAGCTTCCAGATTCTGAGATCGAGGTACATGCTCTAGGAAGAATCCTTTGAATGTCATGGCTATCTTGACCGTCGCTTGGTGATAAGGGATGAGGTCTGGATTCTGGACTTCATATATTCCTTTGACTTGATTGACGATCAGCAGAGAGTCACCGAAAGCTTCCAGAGATTTGACGCCCAATTCTTCAGCGACTTGGAGCCCAAGTAACAGAGCGTTATACTCTGCCACATTATTAGAACAGGGCTCGCTGAGAGAATACGCTCGATAGATGACGAGCTTATCAGGAGTAACCAGGACAATTCCTACTCCTGAGACCACGTTTCCTCTGGGACCAGTTCTGGAGGCACCATCGAAGAGTAGTTGCCATGCATCACCTTCCATTGTGGAATTATACTCTGCAACTTCGTCGGGAATGTCCTCGTATAGCTTGGAGGTCTCCGGGATCGGATGAGCAGCTAGGAAATCAGCCAACGCTTGGCCTTTGACGGACTTCTAAGGGATGTACACCTTGTCATACGGTGTTAATAACATCGCCCAAGTCGCAAGTCGGGAAATAAGAACGCTTGGCTTGTTCATTAGTACCCGAAGAGGATTGATCCTGGAGATGATATGAATAGTCTGGCCCGTGACATAGTATCGCATTTTCTGGATAGCGAACATCAGAGCCAAGCATTCTTTTTCCACTGGATTGTACCGGTGTTCGGCTCTGAGCATCATCCTGCTGAGGTAGTAGATAGCCTGTTCATGACCTATATCGTTCTTCTGTGCGAGAAGAGCTCCCAGAGAATGATCCATCGCTCGAACATACAGCACGAATGGTCTTCCTATGACGGGAGGCACCAGAACTGGCGGACTAGTGAGGTAGCATTTGATATTATCGAACGCTTGCTGACAGGCTTTGTCCCATACAAAGGATACACCTTTCTTCATGAGACGAGAAAAGGGCTGACATCTCCTAGAGAGGTTGGATATGAATCTCCGGATATAAACCAGACGGCCTTGAAATCTCCTGAGTTCCCTCAGATTATGGGGCGGTCGCATTTCTAAGATGGCCTTGACTTTATCAGGGTCCACTTGAATGCCTTTGACGGTAATGACAAATCCTAAGAATTTGCCACTAGATACACCCAGAAAGGACTTTGTAGGATTCATTTTGAGTTGATGTTGGCGCATCAGCTCAAATACTGTCTTCAAGTCTTGGATGTGGTTATCCTTGAGGCAGCTTTTGACAGCTACATCGTCCACGTAATATTCTACTGTCTTGCGTAAATGCCCATGGAATATGTTACTCATAGCCCGTTGGTACGTAGCCCCGGCATTCTTCAATCCAAATGGCATGACCGTATAGCAATATACCCCCAGTGGTGTCCGGAAGGCAGTATGCTTCTCGTCTTCAGGATGCATCTTGATTTGGTTGTATCCTGAAAATTCGTCCATGAAAGACATACGTTCAAAACCGCATGTATTGTCAATCATGACGTATGTGATGGGAAGAGGAAACTCATCCTTGGGGCAGGCTGCATTCAGATCTCGAAAATCGATGCAGACACGTACTTTCCTATTTTTCTTCATGACCGGGACAACATTGGTGACCCAGTCGGGATGTTGTTCTTCTCGGATGAAGCCGCAGGCTATCAACTTCTTGACTTCAGCTTCGATGGCATCCATCATATCCGGGCGGAACCGGCGTTGGTGCTGCTTCACAGGCTTCAAATCGGGCAATATATTGAGCTTATGAGTAGCCACCTTTGGATCAAGACCTGGCATATCCTCATAATTCCACGCAAAGACGTCGATATATTCTTTTATCAGTTGGATAACTTCTTCCCTTTCTGCTTCGGAAAGATTGTTACTGATAAATATAGGCTTTGGCGAAAGTTTATCCCCAATGTCAATCTGGATAACTTTATCTTCAGTGGGAGGTTCTCTCTGCTCGAAGTGGAACTCCCATTGTGTATCCATTTATTGAGCCCAAGCGTCATTCTCAAACAGTTCGGATTCTTGTTCGTCTGCTTCGAAGGAATCCGTCACTACCATATTCACGGATAATGTTTGTTCGAGAGCATGAGATGAGTCGGAGGGCGCTAAGCCGTTTTGAGAAGAGGAAAAGATATCCTCGTTCGACTCAGGAGCTGGAAGGGAGGTGGTATACCCTAACCCGAAACTGGTTCGTTGGTAGTAGGGATTCCCACGCAGCAGCATTCGTCTGCCTTTCCCATAGTTGAGACCTGGTTTCAGCTTCAAGTCATAACCCATACTTTGCATGATCTTTAGAGCTTGCAGGCTGTATCTGTGAACCTGTATTTTACCAACGTCGTCGTTGGGAGAATCCTCTTGTACAGTAGGTCCATTGCGCCTGCGGCTGAAGACTATTGAACGCTGACTGCTGTAAGTAGGAGGGACAATGAAGATAGAATCCTCATATGGTCCATATGTCGTGGTGACATTGGATGATGACGCTACTTCCCACATATACGGATGATAGGAATCTATAGCTCCCAAGAACTTTTGTGCTATAGGTTCTATATCGTCATGGGGAGAGGATTCCTGATTCGGAATTTGAGCGTCAATATACTGGAAAAGAGGATCTTTATTATCATCTGAAACCTCGTTCCCGGTTGTGTTTACATCAATCGGCTGTCTGCTGCGCCGAAGGTTGATGACCAAGGATGGAGGCTTCTGGTTCAGAGTGATCACTAGAGGATCACCCCCTTTTCCTGACCTGGTTTTGTTCAGGTGGATAGCCATAGGCTCCATGGTTTTCGGACGAGTAGTCCGTCCTTTTACCTTGATTGACAGAGGTTGTTCGACAGAGGGTTCTTTTGGCTCCCGGTGGGATTCCTTCTTTGCTTCGACTCACACCTCTTCCATGTAATCTTGAGAGTACAACACGGTATCGGAGTAGTAGGATTCTACTCCTCTAAATGGGTTCAGGTCAGCAAACTCCGTTTGAACTGTTCCTTGGGCATCTACATATTTAAAGCATTGATGTAGAGTCGAAGGAACGATGTTGTGGTCGTGGATCCAAGGTCTGCCAAGCAGAATATTGTAGGATACCTCTGAATCAATGACATAACATGTGGCCACTGATCTAAGGTCGCCAATCTGGATCCTCAGACGAATCTTTCCCAACGGCTTGCTTTTTCTGGCGTTGAAACCCACGATTGTAGTGGTGGTGTAGGCCAATTCGCTGGTAGGAATTCCCAGAGGTCTGAGTAGACTATGAGGAATGATGCTGATTGATGACCCCGGATCTATGTGAATCCGGTCGACCTCCATGGAACCGACGTACCCGGTGTAATAGAGGGGCCTGTCATGCCTGTTATGTGTTAACAATATGTCATTTTGAGTGAAAGTGATGTTCGGGACCACCTCCATCACACTGTGGCATTGAGGATATGCCACGGGTTCTTCCTCAGGGAACTTGAGCTAGGTCAAGTATGCATCCGCCTGCATCAACGCTTCACTCAGGGCTTGACGAGTGTCTTGAGAGAGCCTGAGTAGTTCGAAGATAGACAACCTGGCTGGTGTATTAGCCAATTGGGCCAGGATGTCGAAGTTGTATGGCTTCTCTAAACCTTTGTTTTGAATGTTTTTCACAGGTTTATCGAAGTGCACTTCCTTTTGCTTCCTTTTGTTCGCCAAAGTTGGTCTCGAAGGACCGGCCCCTGGTACGGCGGGCTCTGGTTCTGACGGCTTGGTAGCTGAACCGTCTGCCGGTGCATCTTCCTGACTTGCTCCATGGTCCTTGAGGTAAGCTTTCCCTGAACGGGTTCCAGTAGCAAAGACCTCATCTTCTGATGCCAAGTCTGCCGTAACCATGTGACATGGTTTACGCTTCGAGTTCTTCTTAGACTTATCCTTAGCAGCTTGAGTCTCTTTCTCGATCTCGGGCACCAAATCTAGATGAACCCACATAATCTTGCCTCGTTGGGTAGTTAGGGGTACCAGGTCATGATTTTGACCTCTAGCTGGAGGAAGATTAACGATGTTCTTCGTCGTCCGGGAAATAGGTGTAACACCATCCGGGACTTCTTGGGGAGGCAGATTGCCAAATTGCAGAGAGATCATGTTGGCTGTGACCGTCTTCTCGCTGTTGCGTAGAGTGATGGCCTTAGCATCGATCAACTCCTGGATCTTCCTTTTTAGTACATAATACGCCTTTGTGGGATGGTGTATGTACATATGGAAGATGCAGTACTTGGGGTTATTGGTACTGCCGGCTTCATTGGGCCGTCTCACCTCAGGAAGGGTAATCTTGCCGCTTTTGACGAGACATTCGAATATGCTCGGAATATTGTTGTCGTCGAAAGAGTACACTTCAATGGGCCTAGAAGTCCCAGGTTTCGTCTGCGTGGTTGCCGCAGTCTTTTGTCTGGACGTATTGATCGCCAGAGCTTCTTTACCCTTGGTACCACGAGGATGGTCGATGTTGGAGGATGACCTCTTGCCTTTATCAGAGGCCGAGATCATGATGCCATTATCGCGCGCCTTCTGACTTTTGTCCTCCGCGGCTACCACTGAGATGATGAACGAGGGCCAATCATGGAACTGATATGGTCCTGTGAACATCGAGATCACGAGAAGAAGGTTCTTCCTACAGATGTCCACCAATGCCGAGTCTGGAACTCCTGGAGGCATTTGCAAAGTGGCTTGACGAAAATGTTCGATGAAAGTGCGAACATTCTCTTTTTCCTTCTGCTTGACTTCGATGAGAGAGGACATAGACATGTCCATCCCTCCCTCGTAGAATCACGTGAAGAATAAAGCCTTGAAGTCTTCAAAGTAAGTAATGCAGTTGTCCGCCAGACTTCGATACCACTGATAAGCTACCCCCGAGAGACAGCCTTTGAACACTCGAGTGAGGAGGACGTCATTCCCTTGTAATAACACCGTCATCATACTGAAGTAGTTCATGTACTGGCTTGGTGATATTTTTCCCTCAAACAAAGCCATAGTCTGTGGTTTGTATCTAGGAGGGAAATAGACCTCTTCCCAGATAGCTGGGTAAGGTTGGTTGATTCCCAATTTCTTGAGCTGATCCTTGTGCTTCAGGGCATCAAATTGGGCTTTCAACTCCCGTATTGCCTGCATCGGATCTTCAGTCGGTAGTGGGACCACGGAGTGATGAGGAATTGATTGCATCGTGACTCCGACGGGAGGTAAAACATTCTCCGAGTGAGGAAGCGGAGGAACTGCTGACTCCTGATCTAGAGCAGGCTCTTGGATCGCGTTGGATGGTGGTAAGTCCACCCCCACACGTATCTGAGTTGAAGGGACCGATGCTTGAGCCATAGCAGCTGTGTATTGAGTCAGCATCATCTGGTGTATGTTCTCCATCATGGATTGCATTTCTTTCAGAGATGTCTCCAGTACAGTAATGCGCTGCTCAGCGCTCCCCGATGGGGAAACTTCCTCGTGTTCATCTCCAATGGCATAAACTCCCATCTCCTGGGTGTCATTGAAGGATTAGTATAGGTCTCTGTAGAAGTTGACTCTATACTTTCGACATCTGATTCGGGAGACTGGCGACCCCCAACATCGGAATCAGAAGAGTACGAAGTCGGTTGTCGCGACCTCGAACGGGTGTTTCGGAACACCCCGGCTTCAGTGTTCCTAAGGATCTGGTTGAATCTCCTTCGACTCGGAGCTCTAGAGGGATGACGTCTTGAGCCCGATCTTCCTCTAGGTATGTGTGAAGCCATGTTCACCGATGCATGTGTGGGCTCTTCTTCCTGGAAAGACGGAGAGTAGCTCAACCGGTCGAAAACCGACCATTTTGCTTCAGAACATCAAAAATTAATTACAATCCTATGACTATTATAATAGTACTCGTTAGGAGGCGTAATAGACATGCTGGAAGATCCCCTATCCTTGCGTTTCTGGATGAGGTACCCACGCAGGTCAGGAGGATTTACGGAAGAGGAAGAAGATGGCT
The DNA here is from genome assembly GCA_036927795.1 of Iris macrosiphon. Taxonomy (NCBI): domain Eukaryota; kingdom Viridiplantae; phylum Streptophyta; class Magnoliopsida; order Asparagales; family Iridaceae; genus Iris; species Iris macrosiphon. Next base: position 89,586,215 of record JAYESA010000009.1, on the reverse strand, counting down.
TGTTCCTTCTGTTCACATCAGTGGGCATGCGGATGTTGGGAACCATAGTTTTCCCTGTGCCACCTGTATACAACAGGTTGGCCATCTGGGTGGCGGATAATCCCCGAGGAGGGTGTCTTTTCACGAATTGAGCCTTCTTTACGCTGAGGGACTTCTCCTGGTATAATTTGGGCTGGTATAAAGCCGAGGAGGTCCTCAGTTGGTCGTCAGCTTCTCGCGTAATTCGGAGGACTGGCAGATTCTTCCCTTGCTGGCGTAAAGGCCGAGAAGTTGAGCAGTCCGCCACTTGCTTTCCCTTGCATAGATTGTCGGGATCATCTGCTTTTCCGCGGAGGGCAGATGCATCCTTACGCGCGGAGCGCATTTGGAACTTCTGATTTGGCGCTAAGGCATTGTCAAAAATTTTGTCTGTTCCGCCAGGGACGGGAGACTGGTTTCTACGCGCAGAGCGCGGTATAGGCTTCTGGACTAGCACTGAGACATTGTCCAAAGTTTCGTCTGTTCCGCCAGGGACGGGAGACTGAATTTTATGCGCAGAGGGCGGAGTATACTTCTGGATTAGCACTGAGGCATTGCCAGAAGTTTTGTCTATTCCGTCAGTGACGGGAGACTGAATTTTACGCGTAGAGCGCGGAGTATACTTCTGGATTAGCACTGAGGCATTACCAGAAGTTTTGTCTATTCCGTCAGTGACGGGAGACTGAATTTTACGCGCAAGGCATGGAGGGAGCGATGCTACCACCTCGTTGGTCGGAGAGATCGGAGAGGTCGGAGAGTCGACAGGAATGGTAGGGGATGTCTTGGGCATCCAGACCTTACGCAGCTTCCTGTTGTCTTGGACAGAGAGAGAGTGAGAGCTACCCCCTGTTCGAGCATGTCTTCGTAGGCAGACTGGTCGAATTGGACGACCAGGGTCTTCTTTACGGATCCCACGGATACCGTATCATGTTGAGCAATTGCTTCCTCGTCAGAAGAGAAAGATATTCCCAGCAGAGTCGCCATCTTGTGTTTGATGATAAACGAAAGAGAATATGGAAACGAGGTTTTATACGAAAACTCGCCCTTCTTGGGTTTACAAACAATATTGTACAATTTAATCCTATACGAGGATGTCGAGTACAATTTATTTAATCTGGGTAAATATTGCTATAGGAGTCTGATCTGCAGTCGATCACTTTATCCCTTGGCCACACGATGATGAAGAAATGCCGTGGAAGACAGAAAGCAGCTTCGAAGGTTGCTAAAGAGAGTGGATGCCCGATGCCAAAGTCGTCGATCACTTCTCTTTGCCTGAGCTCCGGATTCTTCTCTCTCTCTCGATCGTTTTCTCTCCCAATTTCTCGACCTCTATTCTCCGAGTTGTCGACCTTGGGTCTGATACTGGATTCCTTGACCAATTTTCGACCTTGGCGACCTTCAATTTTCGACCTTGAATTCTTCGACCTTTAATTCTTCGACCCTCGACCTCTATCAATAGAGGTCTCTATTTATAGAGTTTTAGTGACAGTGACCACCCAGTCGGTGTAGAAACCGAGTAGTAGAAAGTACAGCACCCTTTTACACGATGGTTACAATAACCATTGCCCGCGTATAGATGACCTTTTGAATGAGCGTGTGACGCGTGTCCAACTAAGGGACAACGCGTATAACTGCTGCGAAGATCACAGCGTAGAAGCCACGTAGGTAGTTATCCTTTGTGTAGAAAAGGTTGGCGTAGAAGCCAGTTACTGTCACCATGGCGTAGAAGCCAAGTAGGCATAGAAGCCGAGTAGGCGTAGAAGCCGAGTGGGCATAGAGGCCAAATGGACGTAGAAGCCGAGTGGGCGTAGAAGCCGAGATGATGTGGACGTTTTAGCCGAAATTACAGCTTTTGGAGATATAATCAAATCTCTTGCATTAAATGCAGAGATCTGCCCCCATCCTGCACATTAAATACAGAGGCGTGTCTTCGAAGAGTTGCCATCATTTCGCGCATTAAATGCAGATACGTGCCTCGAACCCTGTACGAAGAGCAACTGATGACGTGGCAGTCTGTTTGCCTTCTACGGAGCGTAAGAAGCTCACGTCTGCCTGTGTAAAACTAGGCAGCGTATTCCTTTGTATGCGTAAGAGCAGTTTACGCAAAGGAGATGTCACTAAACGACGGTTCGGTGATATTTAATCAAATCTCCTGCATTAAATGCGAAGATCCGCCATTATCCTGCGCATTAAATACAGAGGCGTGTTTTGAAGGTCTGCCGCCCTTCTGCGCATTAAATGCAGAGACGTGGTTCGGGCATCTGTAAGTATTCTGTGCATTAAATACAGAGACGTGCCTCGAGAACCTGTCACCGCTCTGCGCATTAAATGCAGAGACGTGCCTCGAGCCCTGTACGAAGAGCAACTTTTGACGTGGCAGTCTGTTTGTCTTCTGTGGAGCGTAAATAGCTCATATCTGCCTGTGTAAAACTAGGCAGCGTATTCCTTTGTATGCGTAAAAGCGGTTTACGCCAAGGAAATAGCAGTAAATGACAGCCTGGGTTACAGTGCCGCGCCATCATTATAGCCGTCGTCTGGGTAGTCGTACAGTACTCTTTGTCAGGAGTTCAGACGTCAGGTTCACTGCACGATTTGACAGGTTCGTTTCGGGGAAGACGAAGCGTTCCTCGTACACTTCAATGTTGCGTCGAAAGCGGATGAGTTTTACGCCATAAAGGCGATGTAGCACCCTTTTTACGCTGAAGCAGCCTGGACATACTGCATTACGCGGATAGTCCTTGAGCTTATATTTTACGCTATGCTCAGCAGAGAAGCTCTGTTGCACGTCGACGGCTCTGAAGTCATCTTTTTATGCTGCCCAACATCAACATGCTGCGTATAGCTATCCAGCGTATTTTTTATGCTTATACATACGTGTACGTGTATATGCATGCGAGGGAGATTCGAACCTGTGTACGCGAAAATGAAGGGTTCGATGTCGAGGTCGTCGCTAAGGAGGTGGCAGCGGGATGCTGCTCGGGTTCGACAGCAACGGTGCTCGGTGGCTTCAGTCGAGCGGGTCCGGTCTAGCCTGCGGGGATGAGTCGAGGCAGAGGGCGACGCTGGCTCGTGGCGAAGGAGGTGGCTTCAGTTCTGGCTGTCACTGAAGCCGCCGTCATTGCTGCTGTGGGAATCTGCACTACTGCCGCTGCTTTGGTGACAGTTTTCAACCGTCACTGCTTCCACTGTCACCGCTGCTGCTTCTTCCCGCCTGCTGCTGCTATTAATGACAGCGGCTGCTGTCATTAAATATTGCCACTGTTACAGCGGCTGCTGCTATTAAATTCCTGTTGTTTAATGACAGCGGGTTGTCATTAATCCTCCGTCATTAAAAACCTGTAAAAACTTATATATATATATATATATATATATATATATATATATATATATATATATATATATATATATATATATATATATATATATATATATATAACAACTCATAATAAATATATATATATATACATATATAAATACCAAAATAACTATAAATACCCCTCTAATATAATATACATATTAGGACATGCACACATACCTAAATATATTATAATTACCTCTATACATATATTTAAATAATCCTATAAATTTTTTATATAAAATAATTACCCAATAACACACATATATAATTATAAAACATATATATATATATATATATATATATATATATATATATATATATATATATATATATATATCCATACAATATATTATAATATATATATAAATGCATGTAGAAGAAAGCTATATATATATATATATTCTATTAGTACATATATAATACATAGATCTATGATACAATAAACACTATAATAAATATACATAATACATATATAATATCTATATATAGATGCACAATTATAACACAAGAATTAAAAGCACAATAATTAGATCTACACATAAATACACAACATATGGAGAGTATCACACCGTATCCCACTAGATCTAGGATACGCATGTGACACGAGTCCATCACACATCCAATTGCACCCCGAAGGACACACATAAGTCACATATAATATTTATGAACAATACGAAGTGTCAAATATAGATCTACGTGTCCGTGTCAAAATACAACATGTACAAAGTTTCGTGTCGAAGGAAAAACTCCCAAAACAACACGTATCACCAAATTATTGGGATACGACCTACACGTACCCAATTGTGGACACGACACTAGCCCCAAACACATAAATACATGCCAAATTGATCTATAGGATCAATTGACACACACAACAAATGTCATTATCGGAATTCTCCCAAAATTGACACAAAAAGTACCATAACTTTCTCAATAGGCCTCCTATGAACACAAAACCAAATCCTATGGGTAGTATATGCATATGGGTTGATTTTTCATGATTAATTCTCAGATTTTGAAGCTATTTTAAGGAGGAAAAAGTGAATTATACCTATTGGGAGATGGATTCCCAATGAAACCTCCAATTTAGATGGAATTGCCTCCAAATTGTAGATCATTGCTCCTCTTTGTAGATCCTTGCTTCCTCCTTCTAGATCCTTGATTCTCAAGTCTCTAATGGTGATTTGGGAAGGAATTGGAATAAATTTGGTAGAAAAATGAAATGAGAATGAAGGAAATTTGGTAGTGGAAAATTCTAGATCTAGATTTGGAATAAAAAAGAGGAGAGAGAAATTTTCTCCCTCTACTTATATAGGCCGGCCCCTATTCCTCTCTCTCAAGTAATCATGTAATGTCCAATATACCCCTTGGGGCCTCTCATAAAGAAATAATTAAGGAAGAAAGCTTCTAGTCCAAAGATTAATTAATTTAGTCCATCTCCTTAACAATGGACTTTCTAAATGGGCTAAGTCTAACTAATTAATTCATGTTGGTCCATGGGTCCAAACTAAACTAGTTAGGTCCACTAATTCAAGTCCAAATTCAATAAACAACATCTAACAATAATTAAATAATACAACAAATAATTATTTATCAAGCACAATAATTAACTAAATAGGAGTTTACTAAAATATCCTTTCTTAGAAAATGTGGAAGTGACACTCCAAGTCTCAAATCTATCGCACCATGCCACAATTCAATCCTTGCTAATTTAATCATCGATGCGCACACTCTTGCCCAAGACAAGGTGGCACCGTTGTCTACACGAATGCATAAACCAAACCAAACCAACTCTTATCTATATGAAGGTCACTGGCCAAGCCATAAAGGACTATCCAACTATATTTTGACCCGATCCAACGCTCAGTAGCTAACCCGCCAGGTGGTCTCGAACTGCCAGTACCATGCTAAAAGTATGTTACCATTTGTTTCCTCCATGGACGAACGACCCCGGTTCCCCGATGCAACCCGTTCAAGGAAACCAAACACTGCATTCAACATGTTGTCTATGACCAATGCAATACTCCAACCAGTAGGACGACAAGAGAATCGATCCTTCTTGCCCCACCAAACGATACTCACCCCATTCCATCCAATTCACCATAACCATTATCAAATTATAGCCCAAGGCACCATCCTCAAATTATCTCAATTAGGCACCATGCCGCTTCTCGATACAGTGCTCTGATTGGTATAATACCTTATTCTGAATGCTATATGGCACAATTACCTAACAGTGGCATAATGCCCTAGCAATGGCATAATTCAAAGCACGATCTACTCAATTGGTATGATCGTGCGAGCAGGCCATGCTCTCCAAATCATCCGACCAATCAGACTAAGGAAGACGACATTATCGTTCTAAATCCCGCTATCAGTGCACTACTCTGAACGAACAACTGATTCCATTGTACGATACCCATGCCTTATCCAGATGCGAGGTACAATCTTGATTTCACTAAAATTATACACCATCTGCACAAGAAAACTAACTCAAATTAATACTTGCTCTTAAACCAAACTAGCTTAATCCGACTCGAAATATAACCAACCATTGTCTCGTTTAATCCGACTCAGCGTAATACACCGTACGGTTGTCAGATATTACATAATATACCACTTAGAGTAAGGTTCGTCCTCAAACTAAACTAGTTTACATTCCTTTCTCGTCTGCTGCTTCCTTATTTCATAACTCTGCTCCATGCAACCCACATTCCCTGATCCAGACTTAACATCTCGCTTCGTGCTGAACGCTCATACACCAATTCCATACTTCCATATCCTCCTTGCAGCTCAATTCGAATTCAATATATTGCTTAGTTTGGATCATACACATATTTAAGGTGTCCCCAAAATACATCATTTCAGCCGAGCTTAGCGATAGCAAATTTGGACAAGTTACAAGGGTATCTTCATGTCCGAGATATTTATTAATTTACTCTCGACTAAACCAATTCTGACGTTCATCCCTCAATACAGAGTGAGATGAATAATCGAAGTGAGACGACCGTTAAGGAGGTAATAGCCCGAAGGAAGGGCTGCAAGCGGAAGGAAGCACTAACCTCTTCTATAGAACCATTTTTTTCTTGGTCCCAGTTCAATACTAAGCAAGCCCGAACTAATTGAATACTTACAATAATCTCTATATGTCTATTATGAATTTGCACCCCCTGGGATCGATAAACCTTTTGAATCTTATTAACCAAAGAGATTCGCACAAGTGTTATTCTAAAAACGATGATCCTCCACTGTAGATCTCTTCACCTAACCCAATTTATTTCATGTTTTGACTGAATCCATTCTCTAGCGATAGCACGAACTACGCATGCTACAAGTCCTTGCTCATCCCAAGCACAGCAAGTATTATGTAAGGCCCTATCATCCAACTATTTCTGAATTCTCATTTGCGTCATCTATGCTTAAACAACCACTCTCTACCTCGACTTCAATTGTACCATGTTTCACACACACCATCTCAAAACATCATCATGCTCCGAACGATCATCACAACTGATACTACCCCATCTAAGCGACTTACCCAAACATCGCACTATACTCGAAGATCAGTTCGGCCCAACACCTCTGCCTCAATCTCAATACCTCTCTGGGTGAACACCTATATTGAGGTTCATGTGATCCATGAAGATTTTGCCGCCATGCCATTGGGATAGTGTCGTCATGATTTTAACGCGGACACACTCGCCACAAATCCTAGGTCACGCTTGGAATAGTTCTTTGTGCTGCTTCCACTGTCTTGAAGCACAGAATATTACTTTCGCCTTATGTACGAGCACGCATCCCAGACTATGTTTCGATGCATCTTGTAGATATGAGTCACATATGTCCCTTTCGGTAGTACAAGAATTTGATATGAATAGGCTGCGACTTTAACTTCTCAAAGTTATTTACACAGTCGTCAATTCATATGAATGGTATTCCCTTCCGGGACACGAAGAGTCAGAGAGGATGCCATCTTCGATAATCTGCGAATCTGAATCTCAACAGTTGACTTAGGCCATTTTCACCATCGCTTCGATCTTTTGGCTGCATCTTTAGTTGAAGGCTATTCCAATGATCTTTTAAATCCAACACTCAGTCGCCTAGGCTATCTCCAAGATACACCACTCACATCCACCCTCGATGCATTCCCAAATGCGTCGTCGCAAGGGTCGTTCTATTGGTTTACAATATTCATTTTAATTTGGCGGTCAAGTCTCTAGGATCAGTTATCCCGATGTTACGCTCGATAATTGTAAATCATTACAATGGACAGTTACTACGAACTGTGCTATATCTACTCTACAAATTTGAGCTATAACCCAACGATCCAATCTGAACAAACTCCTGAATTCGAGCAATTCTTCCACTACCTCTGACGCATCTGTCAACCAAACGCTGCCTAACAACCTAGAGTCTTACTATCTATCCAAGAAACTAATCATCGAAGTGCGCTCATTGAAACCGACTTCCATCACTCCGTTGTTCTGCCCTGAATCCACTAAAAAATTGAACCGCCTTGCTCGACTTCTCGCACTACCACTTGCAACGATGTCGAAAATATATTGACTTGCTCTATTTCTTATCCATATGCCATGCTTCAACACTGCACGTCCAACTTGCTCAAGTGACAAAGTAATTTTCTTCAACGTCACTCTCTCATTCAGCTATCTTCAAAATTTAATCCGCCAAAATCCTTGTTACCATCCCACTTCCTTAGTACCATCTTGATTTCTCCACGTTCCGATTCGTCTACACGCTCTCGATAACTTGCACGCCAATCTCAGATACACTACCACTTCCACTTTAATCATCTCGTTGCTCCATGTCCGTCTTGATACTACATGTGTTAACTTCTAATATGATTCAATATCAACTTGTCTCGTATCATGCTCGTTCATGGCTTCCGGAGAATCCGTCCACCATTGTTGCACCGTTTCACCAATTTCTCTTCCGCTAAATTCTGAGTCAAACTTCTCGAGTGCTAATATCTGAAATCCTTCAAGTTCGCACGAATCCTTCATATTTCTCCTCCAAAACCAATCATGTTCCATCTGCTTGACCAACTGCTCCCTTCCGTTTCCAAAATTTGTAGTCCATGTCCGCTACTCTTCAACACATCCATCATTCGAGCATGCGTGTCCCAGCTGTTTGTTCCTTAAGCTCAACTCTCTTTGTATCAATGAATGTTCCACCGAACTTCCAAATTGCACAAGCGAAACTCTGATATTCAGCTTCCAGTTTGATCGATCTCATCTTGTTTCAAATACTTGGTCCGCATCACTCCTTCGAATTCTAAACACTCGTTCTATTGCATGTTCCATTCTCATCCAACGAAACTTCTATTTTCATGAGTCTGTTCTTGATCGCTCAAATTCAATGCATCGAAGAATACCTGAGTCAAACTTTGTTGCATAATTTTTTGACACTATCCCGCACTAGCCCATCTGTTACGAGCAAACCTATCACTTATCTTGTTCCGAACATTTCTAACGTACGCACCACTTCATACCACGCATATACCACTTATAAATGGAGTCACTCTCATGCCAGATTTACTCTACTCTCATGCCAGATTTACTCTGCGTCGACGAACATTTATTTTGAACCAACTATTCTGTGGCGATCCTGCAGATCGTAAATCAACATTCGCTTGCTCCAAGTTCCAAAATATAACTCGGCCGATGTGCACCAACCAATTTTTATTTCCGTTATACGCATTCATCGTAACAATTCTACAGTTTCCCATCCAAACATTCTAATGCTGCGATCACAACATGGTATACCATATACCACATCGAATCAAGTCACTCCTCGCATCATCCTTACTCTGCATCAATCCAATATCAGCTCAAGCTATCCATTGTGCGTGATTCTGCCATTCACAACTCAAAGCTTGACACAAAACTCGGCCAATATGTGAATTATCTTACACTTTTTTTGATCTCGCTCGATGCAACTTGCACCATGTTCTATTTTTGATACTTCCAACTATTTCTTAAATTGTTCGACACATTCGCTGTACGAGCAACTCGTGCAACGATCTCTTTCAAATAATCCAAGCCAATACCCAACTGTTCAACACATTCGTCGCACGAGCAACTCGTGCAACGTTCTCTTTGGTATTCCAAACCGCTGCTCAAATCTGCTAAACACATGCGCCGCACAAGCAACTTGTGCAACGCTCTCTCTGATATTTCCAACCAAAACTCAAACTCTGCCCAACTCATTCGCTAAATAAGCAACTCGTGCAATGTTCCTTTCTCATCTGTTGTTTCTACTCACATCATGCTACATAACCAATCTTATCTGACAACCAACTTCTCCACTGATGCAACCAAACTCAACGACATCTCTCAACTTGCTGCACGAATGCAACAACGCCAAACGATGCTAAACGATACTATTGAAATCCTATAAAAGCTAACACAATGAAGAATAATATGCACACACAACCAACAAATATATAGACCTATTGCACAAAACATTCAATGTGGCACAGAGTAGAGACAAGAGACATTCAACACGCGGAAGCTATTTAGAGTTTGTGATGAAGCAAGCAAAGGAAAAAGTTCGAGAAAATGAACCGGGCTATCTGATACCAAATTGTCACGCTCCAATCTCTCGCAAGTTTGATTGTCCCCGCTGAACGTGAATAACCATTTTACAGCGCTCCCACGGGACAATCGTTCTCTTCGGGACGTAATGCCGAACGATTCTTGAGTTGCGCTCGCACAAGGCGATGACGTCAAACGTCATGGATATCATCAAAATGACCAAGTTGTAGCAAAAGTCAATTAGTGTGTACCAAGCACACATCAGAGTATACGTAACGAAGCTCTCGAAGGGTCCATATGAAATGCCACAAAGGAGAATGCCACAATGGCTATGCAACACTCTTACTTTTTTTCTTGCCAACAAAGGTTTTTACCATTCTATACATCATGTCCCGTCTATCCAAGCTGAGCCACTACACCTGCATACCTGAAAATAATGACCACAAACGTGGGTTAGTACACGACCGTACTTGTGAGCGGGGTAACCCTTCGTCTAAATCGATACTAAGTATATAGTGAATGCAAATAGTTATATGGTGATATTTTTACTTGAATCCTATATTCATTTCATGGCAGAGGCATGCCATGTTAAGGAAAGTAGCAAAGCAGCTTAAAAATGCAATCATTCAACTCAAACAAATGTACTAGCAGTTATATCCAACTAAAATGAACTAAACATGCAATTCATTCTAATCAAACCCGAAGCAAAGTGTGAACCTATCGAACCACATCGAACTCTAAGTCTCAAATCTATCGCATCACGCCACAATCCAAGCCTTGCTAATCCAATCATCGATGCACAGACTCTTTCCCAAGGCAAGGTGGCATCGCCGCCTACACAAATGCACAAACCAAACCAAACCAACCCAACTCTTATCTATATGAAGTTCACTGGCCAAGCCATAAAGGACTATCCAACTATATTTTGACCTTATCCAGCGCTGAGTAGCTAGCCCGCCTGGTGGTCTCAAACTGCCAGTACCGTGCTCAAAGTACATTACCATTTGTTTCCTCCATGGTCGAACGGTCCTGGTGCCCTGGTACAATCCGTTCGAGAAAACCAAACCCTGCGCGCAACAGGTTGTCCGTGACCAATACATTACTCCAACCAGTAGGTACGACGAGAGAATAAAGCCTTCTGACCCCACCAAATGATATTGTCCCATTCCATCCAATTCACCATAACCATTCTCAAATCATAGCCCAAGGTACCTTTCTCAAAATATCTCCATTAGGCACCATGCCGCTTCTCGACACAGTGCTCTAATTGGTGCAACACCTCACTCCGAATGCTCTATGGCACAATCCCCTCTCCGATGTAGTTGCTCGGTTTTGAACTACAACTGCACGCTTCGCTTGACAAAACGTCCAACTTGATACTCGTTCATGGATGCACGCTCGCTCACTCGCTAACGTGCCTCGATGTTCCAACCATGATTATCCACTTAAAGCCCCAACTGCCCAAACGTAAGTCCAACTCACAGCCACATATTCTATCCATCCAAACGATGCACACCCTATGCACACCACAATGCGGTGTTTCCCATGTTCCAGTTAAAGTGGTTAAACCATTATGTGTGTTCTATATTATTAGGCATGAAAGAATAAAGGAGAATGGACAACACACTCACCAAGTATAATCCTCTAGCACTCTGCCTTGACGATACAGTCGATCTCTTGAATCTGTGGTCTAATACAAAGCACGATCTACTCAATTGGTATGACCGTGCGAGCAGGCCATGCTCTCCAAATCATACAACCGATCAGACCAAGGAAGACAGCATTATCGCTCCAAATCTCGCTATACCTGCACTGCTCTGAACGAACACCTGATTCCATTGCACGATGCCCATAACTCAGCCTAATGCAAGATGCCACTTTGATTGCACTAAACTTTGTACACCATTTGCACAAGGAAACCAAATCAAATCAATACTTGCTCTCAAATCTAACAAATCAAAATCTAACCAACCATTGTCTCGTTTAATCCGACTCAGCGTAATGCACCTTGCGATTGCGGGGTATTACACAATGAACACAACCGATATCAACATCAACTAAATACACCACTGATACTACCACATACAGTTGTAAACCCATATTTGTACATTCATATGCAATCTGAACACCCCATCTCAGGTGAACCCGAGCCCGGCACATTCACACTAACACTCCCAATGCACAACCACTTATATTCAACCAACACTACTAATACTTATACCACAACACACTAAAAGTACACAACCACCCACAGTCCACAACCTTCACCTCACCCTATCAATACATACACACAAATACATTTTTACATATATACTCCTAACACTATATACATATATATATATATATATATATATATATATATATATATATATATATATATATATATATATATATATATATATATATATATATATATATATACAACCCACAAATCCATATATCAAACACTTAGTGTACACTATATCAAACACTTAGTGTGCACTATTGATATGCACCCGTATTGCTCTTCGATACGCATGGTACGCACTCCCATAGACCACACCAATGTGATACACGCATTCCCCAATGATTGGTACTCCAACACAAGTCTATTATAATGTATAAACTCATATATTAACTAAATAGATGCAATATAAGGAATATAATAGTTATTGGCTCACAAAAACCTAATTCTACCAACATGCATCATGACATATCATGATACGACATACCTGTATCCAATTATGGATACGTAAATCCCAATATACATGAATTAGAGTCTCTAATAACCAATAAACCTATTCTCAAACACTTGGTGCACCAAATTTAGATTTTTTTTTTTTAATTTGGCCACAAAACTCAATATAACTTTCACACTATGACTTATTAGAACCTAATTTTTCTTCCTATAGGTAGTCCTTAGCCATGAGAGGATCCCTATAGGTCTAATATGACATTTAGAATAGAAATTGATCAAAAAATAGGGATTATACCTATTGAAAGATGGATTCCCAATGTATCACCCCCAAATGACACAAATACAAATATAGGCGCACTCCCTCCTTGCTAAGATCTCTTCCAATGGCCTCATTGCTTCCCCAAGGCTTCTAGGTCTTCATGATGATAGGAATGAGGAAGAATGAAGAAATTTGGTTTGGGTTTGGTGGAGATTTGAGAATTTGGAGGAAAAATATTTGGGGAAGAAAGTGCTAATGAAATGATAAACAAATTGAGCTTCTCTTAGGGTTAGGGTCGACCCCCTCTTATTTTAGGGTTTGGTTGACATGGAATGACCGCTACGCCCCTCTCTAGTCTCATATTAGTTGTCATGAAAGGAATATCTAATTAGGAGAAATGAATATATTTAATAAAGGGAATATCCTGCCCATTCTAACTAGTCTAATTAATCAAGTTATGACTAATCTAACTAATTGGAAACCAATAAGTCATGTCAAGTCTAGTGGGTCTAGTTGGGTACGTCAATTATCTAATTGGGTTGAACCATTACTAAGTTTAAACTAACTAACTAGCACTCATGACAATAAATATAGTCATTTATATAATATAATAGTAATTTATAAAATGCCAAAAATATCACTCTCCTGGAAATAGGTGGTTACATAGAACCACCCTATGTTGCATCACTGGAATTTTAATTGAATGTGTGAGGTTAAAATGTGTATGCGTGAGATTTGAATTGAACGTGTGTGTGCGTGTGTGTGTGTGTGTGTCTTTATTTATTAGATTCCTTTTTCTTTTTATGATTTTATTTAAATATAGTTAACTAGGGGTGAGTATGGTCTGATTTGATTCATTTTTTGAGTAACCTTGAGCAGAACCATTATCTTTTAGTTCTCCAAAATTAAGAACTAGACTGGACTTAACCCTTCGATCTCGGTTTGGTTCGGTTTAATTCTTTTATTCCTTTATATATATCTAATAAATTGTACTAAAATATTTCAAAAAAGACTTCTCAAAACTCCAATAGTAAATTGATAAAATATTCTAAATATTTTAAGATATGTTATAATCCTTTGATGGTCAAGAAAATATCATATTCTACTATCAATTCAATCGAAAACACATAATCAATCATCAATGACCAATTATAATTTTGACGCTAAAAGTTACTCGGCCCGGCTTTGTTACAAATATGTTTTTTTTGGTTTTAAACTCCGAGCCGGACTGAAAAGTAAAACAACTAAGAAAAAGCCACATCGGACCAAACCTTGTGCATAAAAAATAAATTCGATCTTGATTCGGCTTTTTCTATTATTATTATTATTATTATTATTATTATTATTTGGTTCAGTACTCCTTCGATTTTTGCACACCCATAGTTATAATATAAATCTGGTTCTCTCGTATCTCTTCCCATAAATTTTTAGGCTCATGTTTTTTGGTTTAGACGGACCAAAAAAATTATAATTGCTAATATAGAAATTGTACCCTATTATTTTTCTATATCATAACTAAAAGAACAGAATTATATACATATAGTAGTACATAACTAGTGGTGGTAGAAACTTTTGGATTAGAGTTCGACAAAAGAGGTGGGTGTTATATATGTAAAGTAATTTGCGTATTATGAGGTGTAATATAAATATATGTATGGCTTGAAAGATTGATGGGAAAGTATTGTACTGTTGGAACATATGACATGTACAAATACACTAAATAGAAGGCATGGTTCATGTACGTAGACATTGTCGGAGTCGAATAGAAGGCATGCTCATTCCTGTGGTCACATTGTAGGATATTCGATAGAGAATTTGTTGGAAACTCTCATGGTTGTGATTGACATTCGATAGGCAAAGTATAAATTAATTTGTAATCAAATTTGTGTACTTTACCAAAGCAATATTTTATGATTTCTTTCCAAGCGCGTCAACTATGGATGCTATTCAAAACAATATGTCAAATGTGACAACGGCGCAAAAGAGAGTTATAAGTAGTTGAAAGTTGTACGGTTGTCTAAGTGGAGCTAGCTAGCATGTCTAGTCTAGACTAGAGGAGCAATAATATGTACAAGTCAAATTGGCTTGTACAACTGGAATCATATTTATGTGATTAGTCACCACTACGGATAGGGATGCCATTTTATACTTAGTGTGGTGTTTGAATTTTTTTTTTTTCTTCCATAAAATTTAATTTAATTATTATTATTTTTTGATTGTTGTGTTTAATAAGCTTATATTTCTCATAAAATAGTTTTTCAACTATCATTTCTATTTTTTTTTTCTAAAATAATAAAAAATAAAACTGATCAATCCATAAAAAAAATATTATTATTTTTAAATAAAATAAAATAACTTTTTTAAAATAATAACAATCAAACATTCAAATTAATTTTTTCATAATTTTTTTTAAAAATTTATAAAAAAGTAGTAAAATAATTTCGTGGAATTCATTTTTTTTCTAGTGAAAAAAATTGTTGGTTGTTCTTTCTGGATAGAGATAATTGACGAAATGGTACATGAAGAATGTAATATTTGTCATTTTAGTGATCGAACTTTTTTTTTGTCGAAATAGTACATGAGTTTTGTATTTTTGCTCAATTAGTGCCTGAAGTAAATTTCGTTGGTATTTTTGGATGAAAATCGATAAAAAAAAATAGAAATGTGATGGTCACGTGTCTTATTTTTAATGGTTATTTTGTCAAAATTTTTGTTTTGGACTATCATTTTCAGAAGAATATTAGTGTTCGAAGAAAATTATTTCGATAAAAATAGTCAAAAATCGTCCAAAATAGTAGTCAAATTTTTTTTTGACAAAATAACCATTAAAAATAGAGCACGTATATCGATTTTTATTCAAAAATACCAACGAAATTTACTTCATGAACTAATTAAGCAAAAATGTAAAGCTCATACGTCATTTCGACAAAAAATAAGTTCGATCACCAAAATAGCAAACACTACATTCCCCGTGTACCATTTCGACAATTAACTCTTCTAAATAAGTAAACAATTAAAAAATAGTTATTTTTTTCCAAAGTATAATAAAAAATAAAAAATTGACTTACCCTCCACTTTTTTTACCCATATTCATGGTGCACTCCACTGTTTTACATTAAAGTACAAGATCTTCCATTTTTGCCGAAAAATCGTCTCTTCCTGACGGTCAACTGTTGTGACCAATTCTTTTTGACCAAAATGCTCCTTCCACTCATCCTCCCCTCCCATCCTCCCGCCCTCCACCGGCAGGCTGCCTCCTCTCCCCTCTCTCGCCACCGTCTCACCTCTCCTCCCTGCCACCGCCCCCCTTATATGTCCCCTCGTCGTTGCTCGCGCGGCCGCTCGCCGCTGCCGTCGCGGTGGCGAGTAGGGGGAGAAGGGGGCGGGGGAGGGTAGCGGGAGAAGGGGGGGACGGGGAGCGGCGGCAATCTGCTGAACGGGAGTGGAGAGGAGAGGGGGATGAGTGGGAGGGAGAAATATTTTAGTAACAAAAATTGGTCAAAGCAATTAACCGTTTAAACGGTTTCTGTAAAATATGAAATATCTTATATATTAAAGTAAAACAGTCAAATACATGTTGAATATTTTAAGCTTCCTGCTAGCTTCCAACGAGCTTCAGTACATACACGTCACGTTGGGGTCCGTGTTGATCTCAATTTCCATGCTGCTTCCGTACGGGCCCAACAAATGAACGGTTGCAGATTGAACTGGATCTTGTTATTGACGGCTGATAAGTGATAGCACTGGTCTTTGTTGATATGAGAATTGATGGTACGTATAGTGCGTCTGGATATTGCGTGGCATGCCAGCTTCTGCACCGTACCGAATAACAAACAGGCAGCTGGTAGAATCAATAATATTTGGAAGGTCAATATGGTTCAACTGTTATCCCGGTATCCAAAATCTAAGTTTAACATTTTCATGATCTAAATGCTAATTAAATATTTCTAGGATCCAAAATCTAATTAACCCTTTCTACAGTGATTATTGTTTTCATATTAAGCCTTTATTTGTATTTGTATTTTATATTCATGAGTTATTACACCCATTTTCATTTCAATAGACTACTTCTATGATTTAAATGAACGTTTATCATATTATGTCAATATCAATTTTAACCAAAAGAGTAAATAAAATATGTTAGCATTTATCATTATCATAGTTTTATGGTCTCGTATAATATTCAAAATTTATATTTGTGTCTCCACATTGTCCAAGAGAGGATCTGGGTCTCGTCCTGACATTTGACTAGGGATGACCGTTAGATTTCGTTTAGGTCTCCATAGTATTCAAATTTTGTGTTAATTAGTTTTAGGGTCTCGTGTAGTATTCAAATTTTACGTTTAGGTCTTCGTATTGTACGGTCATCCCAAGTCTACCGTCAGGATGATATCCACATCTCTTTTGAACAATATAGAAACCTAAACGTAAATTTTGAATATTATACGAAATCCTAAAACTAAATTATCCTAATAAAAAATAACAATCGTCAAACGTTTTTTTAGTAGGAACATATGATGTTTTGGGGTTTACTAGAGAAAATTCTAGCTTCGAGTAGAATTTTCTTTTTGCCGTCAAACACGCTGAGAATAACGGCCCAAAATTAGCGACTAATTAGTGGGGAAACAATAGGGGTTAGCGAATGTGCCTCATACACAGAACTCGAGTGACCCTTGTGATTTTCGAGGAGAGAGATAAAATTTCGACTGAGTGGCGGAAGATCGATGGATCAAGCCACATGAGCGTATTATTTCTTTCATTTATTAATGGTAAAAGTTAAAAAAACAGTGGACCTACAAGACATGCAACGCAACTTGCACAAAGTCCCATACAAAATTCTGGGCCACATTAAAAAAAATACAAGTAGCACCTCAAGGTTGAGCCTTAGCTTTCATTATACTAACATCATGGTCAATATTATGGATAATTCCAATAATAAAAATTTCAATAATATTTTCGGTTCGGATAGGCTGATTCTGCGATCGCCTAGTCCCAGAAATCCATAAAAAAATCTCACAAAATAAAATGAATTTAGTGGTTAGCTGAAAAAATTATAGAATTTAGAAGGTCTTGTGTTCAAATCACCTCATCTTCCTTTACAAATGGCTTGTGTAATATATATATATAACCTTAGTTTTTTTTTTTTCGCCAACCAGATGAAATTTTATTCAAAATCAGAAGCAATATTGCTCGTGTCATGGCTGACAAGAGACTGAATACAATTGGGTTGTTCTTCATATCCAACCTTAGTTCAATGAGAAGTCTTCAGCGTTCGTTGCATGGCGGAGCGGTTGATCCGCAATTGTGAATCAGTAAATATCCGGGCCAAGGTACATATTCTGAATTCTAGTAGAAATTTTGCTTCCAGCTGGACTGGTATACCGAATTTTTCAGAACCTATATGCACAAATTTGATGCTCACCTTATATACGGGCGAAATATCGGTTACGTACCAATTGACCAGACTAACATAATAATGTCTCTGGACATTCTGAGAGGGATTCGACATTTATGAGGCATATTTTTCGTTAGTTTTTTTTTTATACTAAATTCAAGGCCTCAAATTGGTTTGCCTAGCTTAAGGATTAAGGTAGTTTTTTTACCCTATTTTTTGGAGGGTAAGAGAATTATTTTTGGAGGGGAACGAGCATGTAACATGCATAACTGAACAACAGAATCCTAAGATAATTTATACATGTACAAGTGTCAAGATTGTCCTGTCCTGATCCCGTAGGACCAATAAGTC
This sequence comes from Iris macrosiphon, assembly GCA_036927795.1. NCBI lineage: Eukaryota > Viridiplantae > Streptophyta > Magnoliopsida > Asparagales > Iridaceae > Iris > Iris macrosiphon. Next base: position 89,567,603 of record JAYESA010000009.1, on the reverse strand, counting down.
ATCATTGGACATGATGTCGTACAAGACTAAGTTGTGCTTGTACAACACACAAACTTACACAATAACAAAATGGACTGAATTTAGAGTGAAGTAACAGAACTTTTAATAAAGAAAACCAAATAAAAACAACGAAACAAGTACACAATTTCTTTTATTTCTAAATTGTAGTGGTTATAAGAGCTTTCAATAGCCAACTAAACATGGTAATCCTGACTTACATCTTTTGAAACTGAAAAAAAAATACAATGGCTTAGTTCTATACATTACATCCATTTATACAAAAACAACAATATCTATAGCTTCCAAAAGATGAGGGTCTTCTACCGCCTCGGAAGGTCTATCAAAAAAGGGGAATGCACTGGTGAGGGACAAAAATTACACTCAATTGAAAAGTAGTCACTAAATAATCATATAAGAAAATATTACTTTTAGTGGTGGTCTTTCTTTCTTTTACCTACTTTCATTTCATGCAAATACACTACCAAAATAATACATATTAGCGACGCCAGAAAACGTCGCTAATAGATAAAAAAAAATGTCGCTAAAATAAATTAGCGACGTTTTAGTGTTGTCGTATAATCCATGGTCGCTGACAACAAATTCGTCGCTATTCGTCGCTATAGCGACGTATATTTGCGACGCATTCACATCACCGATTATTTAGTTATTAGTGACGCACTGTCACGTCGGTAGACATCGGTAAACATCGTAAAACGTCGTTAATTTTTAAAGAAAAAAAAGAAAAAAAGCATGCAGTTTCAAAAATTATTTTCCGATAAAAGTCTGCATGTAGTTATAAAATTATAATTTATATAAATAGACCCGGAACAACCCTCCATTAATTTTTTTGGATTCGTCGACCCCTTCGGTGGAACACTCAACACCGGTACATACACAAACACGTCAAGAATATCCAAATACGCAAGAATATCCCAACAAATTCAAATAAATGAATCTAAAATAATCACATCCGTCTCATCTAAATAATATAGTAAAAAGTATGAAATAAGTACATCAAAGAATCAAGAATGGGCCAATACACACAAACATACTAAAAATATCCCAATAAGAACTACTACGGATCAGGAGGAGGAGGAGCACTGCCACGCATCTGGGATAAGAGAAAGCCATACTGCTCCGGTGAAAGCGTCACCGGTCCTGATAGAGGAGGCAGTGTAATCGATGGAGTCAGTGTCGATGCCGACGGACCAGGAGGATGTATATGCTCCAATGCTAGCAGTCGAACATTGTATGAATTTATGGCAGATACCATCCTAGAATTGTTCTCCGCCACCGACTGACTCAACAAATCCTACGCCGCATATATCCTCGCAAGTCAGTCGCTCATGTCGTATGCGACCCCTCCAGCTCCGCATGTCTATGCTCCGTAGACGCAGCCAGAATTGCCAAGCTGTGCTCTGTCTTCTGGCTTATAGGCCTGAGCTCCATAAGGCTGTGCTCTGTCGTCTGGCTCATAGTCCTGAGCTTCATAAGGCTATGCTCGAGCGTATCAAAACTTACGTTAATCGTCGCATCGTCCGTCTGCGGCACAAACTGTGGCCGCTCCGTAATCCTCCGTTGAAACTCCTCACGCAGATCAGTAATCTGACAGTCAACGCTCTCCTGGGCTCGTGCCGACCCCTACGAAAGCTTCGAGGAATGTACACTGATAGAGGGGGCCATGGATGACTGCGTTGCAACAAAGGCATAATAGGATCCCGTACCGTAGTACGTATCCCTCTGAAGACCACCAACGGCGGTCATTCAGAGCTCGTCCGTCGGTGGAGCTATAGAGGGATGCGAGGAAGTACCAGCCCTCCCTCTCCAAGTGCACTAGCAGTCGTCCGCTCACGTAGTCTAAGATACTCGTCCTAGAAATATAGTTTCTAATGTCTAAGATACTTATTACTAACTATATAGATATCTATTTGCATATTTTCTAAGTTATATTAAAATTTACTTAAGGTAGAGTAAAACATAAATAGGTCTGCGTGGTCTTCTCATCGATGAGCTTTCTTCCCTTCCGATGGGTGGCCCGGAAGATGGTCACCATATTGGCGTCCTCACCCCTCTGTACTTGTTAAAAATTATACTATTTGTTATTAAAATTAAACATCTTATCTTACTTTTATTAAAATAATATATTTAATATAATACACACCAGACGACAAAAATATTTTGTCATGGGAATCGATCCACCACACCACTTTCCTGCCTTCGACCTAGCCTCCTTCGCCTTCTCCGACCTTTCCTTGTACCTAGGTTCGTCGAATCTCTCCTGGATCGTAGTCCACTACTCAGATGTAATCCAACCGTAGATCAAATTTTTGGAGCGATCATGAGCCTTTTGATTGTTGATCGCATCACGGATCTGCTTGACAACGATGACAGAAAACTGCTCTTTGATCTTCTCAGCCCAGTGTGGTGGTTAGAAATAGGTTTTCTATAAGAAGTAAAATAGAGAGTTATATAATATACATAAATGATAATTAATATTAATAGTAAATATTTTTTTACCTCGAAGTGCGCAAACCAGAATGCCTTCATATCTTTAGGAGCATCTGAGTAGTTGATCAAAGACCCACCATAGTTCTGCCTCAGATATACCCCTAGTGCTCTCTGTACCGCTAAGGGACGATATCTATACAATGATAATTAAATTCATGAATATATTAATATAATGATTTGAAAAATGTTAACTAATTAACTTACTTCATAAGACCGACGGTCCAAATCTCCATCCTCGTCTCGTTCGGAGGCTCGCATGGAGGATCGTTTTGATCATGCGCAGACGGAGTTGGCTCGACCTCCTCCATCTGCTCTTCTATCTCCATGGTGCCGTCAGTAGGAGGAAGGCTGGACGGGGGAGTAGTCTCAGGCCTATAACTGCTCGTCCCAGGAGTACTGTCATGTACCATCGACGGAGTCAAAGATGTGATTGGTCAGTATACTGGAGTACTCTGCGATGAGAATTCAGAACCAGTAGCCAGTACCGGAGGAGCACTCCTTCTAGAGGATCTACCTACGAATGATCTGCGTCGTCCTGCCATATCTGATAATAACATATGATGATAAAACAAATACATAGACTTACAACAGTTTTTAAAAATAGACAGACCCGGAGCAACACTCTGTTGAATTTTTTAGGTACAAAATATTGCAAAAGTATATAAAATATCACAGTCACACAAGAAGCACAATATAAAAGTATCACAGACACACAATAAGCACAATATAAAAGTATTACAGTCACACAATAAGCATAATAGAAGTATCACAGTCACACCATAAGCCTTATCCAATTTCTCAATTTCTCAATCTCTCAAAGAAATCAAATATACTGGGTCAGATCCCAGTCCTCAGATACTTCGCATAAGCAGTGTCAAGGTGATCAATCTCCGCTATAGGTGCTGGGTGACTGGAACCCCCCTTTGAGCTGGTGCCTGCACAACAGTACGAGGTACCACTTCCTCCTTAAAAGTAGGAGATGTCACTTCCACCTTAACAACCGCTTCCAATTTAACAGTAGGAGGTGCCACTTCCTCCTTAATAATCACTTCCGCCTTAACAGTATGAGGTATCACTTCCTCCTTAACAGTAAGAGGTGCCTCTCTCAAGCGACGTGCACATGCTCTGGTCATGGGTGCCATCTGGTAAGATAGATAAAAACAAAGAATATAATTGATAACAAATATAAATATATATCCATACGGTAAAAATAGATATTATTTTTCACATTAAAAATACAATACATGACTAGAGTTATAAATGGATTTTATTTTATTTTTAATCCTCTTCTAAAAGTTCTTCTTCGTTTTCCTCGTCCTCCTATTCCTCTTTCCCCTCATCTTCACTTTCATCTACTTCGTCTTCCTCTTCGGATAATTCTACCTCTTCTACACGAGTAGACAGTTCATAAATCTTTAACATCTTTCCATATCGTATCTCCGGGCCACCTTGGAGGTGGATTTGCCTTCTCTATAACGGCGACACGAAATGCATGTTCCTCCAGAACGGATGATCCAACGATAAAATTTTTTGATGACAATCGAAGAAGCACGATTTTTCTTCGTGTTTCAAATGGAAAGCCTTAGTGCAATCTATGCAATACGGACATGAGAGACAACCATGAGTGCTCCATCCTGATAACATGCCATAAGCCAGAAAGTCGTTGATGGTCCACATAAGTGCTGCCCTCATCTAAAAATTCTGCTTTTTTGAAATATCGTACGTGTTGGCACATACTTTCCACAGCAGATTCAACTCATCTATCAACGGTTGCAAGTACACATCGTTGTTCCTTTTTGGATTATTCGGACCCAGGATAATGAAGGTAGTAGGTTGTACAGGATGACGATCATATGCTAACACGAATATTGGGAGCCCAAAATTTGAATGGGGTGAAACCGTCGGAGGAGTGCTCCAATCTTACATTACGTGAATCCAAAGCAAAATTATGATACTCTTGATCGAAGTGCTTCCATGCTTCTCCATCGGATAGGTGATCAAAAACTCCTTCATTCTGTTCTCGCATGTGCCAACTCATATTTTTGGCAGTCTCCTTTACCATAAACAACCTCTATAACTGCGGCGTTAAAGGCAAGTAGTGCATCGAATCGGTCAGCTTCCTTGCACCGACAAACATTCATGTACTAGTTTCGTTGTAGCAACCAACACCACAAAATCTGTATACATCTTCATCCTTATCGCATTTGTAGTACATCATGCACCCGTTGCGATATGCATCAATTTTTTTGTATCCCATCCATAGTGATCTCACAATCCTCTTAAACCGGTAGAAGTCTTTAGGTAACTTAGTACCCGCCGACAAGATATCTATAATCAACTCCATCAGTTGGTTGTGGCATTCTTACGACATGCTAAAATCAGACTTGATAATCAACAGCCTTGTAATTACCTCCAACGGTGAATGATCCTCACAACTAGGATATAATGGAGTCCTTGCATTCTCCAGTAACTCCATGAACTTTGCAGCATCGCCATTCAGTGCCTCCTCAGTTGCATCATGATTATCCGGATCGAAACTAGGTCCGACAGCATCGAAAACTATGTTCACGCACCCGTCGTCATAATCAGTATGGTCGTGGACATCCATATACGTCTCCACATAAGGCTACGGCTCCGATTCAAAGACACAAGTTTTTCGTGTGAGGTCCACTGATAGTAATTCGACATAAAGTCCCTCGAGTATAAATGATATGTCATATCCACTTCTGAGTGATATTTCAAGTTGCAACATCTCACACACGGACACTTATTTTTTGTGCCATTCATGTACTAAGGGAAGTCCTTGGCAAACTGCAGGAACTGTTATACCCCTGTATAAATTTATCCCGCACACCGCACATGTCATCTTGATGACGGTTGTACATCCACGAACCTTGACGCATGTAGTAATTCAGATCCACTTCTAGATACTTATGGAAACATCGTTCATGTATATTATCCAAATGGATGCAAAGATGGATACACATGTTCATCAAAGTAACAACTCCTATTGATGCGTGAGTATTCGATTTGTGATGCGTGAGTATCCATATCGTGATTTATGAGTATCCGTTTTATAATTTGTGACTATCCGAAAATTTATAGACATGTAGACAACTCTGATTTCAAATTCTATTAAATATGTGTCGTTATGTTTTCATTGTCAGCCCTTCTATGAAAAGTAAATTTGTATCTGTAAGCCTTTTTGAGGCTTTTAGAGTTCTACCAAATTTTTGAAAAATTTGACATGGATACTTTGGCGCATTCTTTTTCTTTTCTACGATTTTTTAAAAATTGATAGAACTCTAAAAGTCTCAAGAAGGCTTATAGATGTAAATTTACTTTTCAGAGAAAGACTGACATGGACACTTGATATAGGAGATAATGAAATATGTTGTCATGTGTTCCTTGTGAGCCAACAAGGAACATTTGACCTCGGAGTGTCCAATATACACATAGGTGTTGATAACACTCTGGGTATTTGTGTATCATATGGATATCACATACTATGGTACACAATATAACATTGATACTCCCTTGTATCTTGATACTAGGATACAGTTTCAGATACACATGACACTAACTATACTTGAAACATGGTATCTTGGTACCAACATACACTCTAGGTCACTCACTCTTGATACTCGACACATATTTATACCTACTTCTATAACTGTATATTTCTATACCCTTATATATGTATCTATCTATATAGAATATTAACCCTCACTGGCTCACTCATCCCTCACTCAAATATATACACATACACACATCTCACTTGGACACACACACACACACACATACGAACACATACAAAATACACTGTCTACATACACCCCGGCCCCCACTCTCTTGAATACATACTTACAGACACGATACACTGGTACAAATACACCATCATCCACCCAATTACACTCTACCACTCCACGCTCATATACACTACTCATTGACACTCGCTTACCATCAAATTGTATACTTATACATATGAATATATCAAATTGACACTCTTCAATCAACACACATCTAATTAATTTGACTCATATAAACTAACTCTCAATGATAACAATACTCAATTACATAGTACCAATTAGCCAATTATATGATTCTCAACACTACATAATACTAAATTTATAATAAAAATCCTATCAAACTACTATATAGCATATTGATAATCAAATAGAGAAAATATATCTAAATGGACACACATGAACACAATTAGCTATGTACTACCCAAATTCCTAATTATGAAACCAAAATTTTTTAATTATGCAACCAAATTTCCATATTAACTAGGGTGTATGTCCATGTGTGTCATGTCCATGTGTGTCCATATGTGTGTCCTTGTGTGTCCGTGTCTATTCGTGTCTATATGTGTGTCTATGTTAGTACAAATCGTTTCATGTAGCTCTGCTACCTAAAATAGTAAGAATCATATATTGTGTGTGTCCTGGGTTGTGTCATGTATGTGTGTGTGTCCATGTGTCCGGGTCCATGTGTTAGGGTTAGGGTTGTGTCCTGTGTGTGTGTCATGTTTGTGTCCGGGTCAGGGTTAGAGTTTACCAAGCGTGGAGGAAGGGAGGAGTAGCGCCTGAGGGAGGGGTCGACGGAGGAGGACCACGTTGGAGGGAAGCAATCACTCCGGAGGGGGAGGAGCCACATTTGGAGATCGTGGGGGCGAAGAGGGCCGAAGTCGGGACAAGTGGGTCACCGGGGGCTCGGAGGCGGACGGGACGGATGGGTCGCCTGGAGCTCGGAGGCGAACATTAGAAACGAGGGAGGAGGGACGGGAAATAAAAATTTTGGGGGAGAGAAATAAAAATTTGAACCAACCAGCGGAACCCTATATGAAGTATTTTAGCGATGTCAATATCAGACGCCGCTAAACGTCGCTAAATTTTTAATATACTGCGATATATAAGGTTTCGAGTCGCTAAACGTCGTTGTTATTAAAAATATAGCGACGTTCACCGACTAGTCGGTGATGTCAGCTTTCATAATACTAAAGGTAGTTGCTAAACGTCACTGAAAGTCGCTAATAGCGACGTATTGTGGCATCTTTTAAATACGTCGCTAATTTTAATAATATTAGCGACATCGTCTTGGAGAGTCATAAAATTTGTAACTGATTTAACTTATTTTGGTAGTAATACAATTCAACAATAATATTACATTTTAAACACTTAATCAAAAGCCATATTTATTTATTTTATTCATTCAAGCAGTAGGGACAATTCATGCACAATATTCATTCATTTCTAGTCTTAACATATGCAACATATTTTTTAAAACCATATTCATTCTTTAGGGATATGATAACAACATTTTATTAAAAAAATTCTTTCTTATTAGCAACACGATAGCATCAATTCACTTTATACTAATTTATTTCTTAGGAGCATTTTATAAAAGATACACAAGCAACAGAAAATATCACTTATACAGTGATTTTTACCCACGACTGACTATTTATCCCTGCAACAAATAAGGATTAGAACAATATGTATATATATAATTTTCTATCTATCTATGCACTACACTGTTTGACTTGCAATAATGTTATCCCTATCATACGACATAACTATATTATGGTCTATGGACGACTTTCCATAATTAGAAGTTAGGACATACACGTATCTTTCTCTAATAGATATGACCCCCCTTGATCACGAAAACGTGCAAGCCTTAGGGTTCCCCATTTCCTCCTAGGCCGATACGATCTCAGTGCCCAAAAAATGTTTGAGAGACTATGCCTTGTGCACAAGTTGTCCAAAACTAATACATGAATGCTACTCCTATCAGATAAAATACTACTATACATTATTTAAATAATAAGTAAACATTTCTATTTTCTTTATTTCAGACCATAGAGCCGTATCTTTCTTATTTCTTTCTTTCTTTCATATGGCCATATCGTATTCTTCTATTCTTTTATTTCATAACATTTCTTACATACAGTATAAGTTCTTTCTATACAATTCTATCTTTAAAGCATACAATAAAAGAACATAAAATTATTCTTTCTTTATACACGCATAGCATGGTTTTTACTTGTATTAACAGTCTAACTCAAGCATGTAATTCTAATTTTTAAACAATACATGATAAAGGGACATATAGTAATTCTCTTTCTTTTTTAACAAGTATGTCAACATTTTTTTTTGTAATAACAGTCTTACTTAAACATGCAATCATTATGTCTTTACTTTTAACAAGCATAAAAATATTTTTTTTATTTGTATTCACAATCTATAACATAAGAATGCAATCCTCCTATTAAGGGCATATAAAGTTCATGTACTTATCATTCTAGTGATTACAAACTTTATTCCTAGAAACCAAGCATGCATCCATTTTATATGAGTTCTTTATTAATTACAAAAGAATCAAAAAGTGAAGTCTTGCCCACTCACCCGTGATGAAATGTCTTACTGTCCCAACAAGGGAGCTCTTACTGAAAGGCTTTCTATTACTTGAAATAGTAAATCGATATCTATATCAATATAATATCACCGCTGGGAGCGACACATTACATAATATTTCACCGAGTAAAAGTTTCATCCTCGAAACATAAAGAATAAACTTATCGATATCCCAAGCATTAATGGTCCTCTTCCCAGTGCCATCACCAATCAAAAAAACTCACAATCAATAAAACACATGCTATTATTATAGAAAATATTTATGGACTTAAGATATGGTACTTCATCTCATCAACAATATCAAGGAGGCCAGGAAATTTTCGATCAAGGAGGCATCTTCAAATTGAAACGCTATGTGGGTATAAGTTGTTGGAAGAGAAAAATTTAGCAACGTATACAATACCAGATCGTTGGTATCACATCCGTCGGTTTACTCCAGAGCTCATCCTCCACCTCCACGTACACAATCACAACATGATACCTCCGATACTACTCTTCCTAACATCCTTAGTATGTATTAGATGTCGACTATATGCAACAATTTTTGACTATGTTGTACGATGTTTAGAGGCAGATGAAAGAGATTACGTAAATGATGCCTCCTCCTCCTACTCATGATGGTACTACTCCTACTGCTGCTCCTCCAACAAGTTAGTCTACTTTTTTGGCTAGTCATGATACTCCTACTCATGCTCCTGTCATTCCGGAGGCTATGCAACAGGTCTTGACTACATTTATGCTAGACTTCATGCGGATCCAGCAGCACCAGCAGCCACCACCACCACCACCTACAGACTGATTTTCGGTGATATTTTTTTATAAATGTATTGATACACTTTGATATATTCTATTTTAGTATTGTATTATTACTATATTGTTTGTATATTAGTACTATTGTTAGACTATGGACATGGATATGTTGTATTATATTATATGAGTGGATCTGTGTTTGATGTATTTTATACTATGTGGATTGGTATTGTATCTGTTTTATACTGTGTGGATCTGTGTTGGATGTGTTTTATACTGGGATATGGATATTTGGTTGGGATATTGATGATATTTTGTGTTACCTGTTGTGTATAACAGAAAAAGTTTGATTCTGAAAAATATTCAAGTTAGCGACGAACATGCGACTATTCAACGACGGAATGACAACTAACCAGCGACGGATCATCGAAGGAAAACTAAAAAAAATTGTTAGCGATGGAATAGCGACTACCTAGCGACGGCTAGCGACGGATCATCGACTAACTTTTTAGTCACTATTATGATACAATTACTGTCTGATACACAAATAATATTAGAGTGATCGCTATTTTTGTCGCTAAGTTAGTCATTGACTTAACAACGGATATATCAGTGGCTATTTCGTCGTTGATATTTCGACAAAATTGAAAAGCGACATATGAGTTGCGACAAAAAAAATTGGTCGATGTTCTGGCGACAGAATATGTTAAAAAAGTGATAGAAACTTTTGTTGCTATTTTACAGTATTTTTGTAGTAATATGGTTCGAACTAGTCTTTAAAACTTCAAATAAAGACACTGAATGTACTTTAATTTTCGTACAGAGCATTATATTTTAATTAAATTATACACAGAGAAATAAGTTTGAAAAAATTGCACGGAGAGAACAAAAACGGTCTTAGCAAGGACGTTTTCGTTCTCTTCACATTTAAAAATTCTTTCAACATTTAAAAACAAACACCGACCAAAAACGTCCCTAGTAAAGAAGTTTTTCCTTTTTTTATCTGCTACTGCAAGAATGAAACAAAAGAAAGAAAATAAAATTAATCCATTTATTTAGGAAAAATGTCCTTAACAATGACGTTTAATTTAAGATTTTTTTTATTTTTTTCAACGGAATATAAAAAATAATAAAGAATTTAAAAACAAATTATGAAGTCGCCTTTAGCAAGGGGTCTTCCCATGACATGCAATTTTTTGCATATAGGTCCCTCCAAATGTGTTTTTTGCATATAGGTTCCTTCAAATGTATATAGCTCATTTTTGTTATTATTTTCAACATTACATTTTGCATATAGGTTCCTCCAACACAACAAAATGAAGGCCACCCTTAAAAAAAAATTAATAATTTTTGTTGGCATTTTGGAAAAAATTTTGTTGGCATTTTTGCATAAATCCCTCCAAACTTTGATTTATTCTAAATATAAAAAAAGCTCCTACTGGGGCATTTTCACTTTAAAAAATTTTATAAAGCAAAAAACGTGAAAACGCCCTTGCTCAAGATGTTTTTCCTAAATTAATTAATTAATTTATTTTTCTTCATTTTTTTCTTTCATTCTTACGGAGAGATTAAAATATTAAAACAAAAAATAATGGAAAAGGCCTTTACCAAGGACATTTTCTACCGATTATTACATTTAATATTGGAGAGAACCAAAATGTCCTTGCTAAGAGCATTTTTGTTCTCTCAAGATAATTTTTACGAACTTATTTCTCTATGCGTAATTTAATCAAAATATAATTATCTATACAAAATTTTTTGTTTAATCAAAGTATTGAGTAAGATAATTTTATTTAATATAAATTTTTTTATAATCTTCGGACAAAAAAAAGGTGAAAACACAAACAAACAAACAAAAAAAAACATTATTTTTCTAAGGGACCATAGTGCAAAAACTTTGATTATAGGGGATCATTAGGACCACATTGCAAACTGATTGATTATAGGGGACCATTGCAAAAAAAAAATGCCCATGCTATTTTCGTTTCCTTCTTTGTTTATTATTATTTTTTCAAATTTTTTGGGAAACACCCATAGTTTTGGAATTTTTTTTTCCAATTCAAAAATTAAAGAAATAGTTGAAAACGTCTTTACTAATTCGTTTTCATTTTTTTTATATTTTAAATATTTTTTTCTTTTATTTTTATAACGGAGGGAGCTAAAAAATTAAGAAAATTTGAAAACTCCTTACTAACAAAGTTTTCGTGTGAATATATTATTAAAAAAATAGAAGAAAACAAAACTCTTCTTACAATGGACGTTTTTATTTTTTTCATATAATTTTAATAAAAAAATTTGTACCTAATTTAACCAAACTTTGATACTCTATACGAAAATCTCTGAGACAATATCCATCATAAACTAAATATTTCCAAAAAAAAAAAAGAATCTTTCTGCGGACTGCCATGCTGGATTGTCCGTTACTGAAAATGAAAAGAAAAAAAAAATAATAAAAGACAAAATAATTTTCACTTGTTGACAAAGGAATATAAGCATGAAGCATCCGAGCTGCTTCCTCAAGCATCTGCACGTACGGACCCACCACGTACCAGCAGCCTAAGTTGGCTTATCAACTGATGATAACCGCACCTTATCTCTCAGCTTGCAGCAGGGGGGAAGAGCTTATCCAACTCATCGAACATGGGCTTCACGTGGAGCTAGCGCTTGCTGTGATAATCTGGAAGAGCATGGATAGTTGGTCGAAGCTAGATATATAGGGTTGTGGAATCAACCAGCTAAAATCCAAAAATATGTTCTCATAGTTCTGAGTGAGTTACATCAAAGTTAAAACTTCCATGTTACATCATTTTAGTTCATGCGCTAGGAAGCAGACCACCTATATAGTTTGACACACGACATTTTACAATATATTAAAGTACAAACGAGGTTTGTATTGCTGTATCTTTACGATATGGAACATAGATTGTGTGTATCAGAACAGAAGTCTTAGATAGAAATTATCTCTGGAAACTTCCGGAATTACCCTATTAATATCTTCCATAATTGTATTCGTGTCGGTACACGAAACAATAAAGGATAACATATATAATAGGTTAATTTGATGTGTTAAGGTTTACCCTGAGTTGTTTTCATATTGTAGATGACATGTACGGAGATGTAAGATATTTGGTAATTAAAGGTCCGTTTGGTTCATTGTAATGTTATTGTAATCGTAATAGAATTAGATTTGTAATGAAATGAAGTTATATTTACATTTTCATATTTTGTTGAAATATGTAATCAAACCATGTAATATAATACTAATTGTATTCATATGTTTGGTTTACTTGTAATGTAATTTTTTTTTTAAAAGATACAACATAAAATTTAAAAGAAAATCAATAAAAATATACATAAAACATAAAACAAAGAAAAAAGAAAAAAAAATAAATTTCTTTTTTGTTTTTATAGATTTTTTGTTATTTCTGTTTTAGAGTTTTTTTTTTTTAGTTTTTTATTTGTATTTTCATTATTTTTTTTATTTTTTATTTGTCATTTTGTTATTTTTTATGAAAATATTTGTGTGGCTTGACTATGTACAGACGCGGGACACTTTGAAGTTGAACCGAGGAGCACGTTGTGTCAGTTTATTACTCAACAAATATTTTATTAATTTTCTAATATAAAAAAATAATAATAATAAAAAAAAAATTTAGCTGTAGCCAGGTAGTAGAGACACTTGAATATGACATAATGGACGGCAGAAATTCGACTAGAGCTGGCGATTAACGTCAGATAATGACAAGTCTTTATCAGAAAAGACGTTAGGTTCATATCATATCTTTTATATATATATATATATATATATATATATATATATATATATATATATATAACACCCCATATGAACTGGTTTGAATCAAGACTTTGGTCCACATATTGTCTTCTACTTAAACGAGTTTAGACAAAGCCATTCCACAATGTACAACGCGGCACACGCGGATTTAAGTCGAAAAGATAACATACAAAAAACAATTTGACCGACAGGATCCGTCCGACCCCTATATTTTGATTGTCTTCTAGCTTTCCTGATTTTTATAGCAGCACAATCAGAAATTTAAATCCGGATGTTAAAACATAAATTTTTCAAAAAATTACATAAAGAGCATTAAACTTTAACTTAATTATATAAAAAGTATAAAGTTTAGAAAAAATTGTATACAGATCACATTATCGCTTAATTTATACTTACGTAAGTTTACTTTATTAATTTTTTTATATTTTTCATAACTAGTCCCTTAATTATTCGTTAATTATAAATTAAATTTAATAACTTATGTTTGGAATATAGACGTAAGTTTGTAAATTAATTTTTTTTTTTTTGAACTAACGTCTGAAAAAGGGGTGTACGGTTATTTATTTTTTAATTTTTTTTTTCTCTCAGAGTTAAACGGATAGATTTTAACAGTAACAATAGATTTGGATGTTTATATTTTAAACGGTAACATTTATAACGGATAAATTTTTTAACCATCATATACACTATATATATATATATATATATATATATATATATATATATATATATATATATATATATATATAGTGTATATGTGTGTGTGTGTGTGTTTTCCAACTCAAAACTCCAGAACTCTCACCCATCACTCCTCTGCTATTTACCCTAGTTACTCTCTTCCAGTGAATGTGGTTTTCAGAAATTTATAAATATTATTTCAGATTTTTTTTCTATTACTTATGAATTCGTAATAATGTGGTTTTTTACGGATACCTTTTTAGTAATAAATAGTGAAGAAGCATGGAGATTTATTATTGAAAGTAGTTTAGGTGCATCTCGTATAAATATATATATATTAATCCATTATTACCAAATATTAGCACAAATATAACATCTACTAGTCAAACTGTTTATAATAGTTGTCACGCCCCAGTCCCAAAATATACGGAACTAGGCCACGTGGCATTGGCCAGCTGACACGTCACCAAGGGATTACCCAATTTAATGGACCCAAAGTGATGTGCTACGCTGTCCTAAAATACTACAAGTCTAATACAGGTAACTCTATCTCATCCACAGGAATATCATGAAATATGGAAAATAGTGCTGAATATATAGATGCTGAGTCTGAAATGTTATACACAAATCTGATAAAGTCAGGTGGGAACAAACCCACTACAAAAGATAAGTAAAAGCTGAAATAAGATGACTAGTGCATCGTCCTCGAAATATGTAGCTCCAACTCCAGATGTACTCAGGCAAACTCTGATGGCATCTCCTCTAACTCCATCTCAAAGGCATGTCCAGACTCCTGTCCAGGTCCAAGTACTGTGGGGTGGAATGTCTCAGCTAAACCTGACAGGGAACCAGGTCCTCAGAGGGACGTAACAAGATACAGAAAAATAACATGCCATGTATGTAAATACTGAATAAATAAATACAGGGTGCTAACCAACTAAGTGAATGCAATTTGAGACGACCTAGTACGCATGGAAAATGTGTGGCTAGACATATGCTGACGTAATTCACCAATCCGTAGTGACTGACTAGTATATGCCACATATGCCCCCGTTCAAGGGCACTATACAATTTTCCATCTACGATGAGAATGGTCACATGAATATATATATATATATATATATATATATATATATATATATATATATATATATATATAACAACCGTATCACTCCGTCGAGTGCGACATCAAGATAAAGTGGTGGGTGTCCCATACGTTTTTCAGTCGTTCTCCCCACCCAATGTAACCAGTGCTAGTCGTAACCTTCCTGATTTTGTTCTAAGCCGTGATGCACGTCGTACGTACTGGTAGCTAATCAACTACGTAAACTTGCATCCCAAAATGAAGTGCAACCTTGTTGCGTGTACCCGTGATAAGGTCTAAGAGGATATTAGAATACCCTCACAGTTGATGGTAAGTCTGTATAGACTAAGTTAATTACACTACGTGTCAACGTACTTGTTGACGTACCCGAGGCAGTCCCAGATACATACTGTTATATGTAAATTTACTACAATGAACATTCAACAGTTAATAATTTAAACAGTATAAAGTGGGCAAGGTATACTTGCCTACTCCCTGATAGTACTGAAAACCTGATCTCACAGTCAGGGTGGAGGGTGCTTGTGACAGGGGGTCACTGGCTGTGCTGGAGTTGGGTTCTGTTTAAAACATACATGTTTGTGATTATCAGGGTATAATAAAAGTATATACATACATATGTATAATATATATATAGGATACACACATATATATATAGTATTTATATATATATAGATATAATATATAGTAGTAGTATATATTTAGTATATATATAAAGCAAAGAAAATGCAAGAATGTAAATATATATATTAGCAGGGTATAACCACTGTTTTAATATAACATTATCAGGGTGTATCCACTGATATATATATAATAATATAATATTATCAGGATATATCCACTGATATATATATAATAATATAATATTATCAGGGTATATCCACTGATATAAATAAAATGAAATGACAGGGCAGAATGTAAATATATATATTTATATATGTGTACTGTATTTATACAGTACTATATAATATATTATATATATATAGATAATAAATGAAATGACAGTGCAGGAAAAATAAATTTACATATATATTATAGGCTGTATTATCCAGCTCAATATTTATTAATAATAATATAATAATATATTATATATATAGATAATAAATGAAATGACAGTGCAGGAAAAATAAATTTACATATATATTATAGGCTGTATTATCCAGCTCAATATTTAATAATAATATAATAATATATTATATATATAGATAATACATTATATATATATATATATATATATATATATATATATATATATATATATATATATATATATATATATATTACAGGAATGAAAATGCAGAAATGTAAATGTGTATAAATATTGTATATATAATATAAATAGCAGTGTATATATAACTCTGATATATATAAAATTATATATATATAAGTAATATAATACATATATATATATATATATATATATATATATATATATATATATATATATATATAATAAAAATGAAATAAATGCATATTAAATAATGAAAATGCATAATAAATATATATATTCTGTATATATATTTAATGTAAATATAATATATACAATATATATATAAATATATAATACATTAAATATATAATAGAATATATATACAGTATAATTTACTGTATATATACAGTAATATAAATATATAATATATATATATATAAATATATATTAATATATATAAATATATAGATATATATACCTATATATATACATATATACATACATTAATACGTATTTAAAATTGGGGGGGGGGGGGGGGTATACCTGTCAGTCAGGGGCCCACTGGGCTTGCCGTCGGCGGAAGCACGGCGGCGGCGGAGGCGGTGGCTGGCCGTGGCGGTGGCTGCAACGGCAGCTCCTGTCAACAGCAGCTACAGCAGTGGCGGCTTGCAGCAGCTGCAGCGCCGCGTGCGGTGGCGGGGGCGGCGGTGCAGGCGGTCAGGGAGGGGGAGGGGGTCGGGACGAAGAGGTCTGGGGTGGTGGCGGAGGTCTGAGGCTGCCGGAGGGGCGGTGGGGGACTGTCGGAGTGGGGGAAGAAAGTTGCTGAGCGGTGAGGGAGGAGGCTTGCGGGGGAGCTGCCGGCGGAGGAGGGCGTCGTGGGGCGGTGGGAGTTGGTCGGGACGGTGGAGGAGGAGGTGGCGAGGCGTTTGGTGTTGGTGGCGGTGGTCTACGGTGGTCGTGGTGGCGGTGAGGAGCGTCGGGGAGGGGAGGAGCTGCTGTGAAGCAGGGAAGGGAGGGATGCTGCGGGGGCTCAGGGCAGCGGAGGCAGTGGCCGGAGGGGGTGGCCGTTGGCTGGGGGATGACTGGGGGAGTGGCGAGTTGGTCGGCGGCGGTCCGGTGAGCGGAGGGTGGCCGGAGTGAGTGTAGGGAGTTCAGGAATGGGGGGGGGGGGGGGGTTCGGGTTATATAGGTTTAGGGCTTGATGGCATTTTGGTAAATAAAGGAAAGTTTTTGGGTATTTAGGTAATTTTGATTTTTAGGATATTTTTAACAGATTTCTCTGCATGCCTAGGCACACATGTAAGGATTATGGTTAATGGCCAATAAGGTTATGCCACCTCACATGCATTTTGCATAAAAACCCTTAAACTTTCACAATTTGCATAAAAGTCCTAAAACTGGTATTTTGCGCAATTACGCAATTTGTCTGAAAAAACACCTGGTTCCTAGAAATACCAAATTGCACAGAAATGAGGGGAAAAGCTGGGGGAGTACCTAGGCAGGGGTAGGGGTGAGTCTGGACAGGGGCAGGGTCTAGTTCTTTTGGGTGATACGGGTCACCGTATTTATTATTTAATAAATACTGCGCACGATGTTCACTAATTATTTAGGGGCAGTTAGGGTCATAATTTTTCTTCGGTGTCAATACACTAATTGTAGTATATTCAGTCTAGAATATTATCGTATTTTTGTTTGGGCAAAACAGGTGCCTACTGGTCCTCAAATCTCTAGGGGTACAGAGATGGGTAAAGAGCAAAAAATTAAATAGAAATTAAATACGAACTTTTGTAACGATATTTGTGCGCCTCAAACGAGACTCAAAATAAAGCATATGGGAGTTGCACAAAATTCAGAAAAATAGTCTAACATGTCTAGGACAGGTATGTGAACTTTGTTTGAGAATTACAGCTAGTGTAATGCTCTAATTAATTGTGTAATGGACAGGTGTACAATTAAATAGGATATAAATAAATAAAATATAGCAATAAATTCTAATTTGCTAAAAATAATTTTTAAATAGTGAAATCTGGTCGAGGGAGTTTACAATCTACCCTCCTTAGAATATTTCGTCCTCGAAATAAAAACAGACATATAATGAGAACGAAAGATTGATTAATTTTAAAATATTAAGACATAGACATAACTGAAGATTTGATTTGAAATATTTTGGACATACCCTGGTCTGGAAATAGATGGGGGAAATATTATCGAATATCCTCTTCTCATTCCCAGGTTGATTTGCCTGGTGCATGATATTTTCATGCAATACGAATTAAAGGATAGTCTGGCCTTGCAACATCTTCTCGCTTCGATCTAGGATTTCTACGGCTCTGACAATAATCGCAATGGTCCAGCACATGACTTGTATCCGGAGTGTACCTCCTTAATTAGGATACGTGAGAGACGTCATGTACTTTCCAATGTCTGAGGAAGAGTTTATCTTGTAATCCATTTCTCCGATGTGTTCTATCACATCGAAGGGTCTGATGTACCTCGGGCTTAGTTTCCTCTTCTTTCAAGTCTGATAGTTTCTCGGGTAGGTGAGAACACATGTCCTTCTATTTTACTCTATGTATACCCTTTATCCAAATTATAGGGGTACCATCAAGTTTACAACAGGTCGTATATTATTGGTAGTTCATGATGTTTTTCTCAAGGCTAAAATCTGTCTATATTTTCTCCTTAAATCCATTTGCTCTATTCCCAAAACTACCTGAAGTTCTCAGCTATCACTTCATTCTCATGTTTGAGCCTAGCAATCAATGTCTAGCAATCGATCTGTCGATTTTTGGGCTTAGTCCTGATCATTATCTAGAGGGTGGGAAAAAAAAAATAACTTA
This sequence comes from Iris macrosiphon, assembly GCA_036927795.1. Taxonomy (NCBI): domain Eukaryota; kingdom Viridiplantae; phylum Streptophyta; class Magnoliopsida; order Asparagales; family Iridaceae; genus Iris; species Iris macrosiphon. The sequence goes on along the minus strand of JAYESA010000009.1, from coordinate 89,548,300 downwards.
GGTTGGATACTATAAGTCATCAGGTGACTAGGGTTAACTACTATGATTTACTATCCTAGGTACTATCTATATCTGAATGGGTAACCTGGTGGTCTAAAGATGACGCTTTTCTTCCCGTAGTCTAGTATAGCATTTGGACTAGCTTAACCAGTCCATGTCTAAGACAACATTGGAGTTTGGTATTGGAAGTACCAATAATCGCGTCCTCATTACTCTACTATACATGACTACTAGCATGCTATAGTAATGTTGGTAACTGGAACAATGCCTCCTCTGGTAAAAGTGGCTATTTGCATGGCTACGAAACTACTAGATATGATGACATTGTAGCTCTAGAATCAAATAATGCGGTTCGTAGGTAATAATGTAACTATAATGGTACCTGAAATGGTTTCACCTTCCGGTTCTTCTACAACTGCAGCTAGTGCAAAGGCCTGCTCGTGCCTTTGTCTTTCGGTTTGTTGTCTGGCTAGGTAGTACTGCGTGTCTTGGGTGGCCAAGGGTGGTCCCCTCTGAAATCTTCCAGATGCTGGAGAATGCTGACCTCTAGTAGGGGGGTGCATTCTCTGGGCTGGTGCTGCTGGTTCTTGTCCATTCTGGAGTGCTGCTTCTCTGTGTTGTGGGCAATCTCTGGCCCGATGTTGATTGTCTCCACATATCAGGCATAGTCTATACTTTCTTCGGCAGTTTTTAGCATAATGTCCCTGCCTGCCACGATGGTGACAAGTCGAAAGTTTCTTGTGTTGATATGGCCCCGTCTTGTGTTGTGTCTGATTTCCCTGGTGACGGATTGGTCCTCTTGCTCCAGTCTGGTCTCTGGCTGATATGGTTGGATTTGAGCGTCTTGCTTCTCTGCCAATGGCTTCTTGTATCCTTGCCTCTGAAAGAACTTCCTTGTAGGAAATCCTCGACTGTGCCGTGGTATGCCCTTGGAGCTCGAGGGTAAGGCCGTGATGAAATTTCAGGGCCTTCTCCAGCTCGTTGGGTATCAGGTTTGCACCGAATTGACTTAGTCGACTGAATTCTGCGTCGTAGGCATCGACGGTCATATTTCCTTGTTCCAAATGCAGGAACTGGGAGTACAGATCATCTCTGACCGTGGCTGGAAAGTATTTCGCCTTGAAGTATTCCAGGAATTGCTCCCAAGTATGGTTCTTGCCGGTGCTGCGCTCGATGGAGTCCCACCAGTGATGGGCGTTGCCTTTTAGTTGGGCCCTTACTGCGGTCATCCATAGATCGGGGTGAAGCTGTGAACCTTCTAGCAGTATTTCCGTGTTGGAGATCCAGTCTGAGATCTCTTCCGGAGTTTCGCTGCCAGAAAAGGTTCTCGGGCTCATTCGGCGAAAGCCTTGAACAGTGTTAGGGGGTTGGACAGGTGCTAATGCCGGGGCAGTTGTCATCTCCAGAGCTGTTATCAAGGTCTGTCTCAGGGCTTCAGTTTGTTGCCACTGAGCCTGTCTCAGGGCTTCAGTCTGTTGTCACTGAGCCTGCAACAGGGTTTAGAAATATTGGAACATCTGGGTTTGTTCCTCAAGCTGTGGCATCAGGGCTGCAAGGGCTGGAGGTAGAGGCAGAGGTGTCTCCGCCTGCGGTGTTGGTGCTTGGAAAGTTTGCTCTTCTAGCTGAGCTGGTGTTGTCTCCTAGGTAGGGTCCTGGGGAAGGTACGGGGTTGTTGGATTGACCAGCATCGTTCTTGGGGATTGGTCTCTCGGAAGGGTTGGAGTCCTTTGGACATCTGGCGATGGGTCTGTTGCTTGGTCAACCCCATCATTAGCGTGTCCGCTGGGTATGTCCATATTTCTGAAGAAGATAGAATAATTTAGAAAAGTACGAAGGAAATAATAAATGATAATCAAGCCGGATGCAAGAATTTTATGGATGAAGTCAGAATGGATGAGACCTAGTGTTCCAATCCTAGTGCAGGCTTGCTGGGCATGTAATCATGCTACTAGCAATTAACTGGACCTGCATGGGCCACCACTAAAACCGTGTCACGCCCCAGTCCCAAAATATACGGAACTAGGCCACGTGGCATTGGCCAGCTGACACGTCACCAAGGGATTACCCAATTTAATGGACCCAAAGTGATGTGCTACGCTGTCCTAAAATACTACAAGTCTAATACAGGTAACTCTATCTCATCCACAGGAATATCATGAAATATGGGAAATAGTGCTGAATATATAGATGCCGAGTCTGAAATGTTATACACAAATCAGATAAAGTCAGGTGGGAACAAACCCACTACAAAAGATAAGTAAAAGCTGAAATAAGATGACTAGTGCATCGTCCTCGAAATATGTAGCTCCAACTCCAGATGTACTCAGGCAAACTCTGATGGCATCTCCTCTAACTCCATCTCAAAGGCATGTCCAGACTCCTGTCCAGGTCCAAGTACTGTGGGGTGGAATGTCTCAGCTAAACCTAGCAGGGAACCAGGTCCTCAGAGGGACGTAACAAGATACAGAAAAATAACATGCCATGTATGTAAATACTGAATAAATAAATACAGGGTGCTAACCAACTAAGTGAATGCAATTTGAGACAACCTAGTACGCATGGAAAATGTGTGGCTAGACATATGCTGACGTAATTCACCAATCCGTAGTGACTGGCTAGTATATGTCACATATGCCCCCGTTCAAGGGCACTATACAATTTTCCATCTACGATGAGAATGGTCACATGAATATATATATATATAACAACCGTATCACTCCGTCGAGTGCGGCATCAAGATAAAGTGGTGGGTGTCCCATACGTTTTTCAGTCGTTCTCCCCACCCAATGTAACCAATGCTAGTCGTAACCTTCCTGATTTTGTTCTAAGCCGTGATGCACGTCGTACGTACTGGTAGCTAATCAACTACGTAAACTTGTATCCCAAAATGAAGTGCAACCTTGTTGCGTGTACCCGTGATAGGGTCTAAGAGAATATTAAAATACCCTCACAGTTGATGGTAAGTCTGTATAGACTAAGTTAATTACACTACGTGTCAACGTACTTGTTGACGTACCCGAGGCAGTCCCAGATACATACTGTTATATGTAAATTTACTACAATGAACATTCAACAGTTAATAATTTAAACAGTATAAAGTGGGCAAGGTATACTTGCCTACTCCCTGATAGTACTGAAAACCTGATCTCACAGTCAGGGTGGAGGGTGCTTGTGACAGGGGGTCACTGGCTGTGCTGGAGTTGGATTCTGTTTAAAACATACATGTTTGTGATTATCAGGGTATAATAAAAGTATATACATACATATGTATAATATATATATATATGATACACACATATATATATATAGTATTTATATATATATAGATATAATATAAAGTAGTAGTATATATTTAGTATATATATAAAGCAAAGAAAATGCAAGAATGTAAATATATATATTAGCAGGGTATAACCACTGTTTTAATATAACATTATCAGGGTGTATCCACTGATATATATATAATAATATAATATTATCAGGGTATATCCACTGATATATATATAATAATATAATATTATCAGGGTATATCCACTAATATAAATAAAATAAAATGACAGGGCAGAATGTAAATATATATATTTATATATGTGTACTGTATTTATACAGTACTATATAATATATTATATATATATAGATAATAAATGAAATGACAGTGCAGGAAAAATAAATTTACATATATATTATAGGCTGTATTATCCAGCTCAATATTTATTAATAATAATATAATAATATATTATATATATAGATAATAAATGAAATGACAGTGCAGGAAAAATAAATTTACATATATATTATAGGCTGTATTATTCAGCTCAATATTTAATAATAATATATTATATATATAGATAATACATTATATATTCATATATATATATATATATATATATATATATATATATATATTACAGGAATGAAAATGCAGAAATGTAAATGTGTATAAATATTGTATATATAATATAAATAGCAGTGTATATATAACTCTGATATATATATAATTATATATATATAAGTAATATAATACATATAATACATTTATATATATATATATATATATATATATATATTAATTATACATAGATATACATACATATATACATATACATATATATATATATATATAATAAAAATGTAATAAATGCATAATAAATATATATATTCTGTATATATATTTAATGTAAATATAATATATACAATATATATATATAAATATATAATACATTAAATATATAATATACATAGAGATACATATATTTATATATATATATATATATATATATATAAATATATATATAAATATATATTAGATACACATTAAATATATAATAGAATATATATACAGTATAATTTACTGTATATATACAGTAATATAAATATATAATATATATATATAAATATATATTAATATATATAAATATATAGATATATATACCTATATATATACATATATACATACATTAATACATATATATGTATATACGTATTTAAAATTGGGGGGGTATACCTGTCAGTCAGGGGCCCACTGGGCTTGCCGTCGGCGGAAGCACGGCGGCGGCGGAGGCGGTGGCTGGCCGTGGCGGTGGCTGCAACGGCAGCTGCTGTCAACAGCAACTACAGCAGTGGCGGCTTGCAGCAGCTGCAGCGCCGCGTGCGGTGGCGGGGGCGGCGGTGCAGGCGGTCAGGGAGGGGGAGGGGGTCGGGACGAAGAGGTCTGGGGTGGTGGCGGAGGTCTGAGGCTGCCGGAGGGGCGGTGGGGGACTGTCGGAGTGGGGGAAGGAAGTTGCTGAGCGGTGAGGGAGGAGGCTTGCGGGGGAGCTGCCGGCGGAGGAGGACGTCGTGGGGCGGTGGGAGTTGGTCGGGACGGTGGAGGAGGAGGTGGCGAGGCGTTTGGTGTTGGTGGCGGTGGTCTACGGTGGTCGTGGTGGCGGTGAGAAGCGTCGGGGAGGGGAGGAGCTGCTGTGAAGCAGGGAAGGGAGGGATGCTGCGGGGGCTCAGGGCAGCGGAGGCGGTGGCCGGAGGGGGTGGCCGTTGGCTGGGGGATGGCTGGGGGAGTGGCAAGGTGGTCGGCGGCGGTCCGATGAGCGGAGGGTGGCCGGAGTGAGTGTGGGGAGTTCGGGAATGAGAGGGGGGGGTCGGGTTATATAGGTTTAGGGCTTGATGGCATTTTGGTAAATAAAGGGAAGTTTTTGGGTATTTAGGTAATTTTGATTTTTAGGATATTTTTAACAGATTTATCTGCATGCCTAGGCACACATGTAAGGATTATGGTTAATGGCCAATGAGATTATGCCACCTCACATGCATTTTGCATAAAAACCCTTAAACTTTCACAATTTGCATAAAAGTCATAAAACTGATATTTTGCGCAATTACGCAATTTGTCTGGAAAAACACCTGGTTCCTAGAAATACCAAATTGCACAAAAATGAGGGGAAAAGCTGGGGGAGTGCCTAGGCAAGGTGGGGGTGAGTCTGGGCAGGGGCAGGGTCTAGTTCTTTTGGGTGATACGGGTCACCATATTTATTATTTAATAAATACTGCGCACGATGTTCACTAATTATTTAGGGGCAGTTAGGGTCATAATTTTTCTACGGTGTCAATACACTAATTGTAGTATATTCAGTCTAGAATATTATCGTATTTTTGTTTGGGCAAAACAGGTGCCTACTGGTCCTCAAATCTCTAGGGGTACAGAGATGGGTAAAGAGCAAAAAATTAAATAGGAATTAAATACGAACTTTTGTAACGATATTTGTGCGCCTCAAACGAGGCTCAAAATAAAGCATATGGGAGTTGCACAAAATTCAGAAAAATAGTCTAACATGTCTATGACAGGTATGTGAACTTTGTTTGAGAATTACAGCTAGTGTAATGCTCTAATTAATTGTGTAATGGACAGGTGTACAATTAAATAGGATATAAATAAATAAAATATAGCAATAAATTCTAATTTGCTAAAAATAATTTTTAAATAGTGAAATCTGGTCGAGGGAGTTTACAATAGTCAAAAATTTTATGTTGGTCCTAGCACTTCAAACCAAATGAATTTAGTCGAAGAGAACGTTGACGATGAAGATAGTGATGACTTAGTCGAAGATTTAGACTATTATTTACCCACTGTTGATAATTCAGATGGTACCACCCCGAAGTATTTCGTAGATTAGAGTTTGCTTCTTCTTATGCATTTAAAAATTTTATTAGTGATATAGCAATTCTTCGTAAATTTAGTTGTAGAACTACACATAACAACTCTCAAAGAATTGTATATGTTTGTGACGCTCTACATTGTCGTTGGAGAGTGTAAGCCCATGCAATTGGTAACAGTGGAATCTTTGAGATTCGTACATTTGAATCTCAACATTCATGTACTAGTGTATTACCAAGAGGACGTCACCGACAGGCTACTGCTGCATGGATTAGTAAAAAAATAATGGGTAAAATTAGAGATAACCAGTCTTATAGTGCATCACATATTGTGAATGACATACTTAGAGATTATCGAGTACATATTACGTATTCTAAAGCTTGGAGAGCAAAAGAACTTGCATTATCTGAAATTAACGGTAGTTATATTGATGCATATGATAGTCTTGAAAAATATGGCCTAACAATTATGAAAACAAATTCTGGTAGCAGATATGTTTTAAAGACGGTAGGAAATAATGTATTTCAAAGAATATTTATTTGTTTCAAGGCATGTATCGATAGTTTTTTACGTGGTTGTTTATCTATTATTAGTATTGATGTAACTTTTCTGACATCTAGATATCAAGGTACTCTATTTGTGGCTTGTTCTCATGATCCTAATTATCAATTATATCCTATTGCTTATTGTATTGCTGAAAATGAGAATACTGAATCCTGGACATGGTTTTTAGACAACTAGAAAACTTTCTTTGAAAGTTATTTTGATCGTTGGGATGGTATTTTATTTATATCAGATAAGCAAAAATGATTGATTCGTGGAATGCGTGATACTTTTCCATACGCTCCACATTTTTATTGTATCCAGCATTTTAAATAAAATATGAGAAGTCAATGTAGTAGTACACAAAAATATCAAGAATGGTTAGATAAACTTGCTCAATCTTATAATATTGTGGATGCGACAGAATGATCTGAAAAAATTAAATCGGCAGATATTAGGATTTTTAATTGGATTGTTGGTATAAACGATAAAAATCATAATTTTTTCCATTGGATCACAGCTTATGCACCATGTTCTAGACTCGATATTAACACATCGAACATTGCAGAGAGTTTTAATAGCTGGATTAAAAATTTGCGTGATAAACCAATAACAACATTGCTTGATGGTATTAGAGCCAAAATAATAAATATTCATGATAAGCATCGGCAAAATGCCGAAAATATAGATAACGACTTTTGTCCAAGGATGCTTAAGATTATGACGCTTATCAAAAGAGAGAGATCATTTTAATATGCTGCATGTTAAAGGATCCATGAAACTAGTAGATGTTATGCGGTAGATGTCATGCCCCGATCTTCCGCAGGTAATCGGCCGTCCCCGCTGGGCGTCAATCATCGCGCCAACGCTCTCGCGGAACGATCTTTCCCATATGGATGTGATGCCTCACGAGCGTAAGTCGCGTCCATGCAAGGCCATGATCCAAACATGCAGTAAGAGGTCTAAGCCACAGAGTCACACAGATTGTCCGAGTGCAGTGGAATAAGAAACGCACAGGCGATTGGTAACAAGTTCACAGAGTCGTTAATAGAGGAAGCATTGAATAACATAAGTATAAAAATAAAATAAGCTCTTTATTGATATTAAACAAGTGTTAAAGGCGGCACTAGGCCGAGATAACAAGTCGCTCAAGCCTCTCTCTCTCAGAAATGACAAAAGCGTGCCAAGTGGCTACATTTATGGAATGATACATAGGCGATGTTCAAACATTATGTCTTGTATATGTGCTTCAGCTCCGGTACGCAATGCTCCAAGGCTCCAGAGTGAACTTCACGCCTTAGCACGCACGAAGGAGGTTCCCGCACCGAACATGGTTCTCTCGCACCCTGCAAGCAATCTGGTGGGTTATTAGTACATGAATGCACTGGTGGGGAGGCTTCTCGTCCGCTCAACAAATTCAAATACGTTATATAGGTTCCGTGCACCATCTATTAAGTTTTCTTTCTAGTCTTGCCTTAGGATCAGTTTTATGACAATGATGTAAAGCCTAACTCATGTGGCAGTGCGCCGTGCGATATACAAGGGAACACGACGAGACTTACCAACTTATCATTCGTCATTCCCTATCCAAGGCAAACTAAATTAAATCAAGCACGAGCATATATTTATATAATGAAATCCAGGGCAATAGCATATGCAAACACACGTGACGTGAGCGAGGTGCTATTTCGGAAGCACGAGTTATAAGGATTTCTCAGATGTGTTGTAGAAGATGTTCAATTGTTCCATATGTACAAGTGTGTTGTACTCATGATCGTTCAGGTGTTTCCAATTTCTGGATGCGATGCAATGACTCGCACGTGGATTTCCTCTAAGCGAGGATGACTTATCTATATGAACATGAGTCGCTGACATAGCCATAAAGGACATGTGATAATCATTGACGAGGATGGAATACAACGAAAGCACATAAGGCGCTACAAACTATCCCATCCTGCACATGAGACTATTAGTCTTCTAGCGAGAATGGTGCAGCGTGAAGCGCACACGCCATCCTGCTACACATGATTAAGACTGCGTGAGTTTCATCCGGATCAGATCGGCCGCGATGCCTCGGAGACCGTCCGTGGAACGAGATCCGAAAATTTCCTTGTTAACAAGTTGTCCGCGACATGCAAGTCTTGGTTATTCCAAATTCACAACATGACATGATAATTCTTGATTCTTGTTATGAGCGAGCATTGCTCCACGAGTTGTGATTCTTAATTTGCTTGACATGATTCTCGTTCAGTGTTTAACTTGACTTGATGCATTCCCCTGGTGCGGGGACTTCCATGGCGACCTAACGGTCCCGGATACTTGCAGGTTCATATTGCACAAAAGGACTATTTGATAGTCTCCTGGCTAACTAGATGCATGCACGATACTCGATAGTGCTACTTGATTGCAGCATGGATTAGGTGACAAGCATTAAAATGAGGCAACGAGTACAAGTTAACATATAAGCAGACAAGCATTGCATTTATATTGAACACAATCATTTACGTTTGGCACGGGTTTAAGGGTAAGGCGAGGAGTGAAACCGTAAAGGGACATACCGAGCAACATGCTCTAGGGACGTGCAGTGTAAATAAGTGAACAGTGCACTACGAAGAGTATATATATATATATATATATATATATATATATATATATATATATATATATATATATATATATCATTCTACTTGAGGCATAGCGGGGTCTACTTGCACAAGGCAATGGTAGCATGCGAGGGTCCATTTATAAGCAAAGTTTTATTTCCATGTTCTAACACAAGCAATACAAGTTGAGATTATTCTCTTAGCTAGGTGCGTTGTATTATTTATTAGCATGCATGTGGTGATTCGTCTAGCGACTAGCATGTATCATCCATATTTTAAGTGTGCTGGCTAAGCAAAGACAAGTTCATCGTAGCCACCCACCTTAGCGATGATTCGCCTTGGTCGAGCGATACTCCGAACGGGCCTTTGAAAGTCTGAGTCTGAACTCCTGAAGGGCCAAGTCTGGAAATTATTTGCCTCAAACGAGTCATCTCATTGAGCAAAGCGGGTCGGGTCGTTGCACTTGTACCGTTTGAATCGGCTGTCTGCTTGAACGGAACGGGTCATTACATTATACACCACTCAGGAAAAGTCTCGTCCTCGAGACTTCCTGAGCGCAAGTTATTCTATCGTATTATCGAATATATCCCAAGCGTAGCAATCGGTACCACTAGATCCGTTCGAACACAATCTTCTACTTGTTTCATATACCATGTTGCGTGTATGCTGGGTCGGTCTTAATGAATAACTCTATCATTCAATCCAGGTCTGACTCGGTCTCTATTGCGCCTTAGCGCGGAACATATATCGCTTAACACGGGTACGTTATGATCCATCTTGAATAACGATATAATGCTGAGAAAAACTTATACAAGTCGTTATACTTGTCCATGCGAGTCTAACATTTTTATTTGCACTAGCATTCGAGATCAGCATATCGCGAGTCTGGATCGTGCACACATTCAAAGCGTCCTTCAAACATATGCATGTCAACCAACTTAGCGATAGCAAAGTCTTTGCACTCGAGTTTAACATATCACTGGGTCTTGGATCGTGCACACGTTCAAGGCGTCCCTCAAACATACGCATTCGACCAAACTTAGAGATAGTAAAATCGGACAAGCTACTTGCAAAAATCTCAAGGGTTCTCGTCTTACAAATTATAAGGATACTTCTAACAGGGTCAACCAAAATCTAAGTCATTTTCATTCCAACTCAAACCAAGCATTGCACTATCGTTAAGCACGATCTATCTGATCAACCGACTAGCGTCCATGTTCGTTCGGGTCAAACATAACACACACTTACCATTCCAAGTCTAACTCTAAGTCTTGTTGTCCCAGTTCTATGGCTTGTTCAAGCAATGTTCTAAAGTCGGTCACACAAGTCCTTTCACTCGGCACAAGGTCATCTGCCTAATTACTATGTCAGCTCACAAGGTCATAGGTACAAGTTCAAGCACACGATTCATCGTGCAAATTTGTCGCACGATGCTCGTCCCATTTCATAAGGTCAAACCATTGTTCGTTTGCACAGGATATTCTACCCAAGCTCTTTTTATTCAGAATTCTAAACATCGAGCATAGATCATCCTACTCACATTAACACGTTCGTTTGTATATGGTTCGAATTCGTTCAGTCAATCCATGATATATCCAAGTTGCAGGACAAGCCTAAGAATTCGCATAGTCTATCTCCTTAAGCATGTTTGATAGAATCCATTTATCCAATCTAAGTTTAGACCACCAAGCCAAGATTCAATTATAAATTTTTGATTATAACTCCAAGTCTTCCAACAAGATTCACGTATCCGTTCACGAAACCATCCAGCATGATTTACTCCAGTTTCTAGGCCAACTTATCCATGAAATACTTCTGATTCACTTGCATTTCCATATTTGTCTTATCGTGTCGAACCAAAAGTCAAGACGATCCATCAGTTGTCATGCTCCGATCTTTCGCAAGTTCGATCACCCTCGTCGGACGTGAGATCACCACGCCGACGCTCCCACTGGATAATCGTCCTAATCCGGATGTGACGCATGTACGAGCATAGAGTTACGCTCGCACAAGACAAGAACGTCGAACATTATGGTTATCTTCGACACGATCGAGATACCTTATCACTTTACTTTATTCCATCCAAGTTATATATATAAAATCTATCAAGTTATGTCCGTTCATGCAGTGATTATAATTCATCTAGTAAAATCATCCAACTTCAATGTTACCGTTCGATAAATTCATAGTGTACTTCTCGCATTCCTCAAACAACTAAGTTTCAAATATTCAAGTCCAAGTCTATCCATTTTTGATACGTTTCTTTCATCGAGTTCGTTTGGAATAATCACCGAACATGTTTCTGTATGTTTGATTATCCCCGCCGTACGTGAAATCACCACGTCGGCGCTCCCGCAGGATAATCGTTTTCGCTGGGGCCTAATTTCGAATGTTATCTTTAATAACTTGATTCAAGATCGTTCTTACAAACTCAAGGTCAAATCTATTATCGCTTATCTCTTTCATCGAACCAAGATGTCACACCCCAGTACCAAAATACGTAGGACTAGGAATACGTAACATGCCAGCTACGCATTCGACCAGACTCTGGTCCGACTCGAATACGTATAAGCTATTTATAATGGTCACTATCTAAATAATCAAGTAAATATAATATCTATGCCTCAATCCATAATGAACAAAATACACAAGAATAAGCTACATGTGCTAAAGTCAGCCGCCAGTAACACACAAACTCGAATAGACTCGACAAAGAAATATGAGTCTATAAAACTAGGCTAAATCAGCAGATGAATAAACAATATGAATAAATAGTCATAACTCTAGTAGAAATGATATAAGTACCTGGTACCAATGCCTGCAAGACAAGCAACTCCATCAGCAACTCCAAAGGCTCCATAATCGTCTATGCTGCAAAAACTGACAGGGGACCAGGTCCTCAGAGGGATGTAACAAGGTACAAGAAACAACATGCCAAAAGTAAAACAGTATAATTCCACATACTCAAGGGTAAACTACTGTAACCATCTAAGTGATATACACGTGAGAGCGTAACTCGTACTCAGGCTGAAACAACTACAGGCTCTGTGTCGGAGAGCCCATATGTAAGCACCCTGATTTTTTGGATTTAATATTTTTGGTATTCTAAATTTTTTGCGATTAAGAAATTTTTTTATTTTATTTTTATCTAATTATAATATATAATATAATTGAATTTATAATTATGTGTAATTAATTAATTATTAATATTGTAAAAAAAATATTTTTGGGTGTACAACTATTATTAGTGTATTGTATAATTTTTCTAAAATTTATTGAGGTCCAAAACTATTTTTAAATATCCATATAAATAGATATATATGATTAATTAATAAAAAAAAATAAACCAAACCCATTAACCCAAACCCAAACACATTTATTCTAACTCAAACCTAACTAATAACTCCCCCCTCACCCGCGTTCACAAAGAAACCCCCCCTCTACTATATATATATATATATATATATATATATATATATATATATATATATCATAAAACCCTAACCCTAACCATCACCCACGTCCCGCCGACCTCCGCCCGCCGGCCGACCGCCTACCACCGCCGCCTCGCGCGAGCAGTAGCCGCGCGGCCGACCTCGCGCACGCGCACAACAACAACAGCAGGCAGTTGTGGCCCCCCCTTCACGCGAAGATTCCATCTCCGCTCGTCCATTTTATGTCCCGTCTTCGCTGGTATATTCACAACCAAACCCTCTAGGATTCCCTTCAAGTAAACGAATTTAGGCACCCCAGTTTGATCGAAAAATTGACCAAAAATTGACCAAAAAACTGTTCGAAAACAGATCAGAATTTCAGTCCAAGTACCCATGTTCATGTCCAATTTGCCACCAACTCGTTAATTATTTTCAAAATATAATTAAAGGGACTTCTTTACAATATAACCAAGATTTTTACTGTTTTTTTTAGTTTTTTTTTAGTTTGCTTTAATAGTTAAATTATTCATGTTCCAAAACGACCAAAAACTTGTTTTTAAAATACCCAAATTCTCGCGATACGCTGTGCGTCCCGCCAAACGAGACGACTTCGTCGTGTGCAAGTTGCACCAATAGGCACGTATCGTCAATACGGACGTGTGGGCTTTCGCGAAACTTGATTTGGATGTGCGTGCACACCGAAATCAACACGTATCTGCCAAAAAATACCGTATTAGCCTGTTCTGACACTCGTTGTAACTTCGTGTGTACTTGTCATTTCGTAACGAAACTTGCGCCATCGGATTCGCAGCGTTACGCTGGTCATGTGACCCAAGTTTGGTTTGATTCTGAAAACGTTGACGAAACATCGTTTTGTGGGCCCTACGGTTCCATATGACGGACGATTTCGTGATCGGCTCATCGAAATACAGTTCTGGATGTTCCGTTGGGTTCGTATCATCGTTCTGAACTCGTGGACACTAAGTTTGACGAATTTGGAGAAATCTGTCTTTGGCACATTTTTCGGTGCAAGACGGGTCCCACTTATGGACCCCGTGTTGACCAAAAACTGCATTTTTGTCCATGTGTCAAATTGGACGTATGTATATGCTTTGTTTGAGTATCTCACTCATTTTGGAACTGTTGGAGATATTTGTGACAGCATTCAGGGATATCAGCTACAGTTTCCATTGCTGCGCTGCTACTTCCATGGCGAGTTCGTGTTCGAATCTTCGCCTGGCTTTCAGGCAAGTATATCTTGCCTTGTTGTACTGTTTAAAATTCAAGCTAATAATATATATTATGCTCTGTATATTATATAACTGTGCGCGTCCGAGAATGACTCGGGTGCAGTCGACGATGGCGTCGACGTTAGGAACTGTGTTTGACCTAGCGTCTAGTAGACGTACCCTAAGTGACGGAGTTATCATTATAATTCTAAGGCCTTGACACGTATCATTTCATGTCACAGAGTGAGTTCATGACTGGCCATCGGTGCGAGTAGCTCGTGTGTTGGTATTTAGCATAGGTGTATTATTTTAGGTGACTTGCATTATAGTTACGAGATATCCACGTCTCAATTGAGATTTGTATATTGGCATTGGGCGGGGAGGACGACTAGTAGGCGTATGGGACACCCACCTCCTTTATACAGATACCGCATTCTTCGAAGTGATACAGACGTATATATTTATACAGATACCACGCTCTTCGGAGTGTTGGACGTTACATGTGCAGATACCACACTCTTCGGAGTATTGGACGTTATGCCTACACCTACCCATACGCACTAAGTTATCCACAAATTGCATTCACTTAGGAGGAGAGTTCACCCTGATTTACTTTACTCAATATTTATATTATGGCATGTACTTTTTGTATCTTGTTACGTCCCTTTGAGGACCTGGTTCCCTTCCAGGTTATTTGTGCAGTTTGCATGATGCTTGATCTAGTGGAGTGTGGACATTGTTGCAGGTGTCTTTACATTTTCAGCTATTACAGTCATGTACTACTTTCTATTTTTTATTCTGCTTTTATAGCCTAGTTTTTATAGGCCTATATTGTTCTTTTGGCCTATTCGAACGAATGTATTATTGGGCTACAGACTGATGATACGTATCGTTCCTTCTTGATATTTATTTACCATGGATTGAGATTTAGTTTAGTTGTTGCATGTTAGAATTAGATTATTAACTGGATCACTTAACCTTGGACAGCGTAAGTACACTTTGTTGGGTCCATTAAATTGGAAAGACCTATGGAGTCGTACCAGCTGGCCATTGCCACGTGTCTGGTTCCATACGTTTTGGGACTGGGGCATGACATGGTTTTAGTGGCGGCCCATGCAGGTCAGAGCATATCGTTTCGGTTACGTTACTGTACCGAACGAGCCTGCAACTTAGGATTAATGTTGAATAAGATCTCAATCCATAACTGTTTTAAAACTCCTCTTGTATTCGATTGTCGCCCTTGGACTTCATTATTGTATTCGTTCATTTACCGTCGACATCGTTATTATTGTTTCTCATCTTTCTTATTTCGGAGAGATGGATGCTCGCGCACGGTAATTTCCTCCAGGAGCAGATCCTAGTCAAAACGGAAGAAGGTATGATTGATGTGATATTTTATGAGAAGATGGTTACCCTTAGTAGGATAGGTTGATAAGTTCTTTCTTGTTACTAGAGTTAGTATAGACTGTTGGCATAAGATTAGACATAGAAGTAGAGACTTAAAACTAAACCCTACCCTTACTTAAGGTAGCCGTGATTTGTAAGTATTAGAAGCTAGAAAGGTTGTTTAATTCTAAGGCTCTAGAATAATTTGGGAAAGACATAGCTAGATACTAGGGTTAGTTGTAGCCCCATGATAATGATACTAGGAATTAGTTGTAGTCTTATGGTAGTGATACAAGGAACGATATTATAAACTTGACAAGACAGAATTTTAGACTCACATCTGATACTAATAAAAATATGGTATAAAATAGCACTTTATATAGCAAACCATAGTGGTTAATCCTTAGTTGCCTTGTGACTTACAGTACCAGACCTAGAAATTTTTTCACCCTTTAGATAATGATGATTATATGACTAAGCTAAAACAGAAAGGTAGATTGTTAGACCCAATATTTGGATGATGAGATAACTTGAGTACTACAGTATAGCTTTTAAATTAGATTAGATGTACTTGATTTATTTGGGTTGTCAGTGTCTATTAGGCTCGTGGTTTCACCATTGATAACTCGATTAGTTGAGCTAGTATCTGAAATAAAGCAATTAGATTTAAGGATGAGAGTATCGACAGATGTTATAGCCTTAAGTTGGATATCGTGAACTACCTATAATGGATGGCCAGTTATAAACAAGATGGTACCCATGTAGTTTGGATGAAGGGTACGCATGGAGTAAACTAGGAGAAACCTCAAGTTCGAGGTAAAAAGGTAGAGTGTCAACAATATGAGATTCGCGACAAGTACCTGACCTTGAGCTTTTTAAATTAAGAGAAGGATCTAGGAAAGATTGAAAATTCTATCACTCGATAGTTGCCTCAAAGATCGATACTACAAAGCGAAAGGTACTGGGCCATGCTTGACGAAGTTAGAGTTGAACACATGATCAACGTACTAGAAAGATATGAAGTTGTGTAGGAAACAAATGATAAGGGAAATATATTAGAGCCACGTAACCCAAGGACGAAAATTTTTGATATGGACTTGAAGGATAATAATTATAGTATTTATTAATTGTAATTTCGAGGATTTAACGCAGGTAGAAATTATTGACCAGCCTCGAAGTGCTACGAGTTTTAAGGAACAAAATACAGATTTAGATCATACGCTGACTCATTGGTCAATCGGTAGAAGACTACCACTAGACTCATAGATTATATATTGACACATGAGTAGGGGGTATAAATGGAAGATAGAAGTCTGATAGGAATGATAGCTGAATATTGAAGTTTACACATAAACCGCTTAGGAATAGAGATTTAGATTTTTGACTAATATGACATGAGCTTGCGGAACCTAATCCTTAGTAGTAGGTGGTGTTATGGGAACCTATTCCCAATTTACCCTAGCCGATGAATTTTAGGAATCGCATCATTGTTATTGTATTTATTATATTATATTCTAGGATATTTAGAATGATTAAGTAGATATTTATTACATAATTTCTATATATTCTTATTACTATGTATTGAGTAGAGATTTATGTTGTATTTCATTACCTATACTTCTCCTAGGAATTGTTTGAGTTGAGCTTCTAGACTAGATATGATTGACTAGCTAGATTAAACTTGTTGCTGCTAAGATCGATTGTAAGAAGTTAGGATGCAGGATTTCAGTACTGATATTATAGGATGATGATGTTATACCTATGAAAGAATGTTGAGATATTAACCGTCTTAGTTGCAGAATAAGGGATTTAGATACTACATAAGTGGCCTTGAGGATTTTGTGCTTATGAAATTTTAGTGCCTAACCCATGCAATCCTTTGAGAAAATAAATGACGTTATTTTCTTGATAGATATTAGAAGTTTCAAACTTAGATTGTGTCACAATATCCTTGAGTAACCTAGGCTTATATGTGATAATTTTCTGGATGATGATTAACATGATAACAATAAAGAGACACTTCATAATGGTGAGAAGATTTAGAGGACCAAATGCATTGGATGATTAGACTGTACGTATGTGACAATTTAAGTAAAAAGAGTAACGCAGGACTAAGTACCAAGTTGTGTTTATATATTTAAAAATACGTGGAGTTTGTTGTTGGGAAGATGGATTATAAATTTCGAGGACAAAATTTTTGTATGTTGGGTAGATTGTAAGCACCCTGATTTTTTGAATTTAATATTTTTGGTATTCTAAAATTTTTGCGATTAAGAAAATTTTATTTTATTTTTAGCTAATTATAATATATAATATAATTGAATTTATAATTATGTGTAATTAATTAATTATTAATATTATACAAAAAAAAAAAAATTTGATGTACAACTATTATTAGTGTATTTTATAATTTTTCTGAAATTTATTGAAGTCCAAAACTATTTTTAAATATCCACATACATACATATATATGATTAATTAATAAAAAAAATAAACCAAACCCATAACCCATACCCGCTAACCCAAACCCAAACCCTACCCAAACCCAAACCTATTTATTCTAACTCAAACCTAACTAATAACTCCCCCCTCACCCGCGTTCACAGATAACTCCCCCCCCCCCCCCCTCTACTATATATATATATATATATATATATATATAACCCTAACCATCACCCACGCCCTGTTGACCTCTGCCCGCCGGCCGGCCGACCGTCAACCACCGCCAGCACCACCGCCTCGCGCGAGCAGCAGCCGCGAGCACGCGCACAACAGTAGCAGGCAGTTGCAGCCCCCCCTTCGTGCGAAGATTTTGTCTTCTCCGCTCGTCCGTTTTGCGTCCCGTCTTTGCTGGTATGTTCACAACCTAACCCTCTAGAATTTTCTTCAAGTAGAACGAATTTAGGCACCCCGGTTTAATCAAAAAAATCTACCGAAAGTTGGCCAAAAAACTGTTCGAAAACAGTTCATAATTTCAGTCCAAGTACCCATGTTCATGTCCAATTTGGCACCAACTTGTTAATTATTTTCAAAATATAATTGAAGGGACTTCTTCACAATATAACCAAGATTTTTACTATTCTTTTAGTTTTTATTAGTCTACTTTAATGGTTAAATTATTCTTATTCCAAAATGTCCAAAAACTTGTTTTTAAAATACCCAAGTTCTCGCGATACGCGATGCGTCCCGCCAAATGAGGCGACTTCGTCATGTTCAAGTTGTACCGAAAGACGCGTATCATTAATGCGGACGTGTAAACTTTTGCGAAACTTGATTTGGATGTGCGTGCACACCGGAATCGTGTATCCGCCGAAAAATACTGTATCGGTCTGTTCTGACACTCATTGTAACTTCGTGTGTACTTGTCGTTTTGCAACGAAACTTGCACCATCGGATTCGCAGTGTTACGCTGGTCATGTGACCCAAGTTTGGTTCGATTCTGAGAACGTTGACGAAACGTCATTTCGTAGGCCCCACGGTTCCATATGACGGACGATTTCATGATCGGCTCATCGGAATCCAGTTCTGGACGTTCCATTGGGTTCGTATCATCGTTCTGGACGTTCCAAAGTGTTACTGCAATGTCCTTCTCCTGCTTTTCTAGACGATCGACGAGCAACTTAGTAAAACAAAGATCTCTGAAGAATATGCTAAGCTCTGTCAATAGATCCCAAACTACCTACGATAAGAATTCTAGAAATACAACCGAAATTAACATCTCCATATATACGTGACAATCGCGGCTCTTCATACCCGTCAGTTTGTTCTTCTTCGGGTCGACGCATCTTCTCAAATTCGACACGTACCCGTCTAAAAATTTTAGGCCCTGGATCCACCTACAAAGTCTCTCTTTGTCCTCTTTGTCCAATGAGAAAATTGACTTAGGCTGCATCACCTTCACATTCCCTCCCTCTATCAAATGCAACGCAGGTCGTCTGCATATTTCTTCTAAGTCCAACCTGGCCTTAGGATTGCCTTTCGTCTTTCCCTTCATGTCCATCACAATATTAATTATGTTGTCAAACATATTCTTCTCGATATGCATGACATCAAGGTTATGTCTGATCATATTGGTGCTCCAATATGGCAGGTCCCAGAATATGCTCCTTTTCGTCAAGTTATGAGTTCGACCAAATCAATCACACTTATACTCCCTTGTAGGATATTCGATAGCACTTGAAAAATCTCTGACCTCCTTCCATATCGTGTTTCCGAACCACCTTAACGGTGGATCGGCCTTCTCCACAACACGGTACGGAACGCATTCATGTTCCTCCTGAACGGATGATCTTTCGGTAGGAACTGTCGATGACAATCAAAGAAGCACGATTTTCCTCCGTGTTTTAAACGAAAAACCTTAGTACAGTCCATGCAATACGGACATGTCCATCCCGATAACATTCCATAGGCCGAAAAGTCGTTGATGGTCCACATAAGTGCTGCCCTTATCTGAAAATTATGCTTTCTGGAAATATCATACGTGTTGGCGCCTACTTTCCATAGCTGATTTAACTTATCTATCAACGGCTGTAAGTACACATCAATATTTCTCTTGGGATTGTTCGGACCAGAAATGATAACGGTTAAAAACATATACGGAGTCTTCATGCACATCCAAGGCGGTAAGTTGTACGGGGTGACAATCACAGGACAACACGAATACTGGGATCTCGAAAGTCTAAATGGGGTAAAACCGTTGGAGAATACCCCAATCTGACATTACACGGATCCAAAGCAAAATCGGGATACTCTCGATCAAAGTGCTTCCATGTTTCTCTATCGGATGGATGATCCAACACTCCTTCGATCTGTTCCCGCTTGTGTCAACTCATGTTTTCGACATTCTCCTTCACCATAAATAACATCTGCAACCGCGACGTCAAAGGGAGATAGTGCATCGAATCGGTCGACTTTATTGCACCGGGAGTCTTTCTAGTACCAGTTGCCTTGTAGCAATCAGTACCACAGAATCTGCACACTGCTTCATCTTTGTTTTCTTTATAGTACAACATGCACCCGTTGCGACACGAATCAATTTTCTCATATCCCATCCATAGAGATCTAACCATTCTCTTAGATTAATAGAAATCTGTAGGTAACTTGGCACCCTCCGGCAAGATCTCTATAATCAACTCAATAAGTCGGTTGTAGCATTCTTGCGACATGTTGAAATCAAACTTTATGCTCAACAACATGGTGACTACCTCTAACGGTAAATGATCCTTACAACTTGAATACAATGGAGTCATTGCATTCTCCAACAAGTCCAAAAACTTTGCAGCATCGACATTCGGTGCCTCCTCAGCTGCTTCATGATTGTCCGGATCGAAAGTAGGACCCGCAGCGTCAAAAATCATGTTCACGTACCCGTCGTCAAAATCAGCATTCGAGTACAAATGATATGTCACATCCACTTCTGGATGATATTTCAAGTTACGACATTTTACACACGGACACTTAATTTTTGTGTCGTTCGTGTACTCAGGGACCGCATTGGCGAACTGCAGGAACTGCTCTACTCCATCTATGTATTCATCCCGCACACCGCACGTCATCAGGATGACGATTGTACATCTACGGACGATGACGCAGGTAGTAATTCAGATCCATTTCTAGATACTTCTACAAAGATTAATAGACATCGTTCAAGTATATTATCCAAATGTTCATCAAAGTGAGTATTAGGTCATAACATTAGTTTCGAGTTGTGATGCGTGAGTATCCATATCGTGACCCATGCGTATCTGTAAAATAAGTAAATAGATAAGTTTGATATTGATTTCCAAACCTAATAGACATGTGGACAAGGAACACGTGGACATTCACATACTCAATATACTCACTTGTATCTTGACCTAGCTAGAAACCTAATAAGAAATAGGTAAATGAACCTAGAAGCCATAAGACCTTTGGCTCTACTTTACGCTCTGGTGCCGAAAGCCATAAGACTGAAATATGAAAGAGAAGAGAAGACTTATGTCTCATGGCTTTCGGTACTAGAGCGAAAAGTAGAGCTAAAGATTTCAAACTCCAATAAATAGACGTCTCATGGCTTCCGGTACTTTGGGTTCCAAGTTGATAACCGGATTGGCCTATATAGCTAAACTAGTCAATACTAAGTTTATCAAGTCATTCTAGGTCAATACCATACTATACTAGGTTTATAAGTTATACTAGTTAATAAAGACTATATTATGTATCATATACTTAATATAGATTATATATAATAAATATCTTAGCCTAATACCCATTACCTAGCTATATATTAACACATCACAATAATACTTTAACCAAATATCCATATCTCACTAAAAATTCTAACAAACTACTATATAGCATAGTGACAATCAAATAGATAATATATATCTAAATGGACACACATGAACACAAATAGCTATGTACTACCCAAATTCCTAATTATGCAACCAAATTTTAGAATTATACAACCAAATTTTTGAATTAACTAAGGTGTGTCCATGTGTGTCCGTATGTGTGCACGTGTAAGTCCGTGTCCATGTGTCATGTGTATCAAGGATTGTGTCATATGTGTGTGTCCATATGTCCGTGTCCATGTGTCAGGATTATGGTTGTGTCATGTGTAAGTGTGTCTTTGTGTCATGTGTGTCCAGGTTGTCATGTGTGTCCTAGTTGTGTCCGGGTCTGGGTTAGAGTTTACCGAGCGGGAAGGAAGGGAGGAGGAACGCCTGAGGAAGGGCTCGACGAAGGAGGACTACGTCGGAGAGGAGCAGCCGCGCCGGAGGAGTCGCGTCTGGGGGTTGTTGGGAGAAAAGGGCCGAAGTCGAGAGGTCGCCGCGGCAGGTAGGTCTCCGGGGAGGATTGGGGTCGCCGGGGGCTCGGAGACGGTCGACGGGAACAAGGGAGAAGGGGCAAAAAATAAAAATTTGGGGGAGAAATGAAAAGTCAAACCAACAAACGAAACCATATATGAATTAATTTAGCAACGTCTATACCTGACTTCGCTAAACGTCGCAAAAGTTTTAATATACTGCGACAAATAAGGTGTGGAGTCGGTAAACGTCGTCGTTATTAAAAATATAGCAACGTTTACCGACTAGTTCACGACGCTAGATTTCATAATACTAAAGGTAGTTACTAAACGTCGTTGAAAGTCGCTGATAGCGACGTATTGCGACGTCATTTAGATATGTCGCTAATTACAATAAAATTAACGACAACATCTTCCATGGTCGCTAAATTCGTCGCTGATTTGACTTATTTTGATAGTATCTCAAAAGAATTCTTTGTCATTTCTCTCCTCCTTTCAGATTCATCATACTGGAAAAATAGAGCAACAAATACGAGATCAAGGATTAAGCATAACCCCCAATGACTTATATACGCATAAATAACACGGCTTTGCCAGCCTCCTGTTTTGTTGATTCATAGTGATTACAAGCATAGAAACCACTAGTTCTTTCCCCATGTTCTGACCATGCACCAAGACAACCTATAATTAGATATAGAATTACTTTTAAGGACAATAGTTTTGCCTATAAAATTTTACAATTGTATTCAAGCTAGAAATGTGAAGAATTTTACCAGCAGAACTCAAATTTACATGGAGGTGTCAAAAAGGAAAGTAATATTCATTATAGAGTAAAGGCTAACTTAGAAAAGTCTGTATCAATAAAAAAAAGTACTAATTTTTCTACTTGTCAACTTGCTGAAATTACTGGATTTTGTTTTAAAACCATATATACACATGAAATAAGATCTACTTAACACATCTTCTAGAAGCATTGGAGGAGAATAAGAGTATTGTTAATGCTTCAAGAATGACTACTGTGCCGAAAAATAAGTATAGACCGATATACAGCAGCAACGTGGAGGAAGACGATGAGCACTATAAGGATATCATCTATAAAGCCAACAATCCCTAAGATTGTTGTGCGAACAAAGCAAGATGTTAATAAAACAGTCCAGTCGAGTACAAAAGAATTAAAGTCCAAAGATCCGGTCCAGTGTTACATATCTTCCGGACGAATATCAACTGGGCTCAGTACATGTACTACACTAAGTATCATCTGCCGATCGGATGATGTATCAGTTTCACACAGAGAAAAAGCAATCAAATCATCGCCTTTGCAAACATCAATGTTTAATTATAGTATGCAACAATTTGTCTAGCAAAGATCCCTGAGGCACGTCTTTGACTACCATGAAAAATACATGATCTCTAATCTACATCATGTACTAGAATTTTCTTATTTTTTTAGTAAAACATAAATCTAGTGTCAGTTTCTAGAATTAAGTAGAAACGAATGCTATGCACCATTAAGCCTTATTCTTGGAGTCAGAACCATATTTTGCACCATGGTCCAGGTCACCGTTAGCTTTATCTGCAACCAAACGTACTACTTTACAAAATGCATAGCAACAGACGAATCATCAAATGCTGGGACAATCCTTAGTATCAGGTGTTCCTTAGTAAAGTCTATAACAGACGCATATACTAATAATATTTACTTACATGATTGACACATTACTATTTGGATCCAACGCTTGGTGAGTTGTCCTTTGAATGCCCTCCAACTCTGAGCCATGGATGCTAATTAGCGGTACAAGCATACCTTGAGAAATACATCATCTTTAACGATACATGCAACTAAAAATGTAGTCGCAGTACACAAAATGGAGGTGTAGGCTCTAAAGAAATTCACTTGGTTGTACCTCCAACCTTTCAGATTAAGACAAAAAATGATCAAAGGTGAAGAAACCTACATACAAGCTGCAACATGATTTGAAGAGATCATAAATGATAACGTAAATCTGACGTATCTCCCCAATATAGGAGAAAGGAATCCAATCGACAAGGATAGAAGAACAACAAATCTATCAAGTTTGTGGCCTTATGACGCAGGTACAACCAGCAATAGAGAATAGATTGCTTGATTGACAGTTTGCAAATATTACATGAACTGATCAACAAGAAAATAATAAATAATAATAAATGAAGAAGCCAATAATACCTATCATTTTGCATAGTCATAAAAGATATGGCCAATCATGTGCTGAAGCCTTCTAGATTTGATTTCATCAAGTGGTTAAATGTTAAATATCTTCCTCTTTTCCATTGCTTTAAATAAGGATATGGGGTTTTTTTCAGCGTTACAAAGGACTTGGCCTTGACAGAGTCCCCATTACTTCTTGTTAAAAAGAAGTATGGTTCATCGTTTATGTGTTGATTATCGTACCTTAAATGTGGTGACCATTAAGAACAAATATCCCTTGTCCAGTATAGATGACTTGTTTGATCAGCTCAGCGGGGCAGCTGTATTTTCTAAGATCGATTTGCGGTCTAGGTATCATCATATCAGAGTCAGAGAGCAGGATATACCCAAGACAGCGTTCAGATCTTGATATGGCCATTGGGAGTTTCTTGTTATGCCATTTGGAGCAACCAATGCGCCAGCGATATTCATGGATCTCATGAATCGCATCTTCATACCTCACTTAGACCAGTTTGTGATAGTGTTTATTGATGATATCCTGATCTAAGAGGTTTCAAAAGACTTTCTTGTTGTTGTATCTTTATTTTTCCATTATAGGGTATTGATCAGATAATCAAACTGCCTCACATGTAAGCAGCTAAATTAAACAATTCAATAGAGCTAAGTTTCAATACTTATATAATATGTGACTCAATAAAAAGATACTCTCACTGTTGGGTAGGGCCACTTGGAGTGGGATTGCCACCATGCCTTCAAAGTAGAAGTGGTATCTCCTGGGAGTTTCCCAGCTCTTCTCTTCCGTAGAATTTCTTCTCTGATATCTACAATTTTCTCCTTGTAT